>KZ308410.1:769206-780775 GCA_000376725.2 Ladona fulva
TATTTATTCTACTGTTTTCAAGTCATGATTGCCCACTTTACGTAAATTCTTATAAAAATTATAAGAACTGATTATCCCCGTGCACTTATATGGGATAATTCATGAAATCAACATTCAACAATGGCCTAGTCGTCAAAGGGATGGGTTGTTTATTTCTCAAACATTATACGAAATTTCCGTGTATTTTATTAAAGTTCTCGCAATTTCGAAATTATATGAATGATTCACGACGAAAATAAGATTTTATGATCATTTTCCTTTCTTTTGGCACTTCTCCCAATTTCGTAGGACAATTTTATCTAATTTAATTTTGTAAAAGAAACAACCTCTGCAGGTAACGAAAACCTATTTTACGTAAATTTCTTATGGTAAAGTATGGGATAACTCATGAAATCAATGATCAACAATTGCTTTGATCGTCAAAACAATAGAATTGATGAAGACGAAGAAATTTTATGAAATTTAATAATTTGCGGTTGCTAATAATTTGCATTGACGAATCGCAGAGACACTTATATGATCATTTAGGAATGTCTTATTAATCAGCTCATTTTTGTGAACAGGATTTCAAAGTAATGTAGCTTATAAATTTTATTTCCATTGAATCGTCATTTCTAATATCCTGTCCCATCCAACTAATTTATAAAGAGAGATGTTAGTTTCTCTTTCATATAAATAGGACTGCTATATTTAATCCTTTCACTATTTTTCCGGTTAAGAATCAACAGGCACTTCAGCTAGTACTTGTTAATTTGATATGTTTATATATTGGGCTTTCTTCGAAAGAAAAGACTAAAACCACTTTTTCCCTTGAGTTCTCCCCTGAAACAAGACTGATAGGGAAGATCAGAGCTAGAATCAGCTCTGGCCGCGGGATTGATATCACTCTGTTTGCTACTCTCAGTTTCTTATCACGGACTTCGTCATCGCAAACAAGAGAGTCGAAAGGAAGCCTCAGAGACAAGGTGAGGCAGAATAGGAGAGCCGAGGACGGCTATTGAGAAAACCGAAAGAATTTCTGGAACAACAAATGAGGTGGATGATCGGCTAAAGGGAGTCGCGGTGCATCTAGGGACTGGAATATCCTAGCAGAGCGTGTTAAGCGGTACTTCTACCATGTTTCGTATGAGAGAGACGGGGACCGAAGGAAAACCACCTAATAACCTGAGGCATTTTATATGGATTTTTCTGTATTTATCTAACCGATATCTTCACTCCTAAAAGCTTGTCGAATGTATGTATAGGATAATATACATCACTTCATAAGATAGAAATATTAAATTGAGGATTTTATAAGAGAAGACAAGCGATCGTTAAAATTCGTCGTTAGATTATTCTAAGTATCATGGTTAAGAATATAGATGACTCGAAAATTTGTTGATAACAATAATTTTTACTTTTGAAAGCCTTTATTTTTGTAGAGTATTTAATTAAAAACGATGGTCCTACGAAATTAAACCATGTATGTACTATTGGAAGAAATTTGGACCGGGATTCTTATTTTTTCGTGGAAAACGGTTTTCGTTCAAAGTGCGATTAAATAAACGGAACTTTTTGAAGATATTTTTGTCAATCTAACAGTTATAAGAACGCGGTTGCAGAAGCTAAATTCATCCATTCTCACTTAAAAGATTATTTGATGAACAATCAGTATGGACAAACTCACGAGTAAGGTGATGTGCTTCTGAAGAACCAAGACATAAGGCGGGGGGGATTCGGATTCCACAGACTCCCCTTACTGCGTCACTGAACCATAAAATCACAAAGTGATTGTAGGTCCATATCGAATTGATGGTTGTAGCTAATGACGAAATTTATGGAAAAGAGATAATTTTTGAAGTACCTACTGCCATATGCGATATTATCCAATGTATAAGCCGCAGTGACAATCACCCGGCAAACGGATTTCAACGTAAACGAGGTACTGGAGCTGCAATTTATGAAATTCTAATCATCTGCATATTGTTCGTAACTGCATAGTATGTTATATCTCGAAATTCTGCTTATAGCCTTCGCTTAAAATTCTATCTATATTAGTATTTATAAAAACCAAGGTATGAATGGGTATGGTTGTCCAAGCTGCACAATAGAAAAGAGGAAGGGCAAGCGATTGGAAAGACATTTTTAAACATATTGTTTCTTAATATTTACAATAACTATAATATCTTTCATAACATCTTCAAATTTTGTAATGGGTATAATATACCTATTATCTTCTATGAATACCAACACTCCCTCTCCTAAGTCGGGCCTTGGACGAATACCTCAATCTTTGTTCCAAGTATAGCGCCAAGGGAGAATAAAGCGGGAATGGCAGACGTCGTTTTTCTCAGGTACACCTCGAGCCTCCAATGGCGTGCTAACTACTTACATAAACATAAGTTCGAACTGCTCATTGTTATGAGATCGATTCCTCAGCATCTCCATCGTGGACTCTGGGTGAGAGTGAACAAATATTTACAGAAGGCATGAATTAAGAAGAGCGCTTATAAAGGACACTTGAGGCGAGGGTGCAAAGAACAACAAAGGCCATATGGCCATGGTTGCTGGATTGGCGAGCCAAATTTCATTTCAAGCTTCCCATGGCCTTGCCTCTGTGACCACCCTTGAGATTCTGCCGCCCGTGTGTGGTACTGTTCCGCGACAGTTGAGCGCGTCTCGTTTCCGTCGAGCACGGATTGAGTGACCATAAATAGAATTGCAAATATTTGACGTTAACCTTTGCGCTATTTCGAGTGGTGAAACAATGGAGCGTTAATCTCTTACTGTCCAGTGTTTTATTCGTCGATTTCTGATTTACTCTCCATAACTGAAAAATATCGGACTGCTTCTTTTTCTAATTTCTATTTTTTTAAATAAATAATAAAAAGTTGCAAACATTTTTCATTTTCTGGATGTGAGGACCTTTAATAACATATTTAACTCTTTTACCACTCTTCTTTCATATTTACGCAATTATAAATTAATTTCTGACAATTTTTTTTAGGGCAGCTTTCCTTATTGTTATCATAAATTGTCAAATCCTATTAGGAAAAATTAAAATGATAAATTTTGTCGGCAGTGTTTCTTTTAACTCTTAAATAAAAATTACATAAATTCAATTTCATTGAATTAACAGACACTTAAATCGCATGTTATACTATTTTAACATTCTACATTCATTCTATATTAACTCTAAGTAAAATTAATTTCTGCTACTTCAGCAGTCAAAGATCTCAAGAGATTATGTTATGTCTTTACTTTTAAGGTTAAATATTCTACAATTCATACAGTCTTTTAGGCAATATCCATTGGATGTGCTAACTAATTGAGCGACTAAAAAGTAACTTTTACTGAAATATTTTTTTTTAATCTTCAAGGTATTACTTAGTTTTCATTGAATAATAATATTTCAACGATATACTGAGGACCTAATTAGATATTTGAATTTTTCATCAATGGTTTAAAGTATTTGACAAAGTATGCTCCTTGCTAGATTGTCAGAAGGTAATATAACATAGTTTTAAATAGGAGACGCGCTCAATCGTCTTAGCGCTCAATTGTCGCGCGCTCAATTGTCACACGCAAAATTGTCCGGACACTGCGGATTGTTATCCATTGTACCCTCGGGCGCGGGTCTGGGTAAGCCTAGCAATAATGGACACCCGTAATAATGTTTTGGAATACTTTCATAACAATAATACATTGATTTTTAGCACTGTAAAGAGCAATGCAAATACAAAAGGCCTAATTTGTCCGTCCGTCCGCCCCCTTTCTACTTTCGAAACGATTTGATGCAGAGACATGAGACAAAAGGCACAGCGTTTCTACGAGGTCGAGAGCCCCACGAAAACTATTCTCGTACCAACTAAAAAGAATCGGTTTCGAACCCATTATGTTTCCATAAGACATGCTCGGAAAGAACTTTTTCATGACTTGCAGAGTTTGATCTTTTACGATACTAAATTCAAAATAATAGCCCTCCGAGGTGGATATTAATACGAAAAGAAAGGTAATAGAGTATAAATTCTTATTAAGATCTCTTAAAGGACTTACAAATCAATTTACGTTGAGTTTCATGATGATCAACGGGGGCGTTTACGAAAACTGGATATTATATGCAAATCCGAATGTTTTTTCCAACAATAATAACGCTTGGAATTTAAAAGATGAATGAACATTTTAAGGATGACAGTCCACTAACTTTATGGCTTAAGTTGAAAATATAAATAGCTTTATAAATGTCGATTTTATTTTTGAAATTCACAAAATATTCCTTCGCGCCTTTAATTCTGAGAAAATTTGTTCGAAATTTATCCAGCACCAATACAACCATACACCGGTAACTAATGTGTTTAATTATGATCGACCTACGAATGAAAATATCTGGTTTAAGAGGACCAGATGCGCCTAATAAAAGGAATATTTTAAAATTAAGTTCCGTAATGCTGGACGGGAGAATTTACTTACTATATAGTTAAATACAAAAATGGAAAATCTGTCTGCCCGCCCGTCCCCCTTATCATCTCGGGTTTGATATAGAGACATGAGACAAACTGTACTGTGTTTCCACGAAGGGCATCTGTATGTTGGTTTGTCGAGATCATTAAAACGAAGGAATATTATGGTGACAAAAGCAAAGATTTTTGGGAGAAATTTCAACGCAAAAAAAAACTTGAGAGTTTAAGTAAATCTCACAAACTATAAATTTCACGAAATTGAGTCCATACGTAATGTTTCGGAATAGTTCCAATATTTTTTAGGTTAAAATTGTATCATAATTAGTACTAAAAAAGTTATGATGAGAAAAGGTTGCGTTTTCGGTAACAATAATTACATCATGGGGGCGTTTACCATACCCGATTACTACCAGATAACTAGCTAAACTTGTTTTCCTATAAGAATACGCTTGGAATTTAAGATGGAGGATAGACACTTAAAAGCTTATAATGATTTTTCTACTCATATCATGGCTAAAAGTAAGGTAGTACAAAAGATTAATTGATTCCTAATGATAATTAACAAAATATCTCTTTATACATTCAATTTTGGGCGAATGTATCCTAAATGTATCCAGTATCAATCCAACCATCTACCGGTCACAAATATAATGAAATGTAATAGACATTCAATTAACACGTTCTCGCTTAAAAGGACGAGATATATACAATAATATATTTTTCTATGTGCTCTGACTGGACAAAAATTCTGGTGGGACGATTCATCGCTACGGGAGACTTCCAAGCGTTGCAGGCTGTCTGGCATTCCTGATAGCGACGCCAACAACGCACTTCCATAAAGAATTCGGTTCAAGGAGGCTTACGGGTTGGGTTTTAAGATAAACCCAATATATACGTCCTCAGCAGTTTCATCTACGTGTGTGGCAGATGTTTAAGGCATCGGGTCAGAGTTGCTTATTCAGGAAGGATAACGAAAATAGCTTTGGTTGACTTATCTGGAGAATATCTCTACAAATGTATTCTAAACAGCGCACTCCTGAGCATACGTCACCGTCCGTTATCACGAGCAGTTTTTTTTGTTTAATTTACTGCAATTAGTGATTGGACGATTTATATCGACTCCAGGACAAGTCTAAAATTCCGATTTCGATACGATTTTTCGATTCCGATTCTTGCAAAGATTGAAATTCATTATTTGTAGTAACAGTTTGTGAGCAAAGTATATTTATTAACAAAACATGTATAGTAATTTATTAATTGGAATTTTTTTTCCTGTTAAGTATTTCCTCACTTGTTATGGCTTTATATTTATCTGCATGGAAATGGTAAATCATTCAATTCCACCTATTTGCCAGGCCTTAAATTGTTTTCTGAATGAATCCAATTACTTCATGCATACCTCAACATCCAGTAAAAGACTTAATACCCCAATGAGTCATTCATATAATCTTCATTTTAAATGAAACTTGGGAGAAATTTAGCAATCAAAACTGAATAAATGGAAGGTCTATAAAACAAGCTCAGTTTCTGCAGTTGAAGTTGTCTAAGAAATTAATGCAAAATTATAAGCGAAAATACCACTACTCACGGACAATTGAACATAATATGTATTTAGAGTAGTAGTATTGTTAAAAGTGCTTCGACTACTTTGGTCATTTCATAATGATTTCTATCTTATTACATAAAATGATAACGGACGAATATTGCTAAAAGTGCTTAAAAAATTAAAGCCAGTTTCCACATGTAAGAATCTGATGGGATTGACCTAGGAACCCTTTCAGGAAAGCCCACCTGTCTACGCGGGAATCATAAAAATGATGTCTTACTGATTATCATTTTACAATTACAAACTAGTGCAAATTATTTTGGGAGATATCTGTGATTGTGCTACCATGTTTTGATGAATGGAATATTTTCATTTTCCTTTTTGTATGATGCAGGAGAAAGTAAATCTTACATATTCTTTTTTGCCTGGTTGCCTGATTCCCTATAACTATTTGTAGCTAATGCTGAAGGGACTGAGGATCCAACTAGTCTTAGCTTTGATGGCTTCTCAGACAGAGTGTGATTGTATATACTTTTGATGAAAGTTCCTATTTCTTTCAGGAACTAAACAAAGAATGTCAAGCTGCGGTATTTGCCACAAAAGCTCATATTTTACGCCAGTTTGAATATGATGCAATGCATGAAGGATTAAAATGTGCCAGATTAGCAATTGAGCTGGATCCTGATGAATTTGGCTTTCGAAGAGGTGCTTGGTACTGCCTTGCAGGAAAGATTCTTGCAGAAATCAGACATACGGAGTCATTTAATAAGGTTGATATTTTATTATAATTCTCATTGTATTTTATAATATTGAAGGGGAAAGCATTGGAAGGATGCCATAGAAATTTATGTTCTTAGAATTTAAAATGAGAATTACTAACAATAACATGTGTTATTAATATTAGTATGTCATACTTATAACTGTCAGAGATTTGGAGATCATAGTGTTATGTTCTTTTGATTATTGCCTTTGGACATTGTTCATGCATCTATATCTGCATATTTTGTCTCATCATATGCAAAAAACTTTGGTATAATACTATGCCTGATTCATTCTTGAAGGATACCATATTTCTTTGGTTACTACTCCTATTTTACCTTCTGAGTCATAGTACAAGGGTTGTAAAATATGAATACCTCAGATAAATATTTCTTCTTAACTAGTTCATATCTAGAACCTATTATTTTTAGATGCCATCTGTTGAAGAGGTTCAGCTGTTTGAGAGATCTCTGAAGAAAAACCCTTTTCCATCACATTTCTCTTACATGGCAGATACATACAGGGAAATTGCTAAGGCTCAACATACATCACTGAAACTAGGACCTCATTATCAGGGGATGCTTAAGAAAGCCAAGGAAATGTATGAGATATGTGTTAAAGACAAAAGTACACCCGCTGCTGTTTTAGCAAAGTAGGTATTCATTGCTTTATGATTTTCTTCCTGGATGTTGTAACATAGTGTGACTGAATCCTAGAATCATTCCTTAAATGGTTCCCTTCTCTGCATCTTCCAAGGAAAATTTTCTCAACAATTGTTTCTTCTCTCAATTTGTTCAATTGTATGCATATAGTTTCTGTGTAATATGAAACCTAAATCCTTTTGGAATTAAATAATAATGGTATAACAGTGAAAGTCATGGAAATTCACAATCATTAGGTATTGATTTTTAATGGAGTAATGCAACAGCATTAGCAATTGATAAAACTCAACGATGTTATCTTTGCTTCAGATGAAAATTGCAACAGCAAAATACAATGTTTCATTAAGTATTCTCAGAATTTATTTTTAGGACAGGATATCAAAGGAAATGTAATTAAAAACTATCAATGTCATAAAACATTTTTATTTTAAAATAGACTACAACCCTAATGCTTATTCAAAACAGCATACTGTGAACCAATCTTTGTGATAATTCTTGACTTCACCTGTTATACTATATACAGATAGTTTAGCTTACAAAACTAATTAGGCCACCTTGTCAGCCTGAGCTATTATCTGCCTTTTAGCTTATTCTAGCAGGCATCTCATGTAAATTTTTTCAATTAAATTGTCTAGCAGTGCAAACTATTTCATGCAGTCTAATACCTTTACCTTATTGATGTAAAAAGTGTTATTTTTGTACTCAACGAATGGTTTAAATTTTAACTAATTGTAATAAAGGTTTGTGCTCTGTGTTAACATTATATGATGATAACTCACCAGATGTGGTTTTTGCTTGGTGATGCTTAAGTCCATAAGACCATAATTTTTGTAGTAATGTTTCAAACTTGAGATACTAATCCCTTGTTACTCCCACTATTTGACAAAATGTTATACATTGAAAATATGCCTTTCTTAAACTTTTGCAAAGATTTAAATATCTGCATAGCATTGAATGTACTGTGGTCAGTCATTGCAACATGAAGAATTTTATCAATAATTTATTTCCTGGTTAACTCACATTTAAGAAAGTAGCAAATTCATTTTGAATTAAATGATCATCTTGGGAAGGAGCAAACAAGCTAAGAAATTAATTTGAATGTATAGGGGATCTAATGTTTTCATGTATTAAGACCAAACAAGGTAAGCAGAAAATGTTAACTTGACATTAGTGGATCCTAGGTTTAATATTTCTCTGCCATTTACTATTGTAATACTTTATTTGAACAAATTTTGCTCTTCAATTCATGGTTAGCTCAACTTTTATTTCTATTTCCTATATATGTCAAAGATGGAGAGTTCTAAATTTAAGTAGGATATTTTTCCTTGTGCCAATTTAACAATGGGTCTCATAAAAGATAATTAATTTTATGACACTTCGAACAGACTTGCCTGGAGGCAAGACTGAAAGTTTCTGGGCATTTTTTGCAAAAAAAACTATTCTCATCACTCATTCTACACAGTATAGAAGTGAGGAAGAACAGTTAATACTTTTTACTGCCAGGTTTCTTGCATAATTCTCTATGGTTGACCAGTGAGGAGTAACTTGAATAATTTTATATTAATATTATTGAATTAATTTATGAATTAGTGTAGCCCTAGCTGGATACTCTGACCTCAATTATGATTTTTTTTCAGTTGCGGATTGGGATTGACAAAGCTTCCAAACCCTTATCGAAATATATCACTTGCTAAGGAAGCCTTTGAAAAGGCAATGAATTCAGGAAGTAAAAAGGCCACTTATGGTATGGGAAATTTGTTGAATTGGCATTTTCGTGACTACAAGGAAGCATTGAAGTATTATGAGAAAGCATATTCTGAGGGTGTACATAAAGCAGGACTGGAAATCATTAAAGTTGGTTGCTATTAGATTGTCTTAATATGATTATACTTGATGAAAAAACTTAATATAATATATACCAATTACATTGTATTTTATTCAAAACAGATGAAATACAAGATTGATAATAACTATAACCCTTTAGAAGATTGTGACAAATTCATTAAAAACCTAGAATGTTTGCTGGAAGCTAGACAAAAGTATGAATCAACTGTTGCCTATTATATGTTGAAAGCTGAGTATCTGTTAGTTAAGAAAAATGATTTGTTGTCAGCTGTCAAAGAATGGAAGATTGCTATGGATTTCCAAAGTGACTCAAAGTTTTTGTGGGTAAGCACACACTTGTAGTTAGATTTAAAATTTATGGTTTCTAATATTTTATGATCAAAACAATTAGTGAAATACTAATAAATATTTATTTTACAAATTAGTGTTGGTAATGTAATATATTTAGTTGATGATTTTGAGAATTTCAAAGATTTGTTGGATAAAAAAAACTAATGCATTGGCTTAAAGTATATTGTTATCAATAATACTTTTCCAATGTTTACTATACTATTGTTGCCTGCTGATTGCTGATGGATTTGGAAATTGCCTTGGAACATAAGTCATCAATCATATATTTAATGACTATTTACTATATGTGGTTTTACACATACATATTTGTGTCAGTAATGTTAGGTACTCACAAGTTGTGATGTTGGGAATTTCTAGAAAACGTATGTTCCATAGAAGGAGCTCAAAGTAAAATAGCTTAAAGTAACATTTTACCTGTGAATACATTTCCAATATATACTGTACTATTTTTATCTTCTGATTGAATAGATTAAGGGATTATCTTCAGACATGGTCATCATCCTTAGTGTTTTTAGTGAAAGTAGAATTTAAATTCTAATTCATTATACTATATAATCATCACTATTTCTTTTCAGGATGCAAAATGCTTCTTGAAAGTGGAGAATTTCTCAGGCCCTAAACTGAGCCAAATAATATGTATGGAAATCAGAAAGGCATTAGAACAGCGAAGGTTTGCTGGAACTGATGAAAAGTATCTCAAAAAAGTTTTTGAAGAGTTTCCACCTCATTGCAAGTATTATCAAAACAAAATGTCTTGGAGAAACAGAGAATGAATTCATTTAACATTCAATGAAGGAAGGACATATTCAAATACCCTCTAATGTCTTTTCTTTAAATTTACTGGTTCAAGGTTTATGTATGTTCAAAGTATGGAAATAATTCTTTTCCTTTTGCTGAACTGATTCTGTTATCCAATTTTAATAAAAATAAACTTTAAACAGTTATACATTCAGATTACTTCCATTTTACTCTTTGAAACAGGAGAGGTTTCTAATGAATTGCTTTAAGCAATTCTTTCATGTAGCATATTCTTATAATAATAATAATTTATTACGGGTCATGAGACCCAATTACCAGTTAAAATAACAAAAAATGCACAGTATATCATTAAGTATACAAAGTAAATGGCAGGAACATAAAATAAATATACAGAGTATAAAGTTTTCTAATACAAGAAGTCAGTAAACATCAATATGACAAAGATATTCATATAAATATATTCATACATATAAATAGCCCAATTTAATGAAGGCTAGATACTTAAAATTAAACATTTTTATTAAGATAAGTTTTTAAGTGTCCTTTTCAGTGTATAAAGGGAAGAATGAAGAAAATCTAAATCCACATCTCTCATAAATCTTGATATAGGCAAAAAATAAGAAAAGTTATTTTTATGATATGATACTTGGAAAGGATATTTATTTCTTACACAATGTTGAGGAATATTAATTAATGAGAGCAATTCTGGTGAGTCTATATAGTTTAGTAATTTATGTAGAGAAATGATTCCAAAGTTTCTAAAGTTATCATACTTAATATTATAAGTATATTATATGTTATAAGTGCAGATTTCTTTCCTATGTAATGACCTGCAATGTTGCACCAGTAGCCAGTGGTGTTCAGAGAGGTCAGTTGACACCAACTTCTTCGATGTATGCCCCAAACACAAAAGTGAGATTCAAGAATTTTGATGTTGTACAACTTGCAAACATAGAAGATTGTTAAAGATATTCCTCCGACAGATAATAGACTACATTTTATCAAAATTAAATTAAAAGAAAAGTTACATGACATCGACACAAGTGCCAAAAGAATGAAAATTGAATGCTGACTCATGTTTGGTAGGGGAATATTGCTTTCGATTCGAAATAGCGATGATTGTCATCATATACACGAAAATTATGTTAAACTACCCGCCCCCGTCAAGCATGACGGGACTTAATTTAGTTTAGAAATATATCTATTAT
>KZ308410.1:801417-823232 GCA_000376725.2 Ladona fulva
TATTATGAATTGCAAGAATACCATATAGAATTTTATGAAAATGTTTTAATAATTTTTTCTTAGGATATGTGTTAAAATAGAAATAAAAATTCTTCTTCAATGAAAATTCACTTGAAGATAGACAAAAAGAAATATAATCAAAGAATATAAAAGCAAAAACATCTCTCCCCCATTTTATATCTAATCAAAGAACAGAATGGCCATTTTTAGGTTATACATTTTCTTGGAATGGGAGGGATTCAACAAAGCAGATATTGAAGGACTTAACTCCTTCTGCCAAACAATTTGAAGAACATCATCCTCTTAGATTATCAGCTGGGTAAGTTCTCAGAAACTGATATTCTGGCTGCCAACTTGGTGGCCATCTTCAGGGTTAAGTGCCACTAAACCAGAGATGGTTTGGTTTGGGTGATTTCAAGACACAACCCTTAAGATGGCCACTGAGACGGTAACTTAAACGTGAACATACCTGGCTGAAAACCTGTATGGATTTTTTCCAAAGAAGATATTTACTAATGGAAAGAAGAAAAAACATGCTATAAAAGTGGATAACAGCAAAATACTTAGATACTTTTTAGATGTGATCATGATTTGTCAATGATGAGGAAAGTAAGCTAGTTTGAACAAAGAAGGGTAGAAGAAAACAAGGATTAATGTAGGGAAAAAATTTAAACAAATTAATAATGGAACAGACCAAAGATATCATAAGATATCAGAAGGGTAGAGTGGCTTTTTTGCTGTATATTATCTATCTAAACATCCATTAAAGCGAAAATCATTTTTTTTTCTAGCTGAATTTATTTATTTAATTTAAATGCTTTAGATTATAATTAATAATTTTGTATTTTATTACAGATAAATGGGAAATTGACATCAGAGAACTTGAATTTCAGAGAAAATTAGGGGAAGGATCCTTCGGAGTTGTATATAAAGGTAAATTAATGGGAATATTTGATGTGGCAATAAAGATAATGAAGAAGGGTGCTATGTCAGAGGATAACTTTATCAGGGAGGCCAAAGTAATGAAGTTAGTAAAATTTTCCATTTCTTTTGGTTCATTAATCATAGAATGGAACTAATTCCAATATTATACCTTTATTTACAAGAGTAGCATTCATTAGTACAATTACTGCTACAAGATCTTTTCAATTGTTATAAAAATTTATCTAGAAATATATATTCTCTTAATCATTTACAAATCATTTTCAATTGCTATATTTATTAAGTTGTATCTAACCTTCAGCATGAATTATTAATACAGATAAAATGAATTTATGCTAATTTCTAATAGTTTCAAGCCATCTGGAGTTTTTCTCAAAAAAATTAAATATTAAAATTAAATGTTATTTATTAAAAAATAAAATTTACTTGACTTAGGAAATTACGACACCGGAATGTTGTGCAGCTGTATGGAGTTTGCAGCTCTTCCCATCCCATCTCTATTGTCACTGAATATCTGTGTCATGGTTCTTTGTTAAGTTACTTGGTCAATCACAAATCTGAATTTCAGGGAGATGTGGAGATACTGTTGGACTTTTGCCTGCAGGTAAACTTCATTAGCATTATGCATCCTTAAAATAAACAGTTCAAATCAAATGAATGTATGAAAGTAAATGTAACAGGAATAGATTTCAGGTGAGTAATACTGATGGTCAATGCATTTGGAATAAGGGGATAACTAATCAACCACTTTTAATCATGTTATGCTAACTATGTTAGTATTGAAATATAAGAAAAAGTAAAGGTACTGTAAATTAATAGAAAAATAATTACCTTTGAACTTAATTATTTACAACAGTTTTTTTGACCTATAATTACACCTTATTACCTTACCTTGTACCTATTATATCACAAATTGCATAAGTTATATTGTGTTTAATATATTTCCATTGCTGTAAGTTAGTTAAAGGTACCAATGTTTTCGTATATTAACTTAACCCACTGAAGGAATGTCCATTACTACATTATATAAAGTGCTTTTCCCGTCATGAGGCAAATATGTGTTTACATAAGGTAGGAAATTCTTGGAATTTTTGTCACTATTTGAAACTGTTTTAAATTCTATTTTTTACCAGTTAACAAAATAGCTCTACATTTTCTCATAAGGAATATACATGGAAATATTATTTTAAATGAAAAGAATTAATGAAAAATCTAATATGACAGCTAGGTCCCTGAAACTCTTGATTATAGAGATTGTTTCATATGATTCTGTTTAAAATATTGTCTACCACAGCAGAGGCAGGCAATCTTTTGTGTTGGCCTTTGTTGGCGTTGTGCTAGCCTTTTCAAAACCTCCTTGGAAAAAATGCTGCACAGCATCCAACAAGATGCTCATTCATCAGCACATAGAAAAAAGAAAACAAAAATGTAAACTTTAAATATTTATGCAACAAATGCAACTGGTATCTAGCAGGGTACATATGCAATTATAAATCAGTTTTCATTTTTATTAGGTTTTGGGTGGAACAGGAAGTCTTCTTTGGTCTTCAACCAGGTGAGTGTGCTGGTACTAAGCAATGCTCTAACCTTGTTAAAGACCTGAAAAGACTTTCTGTGCAATGCCCAATGGGTACGGATCAGATCTTTTTGACTTTGGGTGGAAGTTTTCCTGCCTTTGGATTGCAGGCAATTTTGTGTTTACTGCTTGGCAGTGACCAACCCCCATAGACCAATTCTGACTATGCCACTGGCCTTGTACATTGTTTTATATGGATATATGTATGAATTATATTTGTTCTTTAAATATCAGCTAATGAAACTAATTTCATAATCTTATTGAATTTTGAAATAACACTTTTGATCTGAGGGACCCATTTATGTAAACTATTATTTTTAATTCTAGTTTCCCTTTCCCTTAATTTTAGATCTGCAGAGGGATGGCATACCTTGAAAGGAATGACTTCATTCATAGGGACCTTGCTGCACGTAATTGTCTTGTTGGTTCAGGAAAAATTATAAAAGTTGCAGATTTTGGCTTGTCCCGGTGATTATGAATTTATATTTTTGCCAGTTTAACACACCTAAATGTTTATGTAAAAATTATGTGATATTGAGAGGTCAAACTACTTTAACAGTATTAAATATTTTTTGAATTTTATATATCCATGTACTTCTTTGTGATAAACAATACTTTTAAAATTTTATTTTATTATTTAATATCTTTGATATAAACTTACTTTTGTGACATATTTTACCTTTTGACAACATTCCAGAATTAGAGAACATTCCAGAATTCAATTAACTGGGAAATCAAATCTATTCAAAATGTTCTTTCAGGTATGCACCTAATGACTATTACTACACTTCTGCACATGGAGTGTTTCCTCAAAGATGGGTTCCACCAGAAGTTTTTATAAGAAGAGAATTTTCAAGCAAATCAGATATTTGGGCTTTTGGTAGGTATTATATGGAAATAAAATGGTTGAAGGGATTACTCATAAAATAAAGTTTAAGTCTTTAAATTTTAGTCATAAGTTAATTGTTAAAAAAAGAAGAATAAAGAAGCCGGAAGAAAGAAGAAAGAAATTTTTACACTCTTCATGGAGAGTTGATCAAGTACATTTTTGGTATATGATTTCAAGAAAAACTAATCATAATATGACACCTAAATTTACAGAGTACTTATGCACTTGTTTCTATTAAAAATTTTCCAAAAAAATTGTATACTGACATAATATAACTGTGAGTATTTCTTTGAAAGAGCAGTGAAATCTAAATAATGAAGCGATCAATAAAAAATGACCAACAGCCTGATTAAATAAACCTTTAATTATATTATAAATAAGAACTTTTTTTTATTTTATCATTTACTTATATCTTAATCATTTATTTATATCTTAATTCCATCTTTAAAAAAATCTTGCTTAATCCACTCATAAGAGAAATGTTTCAAAATAAACTATAGCTAAATTTTCTCCAGAAAATTTCATGGCAAGAGAATTTTACCAGATTTGACCAATGTTCAGATCATGGCCAAAATACTTTCCAAGAAGATATGCTAGAAAGATATCATTAATATTTTCTAAAACAACTGAGAAAGACAAAATAAGGTGAGTGAAATGCATTCTCATGTCATGAAATTTCTAAGAATCGTCCTTTGTGCAGAATTTTAGCATTCATGCTAGGTTGTTGAGGTAAGAGAAATGACTTATTGCTATGTTTATTGGAACTCCTCTGGAGAGAAAATTTGAACATCCATGAAGGATAATTTTTTGAGGAGAACTCCAATATGTCATTCTAGCACAAGATGTTCGCTAAAGTCAACCAAGTGACCTATTGGTCAAATGAACATCAAAGAAATGGATCCCTTGCAATGTAACATCACAATGAGAGACATTCACAAGAAATTGCACAAGATTTTTGTGATCACTTCACTTATTTGTTAGATATTTAGGAAGGATAAAAACTGAATGTACTGTCATTTTAAAAATGTAAATTTTGAATGCTCATTAGTGAGTATGAACTTACTCAATTACTTGATGCCCTGATTAAGATAATTTATTTCAAGATAACCACATAATCACAGCATGAATTCTCATACATACATACTCAGTCCTACGTAACTTGAAACAATGCTGTCTTATTTTCTTGCTCAATCCAATTGATTTTATAATGATGATATTTAAAGGTGAAGTTGGAATGAGTTGTCAGCTTCATAAATCACAAATATTATTAAATTTAAACAGTCTGATATAAAGATATTAACCTAACCAAAACAGAAAATCAAGCTAATTAGCTTGATTTTCTGTTTCATTTAGAGTCTGTTTACAGTTCAGATGCTCGCCCAAATAAAGGCATTTATTATTATTATTATTATTATATTTTTTACTTATACTTGAGCTAAATGATTTTGATGATAGAAAGCATTTATTATAAAATAAAAATATAATTCATCAAACAGTTGCTCCATCAGGATAAACATGAGTTGGTATGTGATTGGCAATAGCTTTGCTACAGTGATTTACAAAAGTCGTAAATTATTTGAGTTTTACCTTGTGTCCTGATTACCAACGGATCAAATGAAATACATTCATTTAGTGAAGATAAAACTTAACTTAAGCTTCAACAATTTCATCGGCTAAGTTGAGTTTACCATCCTTATTTATATTTTTAACATATTTTTGGGGGGATTTTCTACAGAAAATTTGGTTTAGTAGGATGAACTTGTGAAATAAAAGACTAATTAACGAATGAATACTTAAGAGGGCAGGTAACTCAATACATTTTGTAAATGCAATTTCCTATGAGTTGAGATATTTTTCTAATGCTACTCTATCATATCTCAGTTATTTTGAGTGAATTTTTATGTGAATTGGATATTAACCATCCTTAATTAGAAAATGCTAAAGCTTATTTCATGAAAGTTGTACAAATTTAAGATATCAAGAATGGCTTAGGAGAGGTGTTTAGGTTTAAAAGTGAACCAGATAATATGAAATTAAGTCTTTCCCTGTAGAAAGAATAAACTATTATTAGAATGTCCCCCCTCTAGCATGCAAATAAGTCATCAATTCATTTGAATGTTATACAACTGAAGCATATTAATATGTAAGTACTGTAGGTAATAGTCATTAAAATTATGCTTATAAAATTTTACAATATCAATGATAAAGTTTCTAAAAAAATTGAACTGATATTTAATTCATTTCTCACTATTGATGCTCATACTAATCTCTTAAGAATTTTCTTTTTAAACTCAAGCAACTTCATCTGTAAAGATCATTACTGATCTTTCTGTCTGATAAAATATGTCTGTTATAAATTTTATATTAAGGTTATTAATAATATATTCAGTTTATTCTTTGTAGTTTATCCAAAGAACAATGACAGCCTATACAATTAAAAACATCCAATTGGTGCCATGAACTAATGGTTTCTGCATAACACTCTCCATCAAATAAAGAAGCATGCACATACAATTCTGTATATTCCATAAATCGTTTTCTCCTGCAACAAGTCTTTTCTTGTGTCAGTAATGTAATTCATACCTTATTCTGAATCAGTGGAATTCCTGGGTTTATATATACATGATGACTTAAACTGGAGTTTGCCAAATAACTAGTATACTGCCTTCAAATATTTTGTAATGAAAAGGTTAGTAGAGCTAGTTTACTATGCACCCCAAGCACTGGAAACTTGCTTGTATAGTATGACCATATTTCACATTAAGTTATTGAATTATTTTCAGGGAATTACAAACAAAGCTTTTTCATTGCTGCTAAAGGCTGTTAAAGCTCTTCTTCAAGCTCTCAACAGAGCTCCAAGATGTCACCTTTTCCTCCCATTAAGATTCTTTACTCTTCCCAGCAGGTTTTTATCATGTCCAGTTTTTCTGAAAAATAATACTAATATATTTTCTAACATTCACACATGACAGATTACCAACGAGCATTTGTACCACCATACTGTCATTTTCATCTCTGAGATTCTTAGCAAGCTATTTCTAAAACTTATTCTAAGCATCCTCTAGAGCTCAAGCCATATCAAACATCTCCTGTAGTATAAGTAGTTGCAATTATCTGTTTTCACTAAAATGCATAGAGTATTCAGTTGGATTCTTAAAGTACACCTCTATTCAACATCTGTATCTTGGATTGTCAATAGTTTGATTCATTCCAAATTTGCTTCTCTTCTCAAATACAATCTTGACTTCCAAGATTTTAATAATTACTTATAAAAATTCTTTAGATAAAGACATGTTCCTTTTCACAAGTTATTTCTAAAGAAATAATGAAAAAATAAATGAAAGAAAGAATGTTTACAATTTATAAGCTGCCCATGTGTTTCACTTTTGGAGTTCACAATTCCCTCCCTATAATGACTTTGAATTTTGGAGATTCTCAGCAAAACTGAATATTAAACATTAAAGCAAATGAATGAACCTTTTATTCCAGGAGTGCTGGTGTGGGAAATATTCACCTGTGGAGAAACACCCTATGATGGATTTAGTAATACTGAAGTTGAGGATATAGTAAAGAAAGGACACATTCTTTCACAGCCTCAATACTGCCAAAAAGAGATTTATGAAGTAAGTCTTGGATTATCAATTAATCTGTAGCTCAACCTTTGGACATTCAAGAACATAATAGCATGATTTAAGATGTTAAATAAATTTTAAAAATCAAAATATGAGTTAAATTCTGAGACTGTTAATACAATACAGCAATTTTTATTAATATATGACCTCTAATTAACACCTTGACCAATAACATTTGATAAAAGTTTAACAGTTATCTTTTCATGATGTGCAGACAAATCATCAAAATCAAAGGGTTTACTTATTTCTGAAGATAATACAGCATCATTTAAAGGTATTGAAAATATCAGAAGATTCTTCATAAAGCTTTGCAAAAATCTTACTAATTTACTTACTTCTGATACAATAGATTTATTACGATACTTAATAACGTAAAATGAAAGTAGATTTCATTACAATCTTTACTAAAGATATGCCTTCTTCATAGGTGATGAAGATGTGTTGGTTATACCAGCCAAAAGATCGCCCTTCATTCCGGTCTTTGAAGGAGTACTTGCTTAACAAAGCTGAAAGGCTACCAGTCCCAATGGACTATAAAGCATTAGGAAGTATTCCTGGTTTAGCTATTGATCCTTACGGCCAACTAGTGCATCCCCTACTTCCTGTAATCCTTCAAGATGGCCTTGTAGTGGACTCTAACATCATTGTTCAAAATATGGCAGGGTTACATTTTACATAAACTCTTGCAGTTTTTCAAGCAATGTGAAAGAAGAGAATGAAACTTCAACAAATATTTACTGATGGAAATCAAATGTTTACATGCTTGATAAATTAATAAAACCAGGGAACATTGGTAACATCTTTACCTGAAACTGAGGTAGAAAAATCTTAGATTCCAGAATACTCTTAAAGTGGAAATAAATATCTATAATCATGTTATTTCTACTGAACTTAAAATCAGACCACGGGATTACGTTGTGAACTGAGCATTCAAATAATGAATAGGAAAAATTACCCCCAAGCACCAGAATGAGTTTGGTCTATGGTATTGGTAGAAATAATATATTTAGTATGAATTCCAGCCCCATAACTATGCAGAATCATGATTAATGAATAGAATAGACTAGAATTTATTGATGGGCATAGCCCTTTAAAAAATTTGAGATACAAAGGATATCACAATTACAAAAGATATCACAATTACAAGAGGTAATCACAGCATTTTGCAAGTAGAAATAAGAGTGAATCCCATAATATGAAATAAAGTACTTTCATAAATTATTCAANATAGTAAGATTAATATTTAGATGATTTATTAAGTTAATGACAATACTTTATAATCAGAATAAAATAGAGAATTCAACCTTATGAAAAAAGTTTGAACTCTGCAAGTATGCATACAATATAAAACAGAAAATATTGCTTTGTGTCATGATAAATTATTCTATGTATGTACTATAAACCTAACAACAAATTTAAATAGTTAAACAAACAATATAAATATTGTAATTATAAAAGTTAATATAAGACTTGCACTCATGGAACTTCAGAACACAAAACACTTTCTGTTGTGGGGTCGATATCTTGAATAACACTGATGGAACTGTTATCTCACGAGAATAATAGAGGCCTCTGCCAGCAACACAACAAAATTTGAGAACCTCCTTTTTCAAATGGTACGTGGTTCATTCAAATGCCATAAACTGTTTTTGCACTACAAATTTTTTAAATCAGATGAAGACTGTGTAAACACCCTATATATAATAATTATATTAATTTATAATGTATTTTACTAACATTACAGCAAGTAATATGGAAAAGGGGTGAAATCTCTTTTAAGGAGTGACATCTCATTCTTTGATATTTATTAGAAAATGGACCTCAGCCTCTGAACTGTTGGGAAATTAATTGGTTTCATTTCGTACATAATTGGATTTGATATTATAAATTGAGATAGTTATGGTGCAATTTGTAAAGTAACCACCTCCTACAAAATCATAGAAAATCACACTTATTAAATTACATGACACTTTCATTATTTTATATACATTTTTTTCATTCTGTATAATATCATGCAGTACTCATCATCATCTTTATCATAATAGATGCATAGCCTAACTGGTTGCAGATATGTATTGTATTTTTCTATTTGCACACCTTACTGAAAATCTTGCCATTACTTATTGAGCCAATGAGAGGAGGGAAAAATGGTCCACAGTACCTATTCCATAAGTTACCTTCTCAAACTTTTTACTACTTGCAACTTCTTTATACCTGCTGTAGCCCCTTAGGAATCGGCCATATTATACCTCCCAATTGTATGTATTATCTAATTTCATATCAATGATCCATTAACCACACAAAGGTTTAATGAATCATTGATAGGAATAAATTATAACTATTTCCATGCAGCTCAGCTGAACTGTATGAGGAACATTTCAGTAAGTCTATAGAGATTTTTTACACACCAACCTTAAAAAAATACATTCAGGACAGTACACCAAATGTATTTATGTACCAGGATAGTCATAGCAGCTCAAGCATTAATTATTACAATAAATCAATTATCTAACTTCTACTTGAAGAATTTATAGTTATAAACTATATGATTGAATATTTGTCACGAAGCTATACATTTTTCAAAGAAGTACAACAAGCAATTCTCACCAGATAGATAAAACTGAAAAGCATTCTTTGTTCTGTTCTGATTTTAGGTAAATATACTATTTAGATGTAACTGTTATCAATTTCACAAACTATGTATGAAAATAACATTTCGCCAACTGGAAAAATTCAGTAGATATACATTTAAATAACTTATCTATATCATTTATCAAAAATTTTACTCTGAAACTCATTGAATCCTATCTATCCATATTTTGATATTTGTATCTTGTATGATGTTTACCTTTATATGTTATTTTATTTTTTTGTATTGACGATGCCTATATCTATGATCTTTGGCAAATAAAATTATTATTAGTATTTACCGTATTTCCCGGCCCATAAGACGCACCGAACGAAGCAAAGATTATACACTCAGGAACGCAAGCTGCTTGTATGTAAAACAAAAACAGGATTCGTAAAAGATTGTAAAGTTACGGAAGAAGGAAACCATGAAACAAAAAGCACAACATTGCTAGAAAGGCTTCCGCGGTTATAAGAAGATAAAACCCACTACTATCTGTCCACAAAAGATGTTTGCGGATTAGAGGGAGCAGGAAGATAACATTTTCTCTCTCTTTCTCTCTTTAAAGGAACCGATAGGGAATAGGGCGAAAGACCGCCTCTCATTATCGAAAGCGTGCATGAAATGTCCGTATATTTCATTACTTTTTTCTTATGAATATCCGTCCGATTTGGTATTTATATTATAAGTTAGGCACTACCTGACTGCAGCACAAGCATAACTTTGGAGGTATATGTTATCTGCGTGCTACAATGTCTGTAGTCTTGTAACATGAAATCGAATAATAAAAAGCAAACACAGCAAGAAATCAAAAATACAATTCTTTCTTGTGGCCAGCTTTAGATATATGGGCTGAATGATTAATTCTATTCTCTTGCAATAAATCTATACAATACAAACAGTTTGAATTTTAGCAGGAGCTGCTCACAATTTTGACATACTCTAGATCTTCCCACGAGTGTAAAGCATATGAGACCACCACCTAAGAGTATAGTACGTCGGCAGCGCAGAAGCCAATAAACCAAAGACTACAATCGTTCACTTAGTCCTTTAGCGTAAGATGATGCCTAAATGACCGGTATTTCCGATTTTAATAATCAGGAACCTCCTTTGTTTAAATTTCAGGGTTGTACTCTCTTCACTATAGGGTAAGATGACGAACTCTGGTATTACGCAGTATTTCGTTCGTCATATTATCCCACACAGTAGATTAAGAATTGTACTCCACAAGCCTCCAGCTGTGTGTGGGAGGGGGTGTATTAACATCTTACCTAATCTATCCTATTTTCTTCTCTGATGCTACGTGGAACGAACAACCAGAACACTCGTCATAGGTACAACGTCACATACGTCATTGTAACATAGTAACACTCGCCTTTTCCCTAAACGCCGTGAAAAGGCATAACGAAAACATCAATGTAATAAGCACGCCAAACACTACAAACAGCAAAGTGAACTTAAACGTTCATAAACCAGAATCAACAAAAAATAACTCTCTTCTTACTCCCCCTCGGCACCTGCCCCAGGGTGGATCTGCTTCCAGTAATTCGTCCTTCATAACAGCATCAAAAGAGTCTTTCAACTGTTACAATTTATTATATTTGGGAAATAATTTGCGGCTTCGTCAACCTACCCTTCTTTTCCCTAATAATAGATCACGCCGATTTTTACTTACGAGGAGCAGTTGGCACAATGATGTTGAGAACCATGAAACCTATTTCATATAGAAGTAGACGGAGTGAAAGTAAAAAGTGCGATGGGGTTTTTCCCCATAGGCCTAGGTTCGAGAAAAATTGACTAGAAGTAAAATTGTGGGGGTACCAGTAACGAGGTTAGGGTTAGTTGGTTCATATTTTACGAGCGTATTTGCGACTTCTCACATAGATAAAAATAAAAGTAACGGAGAAAAAAATCGATCACAGTAATTGCTATTTTTGCAATAGTATTCAGAAGAGTAAAATGGAAGAAATATTATGGAAAATTATTGAAATTATAAAAAAAGTTTCACGGAGAGGGTTCGAATCCGAAACCATCGGCTCCATTTCCAACCGCGCTACCACTACGTCAGCCACGACTGTTGGATTACGCGAAAATGACGGATATTAAGCGGTATAAATTTCTTTCTTGTCAATTTTCTCTAAAACCCGGGCCTATGGGGAAGAAACTCATCACACTTCTTACTTTCACTCTGTCTACTTCTATATAAAATAGGTTCCATCATTGTTCTCAACATCGTCCTGCCAACTGCTCCTTGTTAAAGATACGAGCTTGCAACAGTCAAGAATGATTCACGCGTCAGAGAATTCGCTGATGAATGCTGCTATGGTCACGTGCACCACTACTTGGAAAGTCGGAAAAACTGCCGTCTGTTGACGTTGCAGAGGTTTACTGCAGAGCTATCGTGCAACCAGCATTACGGCATTATCTTCAGTTATCTATAACTTCTGTTATCATATCAAATATAGGAATACGCGGGCGTATCTGGAGGGAAAGGAAGTAGGATTATCATATAAGTAGATAACCAAATTAAAGATATTCAAATGAAGATTTAAGACGTACGCGTACGAATTCAATACAGGCGACTGAATAGAGGAAGGTAAGATAATTTTATAAGCGTCCGCAGCACACAACCTTTAGTTTCTTTCTTGTGCCTGAATTTTTACTCATTTGTTCTGTTGTTACAATTTCAAACATATATCTGATCGTTATAAGGAATTTAATGACGAATATGTTTGTCAGTTTATCGTTCCTGATCTTTTTAGTTCAGTTCCTCCTGCATCCTCATTGGAAATCACCTTTTCACAATTATTTAGATGGCGTTCCTACATCAGTTCCTGCCTCGTATTAATGGTTGGTATTACCGGTAGAATGTTAAACTTTTGTCAGAATTTAGAAAAGATCTAGCTTGCTGTCTGTTTATACAGTAATATAAAATGCCATGTAAGCGACTATTAATGAAAGTAAAATTATATTTTTAATGGAAACCATGGCACTGAGGCTACTGTCACCAACTCATAAGTAATCATATAAAGGAAGCCTAATAACCTTGTTTGAATGATTTCCATGTATTTATCGATTTCCTCCATAGAGGAATGGATTATACCTAGAGAGGACATTGTGATAGGAAGAAAGGTAGGAGAGGGATCCTTTGGAGTTGTATACTATGGCCAGTGGAGAGGATCTGTAGATATTGCAATCAAGAAAATGAATGAAAACTATATGGAAGTGGATGATTGCATCAAAGAGGCTGTTGTCATGAAGTAAGTTATTGTAAGCAACAAAACAACTTTCCTATAAGAATAAAAAAATGATGATTAACCTATTTGAGTAAAATGTTAGTAAAAGTGTGATGCAGTTTGTTATAACTAGCAAAATAAACATGATTAATTTTTCTCAGAGACATTTCAAACTCTTTAGGAAACTTCATCACCCAAATGTGGTGCAGTTTTATGGATTTGTATGCATCTCATCTTCCCCTTCAATAGTCATGGAATACATGGAGGGTGGTTGCTTGCTCGATCTCTTAAGGTCAAAGTCAAGTATTCCTATTCCAGTCTCATTGAAATTTTGCACTGAGGTAATTTAAATTATTTAATTTACAATTAATTAATTAATTTACAATTAAGTTCAATTGTTTTTACACTATCCATAATATAATATTGAATATACAATATAAAGTATAATAGAAATTCGTACCTTTCATAACTAAGTGTAAGGATGTAATCATAATAATCATGTCTTTATTAAGGTGAATTTTATTCTAATGAAACCACTCTTACAATTAGGGTAGCACACTAACCATTACACCACCGAGGATGACATATGCTGATATAAAGTTGCCTGAAACTCTTGTACTACCAGTTACACAGCTTTGAAAGTGTGCATATAACTGATCGTACTGAAACAGTCTACATCATGCTAATGATAGTCATTCATTACTTGTCCTCATCTTCCTAAGTTCATCATTATTTCAGATCAATTAAACAGAAAATGAATTTAATGGTTCTCCATCACCAACAGCATTAATTTATTTTGCTAGAGATTCATTTAAAATAGCATCTGCAAGAGATAAAATAACTGTTTATTAATAATAAGAAATTTTAATACTCCAAATGAAAACTTCTTAATAAATCCTTTAGATTAATATAAAGTCAATCTGATAAAAGAAATATAATCATGTGTTGGCATAGTTTAACTTTGGAATCATCCCAAAAGCTGCACATCTTCACAGTATATCCAATGTCTAAAAAATAAAATGAAAACTTAGAATTATTTAAAGCTGATCTATTTTGCCTTTTATACAGTAGTCTTATTATGATATTCAAGTAAATCATGTATTTTTTATCCTAATAAAAGATATATCCCTAATTTATTTCAAATGGCTTCTACCAAGGTTGAAATTCCATGAATATATCTAAAGAAAGTTTACTCAATTTAGCTTTTGGTTATTAGATTCTTATTACTGAAGTGTAAATGTTCAGGCATTACTTTGTGGAAAGCCGTGAATGTGGAGAAAAAAAAGACTAAGTTTTCCACAATATATTTTCACAGATGACCGGTTTCGCTACCAAGGTAGCATCTTCAGGTGGATGCTTCCTGAAGATGCTACACCTCTGTAGCAAAACAGGCTGTCTGTGAAAATATATTGTGGAAAATTTACAGTCTTTCTTTTCTCCATTCTTATTACTCTCTAGATGCATTTGTGGGGGGCTGAAATTTCAATTTCTTCCATGGAGTTGTACCTCAAACTTTCATGCAAATTCATGTAATCTTTAGTGAGTTTATTAACTCACTCACTGCCAACCTCCATTGGGTGGTGTATGCAAAAACTGCCAGATGATATAGGATCGAGGAGGGCAAATTTAGATCAACCAAAACTAACCTAACTTAGATATTTGTAGTAGAAACTAAAATGGTTCAGTAGTTATGATATTTGATGATGGTGTGTGTACAACAGGGAAAAGTTGAACAGGTTCCAAAAGCTAAGTAATTCTCACGGATGGGAGCAAATGATGAAGAAAAGGAGTACCCTGGAGCAGTTTTGCATACTTTCATTGCTGATTATTAGTTTGCATACTTTCATTGCTGATATACTAGTATTAGCTGTATATAGGTAAATATATTCCAATAAAACTAATGAAAACCTAATTATTTTTTCTCTACTTGTCTTCTTCAGATTTGTGCAGGGATGGACTATCTTCACAGGAATAACATTCTTCACAGAGACCTTGCTGCTCGTAACTGTTTGGTTACTGCAGATTCAACTGTTAAAGTTGCTGATTTTGGCTTGTCTAGGTGACTATCAAATATTATCTTGCATTATATAATTTGTTTTTGAAGTACTTTTGTACTGATATTAGATATAATTAATAAGAATAATAAATTGCTAGAAAAGTTCTCCTAATACTTTGACATGGCTACAAACAAGCAACCATACCTAATAAAAATTATGTATGCACAGAAAATATATAACCATTTATCATAGCAAAATTTACTTTTTAGAAAGACCAGTGGTACTTAAATCTTCTTCAAGTGAAAGATGGAGCCAAGTATTTTCTAAAGGAATTGTTCTTTCTGTTTTGCACAGATTGCTATATTGTGTATTTAGTTAAATAGAAAATGAAATTATTCTGTACATAACAAAGACCCAGTCTTCAATTTTGCTTCTTTTTACTGCAGTTGAAATGTTTCATAACAACAAATGTTTTTTTTTAAAAGTAAGGAAATTCTAGCCCCTAAAGAAGTAAGGAATCTTTTCTGATAGTATTTTGTTAGTATATTTTCAGCCATAATTTCAAAGCTGAAGATTTTTGATGAACAATGGAAATTCTTATACCAAAATAATAGCTATTACTTAACAGTGGTGAAAATTAGAAGAAAACAGTCACAAGTCTATATCTTCTTTACTTAAATTTTATAAAATATTGGAAACATATGTAAAACTCAATACCTAAGTTTCTAATATAATCATTGGTAATTTTGCAAGAATCTGTTTGATTCCAGAGTAGATAGATGTGTGATTAATGAGTAGACAGTGGATGATAAAATATTACTACCAAAATATTGACAATTTTACTTGGACAAGGCTGAATGTATGAACTAAAAATGGTATGTAGATATTACAAGAAAATGCTTCTCTCAGGTATGTTCCTGATGATGTTTATTTCCAATCTACTTACGGAGTGTTTTCTCTGAGGTGGGCTCCACCTGAGGTTTATGAAAGAAGATATACTTCAAAAGCAGATGTGTGGGCCTTTGGTATGTATTATTTTCATTATCCAAATAGAACACAAATAGAATAACTGATAGAAGTGATAAATTGCCACAAAAGAAAAGTAAATTTTAGGGGAGTTCATCAAGAGGTTGTGATTGATCTTCAATTCTTGAGTTATTACTTTGGCATGCAACAGTTGGGTTACTTGTACAGGTTTTAGCTCTGGTTCAATGAAGAAACTAAACTTTGGTTCACTTCCAGCTTCATTTGAGTAGTTTATTATAATTGTAATGTTATAACCTTCTGCAAGTATGTTCTATTATTTCTTGGTTTTTTCACCTCCACTGCATTACACTTAATTTTAGAGTAAAACTCCGATCAGTATTTTTCTGCAATTCTTAATTACAGATGTTAGGTTCACCTTCTCCCAATTGAACTGAAAATCGGAACTAAATAAATTGGGAACCCAGGGCAGAACAGGGTGATGGGGCCCAACAAGGTAGGGTCTTTATTTACCTCTATCATTTTGTGAACTAGCAGCAGTAACATAAACAACTGAACTACATAGCGTCCGTTGCTACACTCATAAGGTGACAGCGTCAGCCCTTTTATTGACTATGTGCACATGCACACTACATGAATACATAACAATAAGGCTATTTGATCTCAAGCCTTCATGTCCCAGGCAACCTTCCGGCTTGTCCGTGTCTAGACCTGATTCTGATACCTAAACAATATTATAATGAATCTATGAACTGTTCATTTCCATTTCTGGCACCTCAAGTGGCTAACAATCACTGCATCTTTATTATTTGGACAAAATTAGCCTCTTTTGCAGATGGAAAACTGAAAATAGTTTCCAGGAAAACCTGAAAAACTCATAGAATTTCTTAATGGTTGGACAGTGGGCACCCTGATGCTCGTTCAGCCATTTGTCAGTCCTACATGAGATGAAAAACTTTCCTTGTCTTAGAGTGGTTTTGTTAAAAGATTTAGCAATTTCCAGTTACAGTTATTTATAGCTTACAGTTATAAGTAGCTTATAAACTAACTTTGTTTGAATAAAATGGTTATTAAGTAAAAAGTATTCAAACTAGTTATATATTAAAATTTGTTATTCTCAGAGCCTTGGTAGTTAGATAACCTATAACTCCACTTGGGGGGCGAAACTGGGCAGAGGTAGAACGTGGCACCTCCTTACTGTTTTTTTGCATTGTTTTAAGAAAACTTTTGGACAAGAATGGTCAAAAGATTCTATTAACCTTGCCAGCCAGGCTATAATAAAGAAGGAAGAGAAAATAAAAAGGAAAAGCTATGGTAAAACTTTTAAAGGGAAAAGTGATTCAAAAATAAAATAACCCAACAATGAAGATCATCAATAAATGTATAAGAAAGAGCAATAACAAGAGAGTTTAGGATAGCTATAAAATAAGATGTTGATTCTAGCAATGATAGCAAAGATAATGATGGATTGTTTATACAGTGGGGAACTTTATACCCCGTCTAATAAAGGTTAGATAAACTGAGAGGTATATATAACCAGTTGTTACTACTCAAATATTTCAATACTATTTTATTACTCAGGTTAAATGTAAAGCATAAATCCTAAAGAATTTGTTTACGTCAAAAGTGTGTTTTAATTCACAATATTTCTTCTCCTCCAGTGTTCAATCTATCAATTGGTTTGCAGCAACTTGTTTATCTGACTTCTTCATTTCTGTGTAGCTTTTGCATCCAATGTCCTTCACTATCTGACTCAGATGTCAGATAGTGGTGCATGCACCCCCTGCCACATACCAAAGGGCAGCTTGCAGGGAACTCACAGACTCTCATAGACATAGATGTGGCCTTCCTTTCTTTCTCTTTCCCTTAACTTTTCCTTCCATTATTAATTTCAGGATTCCTTAGTGTCTCAGTAAGTGTCCAACAAACATAACTCATCTCTGAACTATTGTTTGCCCTAAGCTGCATTTTTCCTCTATCCTTTGCAGAACCTCCTCATTTGTCACTCTCTCTGCCCATCCAATCCTTAGCATGCACCTATAACACCAGATTTCAAACGAATTAATTCTTCTTTTCTCTTCTACACGTAAGATCCATGTCTCACACCCGTATAGCATCACACTCCAGACATAGGTTTTAAGGAGCCTCTTTCTTATTTGTAGACTGTTGGCTCGGGACATAAAGAGTTTTATTTTTTATTAAAGGTGCTTTTAGTTTGATTAGTCCTGCTTCTGACTTCGTCCCTGCTTTGCCCATCTCTTGTGAACCTACTTTGCAGGTATACATAGGAATCTACTTGTTCGAAACACTTATTGCCAACCACAATCTGCGCTTTCACCTTTCCCTCCTTGTCACATACCATTATCTTTCTTCCTTCTCCGATAGGACAACAATATCGTCTGCAAGTCTTAGCATGTCTATTCTTTTGCCATGTATTCTCACATCCGTTTTAGTTCTCACTCTTTCTTGGGCATCTTTCAGGGTCTCTCCCATATACAAGTTAAATATCACAGGTGATAATATGCATCATTGTCTCACCACCTTCTGGATTTTAGCTCCTAATTGTTGTTCTTCACCCTCCAGAATACCTTTTTCATTCTTGTATAGATGCTATATGAGTCTCTGCTCTCTTTAATTGATCCCAGCTTTCTTTAGCACTTCATACATTTTATCCCATTACACATTATCAAAGGCTCACAATATTTATTCTAGTATAAATTGTAGGTTCTTAAGTATCGCAGTCTGCCATGGGTTCCCCTAATAGTTTTAAGTTTCAAGAATTTTTAATTCAGGTTTGTCTTCAGTTTCTTTCTGGTTCCTTATAATAATATATGCAGTATTATATTGAATCTTTGAGGCACAACTTTGAGCACAAAAATAGTGAACCATTATTGCTCTGTACTATAGTATAAATAATTTTGATGCAGTTGGTATTGTAATGAGAATAGTTTAAAATTTTCTCAAATATAGATGTTATTTATTTAATGACTTATTTACAGAAGTTTTTTCTGCTTAAGAAGATATCATATGTTTAATTTCACTTTTGCTGGTTTACTAAACCATAAATATCTTAGATATTTGGTTAGAAAATAATTTATTCTCTTAAACTCAAAACCTAATTTTTTTATTAAGATGCCATGTGTGAAATTATGAAAATAAAATAAAAATCATACCAGAGGTAAATGTACAAAATGCATTCTATTGATAAAATCAATTTATTGGATTTACTCATTCTAAATTATCACCAACAATAAAACAAAAACAGCTTGACTTTTATTTCTGTATTCCAGGAGTAGTGATGTGGGAGATATTTACACTTGGGAGAGATCCTTACAATAACCTTAGAGATTCTGAGGTTTCATCTTATGTTAAGGCAGGAAACATTCTAGCCAAGCCACGTGATTGCCCTCAACATATCTATGAGGTAGGATTAATCATTGCAAGTTTCCCTTGCAATTTGCTCTTATAATTCAGAAAATGAAGTACATTGAGCTTAAAGGGAATTCAATGGACAAGGTATCATAGCTCAAATTCTATATTCTAATTTGTAAGCAATTTGAAAGCCTGAAATGATTGTTCATATGAATGTTCTTGTTTAGCAATAGATTCAGGGCATTCTGTAAGAAAAAGACTTCAATCAAAAGACTCATTCTGGAAGCAACTACCATGCTTATGCCTTATTTGACCCAACAATACAAGGATGTTGTTCAAGTACCTACCACTAAAATTTGCATGAACTAATCATAAGTTACACTATAATGCAAAAAACATGATGCAAAAATATCTTTTCTTTTGTAAACAGTACCTCAAAGTAACACTTCAGTATTAAAAATATTTTAGAAAAAAATAATAACCATGATTGAAACTTGTTCAAGGACTCTAATTGTACTTGGTAACAAAGCTTTAAGTCCCATTAAAATTTTCAAAATATTAGGTAGGGTAAAATTCTAAGGTATGTTCAAAAGGTAAGGAAACATATTTTGTTTTTGATTTCAGTTATGTCCCTGAAATAAACTGGACACATAATTTCTATGAAAATAAAATAGCATGGTTATTGTTCACTAATAGTTGGGAAATGCTCTTTGAGCCATTTTTGCTGGCTAATGGCAAGAATTGTTTTCCTCCATAACATTGTGAGATAGAGAGTGACTCCAATGAATCTCAAAGAAGAATTAAATTCTTTTCATGTAAAATTGGTACGAGAACAGTATTAAAATGAAGTTTCGATGAATAAAGTGTCCAAATTAGTAAAAACCAACCAAGTCTTAAAATGTCAATAACCGTGTCAATGTGTGATAAACTATTTTTTTTTAACTGAATAACCATGGGCCAACAATAAGAAATACATCAAGAGAAGTAAATTTAGGTAAATTAGGTGTATAAGAATAAAACATATTTTGAAGAGCCAAAAACACAGAAAAATGACTTTCTGGAGAGAGACCAAGTGTAGTAAAAAAAGTGGTATAGAACCAAATAGCAGCAACATCATTGTAAAATCAAAAGGAGTGTCACAATAGTGGGAGTTGCACAAAGGAAGAAAATTCTAGAAAATCAAAGGAAACTAAAAAGAAAAAAAACACAATGCTAATACCTGCTGAGAACCTTAGTCAAGTATTCAATAATCTTCAATGGCTGAAGGGTTCTGAACCTGATGAACTCTTCAGTCACTGAATATGACTACTTGGTTGTCAAAATACATATTTGATGTACGTTCTTTGAGTGTATTGGAATTTTGGTTTTTTCTTGTTAGTAACAGCTATAATGTTACCAATAATTAGTAAGCAGTTGTGTCTGTGAATCCCTGCTGTTATTCCTAACTTTCTTGAGGTGATAGCTGAAATGCTAATTTTTTTAATAACAGCTATTCCTGAGTTCAAACTTACCAAAGAAGCATGTTATTTCCGTATGTAATCATTTAATTACTAACAATGAATGTAAATTATTCAGCTCTTAGACAATAATTGTTAATTGTTTTATCACTTAAAATGAATGTGATATTTCTATGATTTTAGTGAAAATTAATGTACAATATTAATGATTTAAAGATAGTCCAAATAGTTAATAACATTGGGTATTAAAATGGTGTTCTTTTCTAGGTAATGAAGAGTTGCTGGAAATATAACAAGAATGATAGGCCTTCATTTTCCAACTTATCAACATCACTGACTTCCACGGCACCATCCCAAGATTCTGGTCTTGGTTTAATGTCTTCTGCTATAATTGTAGGTGCCCTTGCTGCTACTTTTATGGCTGGCTTACATATAGTATCAAATAATAATAGGAATAATTGAGCAAGCAATAAGCTACATGTAGAAACATGGAGAAGAGAAGATAAACTGGATTGACATGATACAGAAATAATTTAGAGGATCAACACGAGTATGGGAGTTTTTTATATTGTTGATGAAAGAATTACTTTTTCTAAAATTTCTTTTAGGGTTGTTAGGGCAACGTATTTAAAATCAGTGGAGATCAATGGAGGAATTCTTTGGGTGGAGTGCATGAGATTTTTCTATATTTGCAAAAAGTTTAAACTTTGGTTGTGGGAGGCAATGTTAGGATAGGCTGACAGGAGCAGGTAGGGAAGCAATGTGAAAAGATCAGGCTTAGAATTAAAGCTGGCCTGAAGAGTACAAATACTTATTTTTGCAAGTAATAATATTAAAATTTTACTTCAGTAATAATGATATTATATTCTGTTTGCATTCATGGTAATGTCTTGAAACTCTATAACAGACCAACTTATAAAGGATGATTTTATGGTATTCTTGTACAATATTATATCCTCTAAATCATGAGAATTTAACATTAAAGAATTTCCACATCACATTTTAAAGAATTTCCACATCACATTTAATAAATAATAGCTATGTTAATAAGTAAAACAAAAAAGTACAGTTAAGAATGATTGTACAATTTTGCTTAAATAT
>KZ308410.1:823269-841967 GCA_000376725.2 Ladona fulva
TACAGTTATTTAAATCTAATTCAAAATCATCCAATATTTTCTATGTCATATCATAAATTCCTCTCCCAGAGGTGTCATATTTCAAAGAAAATATTTCCTTATTTCTATCTCATTTACATTAGAAAATTATATCACAAAAGAAATTTGTTAACTGTAACTGATATTGAGTGTACAATTAGGCTGAAATATTTTATGCGAATGATTACTCATTACCAAATTATATCTAATCAACTAAATATTATTTCTGAAGTAAAAGCTAAACTTGGATCATCTCCTCTATATTGCAAATGATCCTGAGATATCGTTGGCTGTACAACAAAGCTGGATTATCATTGAAATTTCAATGCAGCAAACACACATCCAAGTTTAAAGTATTGGAAAATTCCATCTGGAAGGCATCTTCAGAGACATTTAAAATCTCATTCCTTACTTACAAGCTTTATTTTCATGGAAATATCATGATTTAATAAACAAATTTAACCCTGATTTCTTTGTCAACCAAATACAGTGTGAGTACCAATTAAGAAGATACATATGCTGTCTGTACATACTGTATGATAATGAGAAGTATTATAATTGCTGAATTAAGCATTAATCTGCAGAGAAAAATTTCAAAGATGATTCTGTTAATCTTATTTTTATCATTGTTAATTCATCAAATCTTACCAAGCATCTGGTTAATTTTTCCAGATTTCCTATGATTAAGTAACTGCAGCATTTTCAATCATGTCCAAATGCCATAAAAAACGAGAAGTAATGTCCAGAATTTGTTGTAACATGGATTTATGCTGAAAATGAGTAAATTGTGTAAAATCTGAGATGTTAGCACTTGAAAGCAAATGTTTGAGTCCATGGCACTATATTACATTCTCTGAAAATGTCTGAGAGTTGCGGAAAACTAATATTGTAAAAAGAGTACTTACTAATAGACTACATTTTAAAATTTCTAATTATAATCACCAGTAACGTTCATTTTACCCTAAGAGACACCTTCAAGATAATTCTTTTATGCAGGAAAAATGATCATACAAGTATAGGCGAGATATATTGAGTATAAATTTCACTCATATTGGATGGACTTTGAAAAAAAGTAGTAATAATATCAAACACATAGGATTGGTAAATTTAAAATTTCATAATCCGCCACCACCACAACTAACAGCATAGATAACACAGCCTCGAAACTTCGAAATTTGATAAATTTTATCTACAATTAATATTTTCGTTACGTACGTAAAATACTTTGAACTTTAATACGATGGATTGGATGGAGCCGCCTTATCTTGACGTCTATTTTGTTACCACAATCATAATTGGATATTCAGTTTGTAAACGTCTTTACTATTGGTCGATGCGAACACTCTTGTCCTATCATGCTGCTTATGCTTAGTCTGTTTAAACTGTAGTCATTGCTTCAGCAGAGGAGGTAAGTTAAAATTAGTCTTCCTGTAAATTTCCGAAAATTATTACGTTTTCGAGTGAGTATTCTCGTCAAGTACTTTGCTTCATTACGAAAAATAACGTTATCACTCACTAACCAAGTATGTCACGACATCGCAAGCATTTATTGAAGGAGATGATAAGATTTAACTATCTACAAGGTTATATATATGATAAATGGTTTCATGCGGAAAACTATTTGAAATGGATATTTGTTCCAGATACTTACATATGTTCTTAAATTTTTATTAGGCTTGTGGAATTGAACTTCTGAGTTAACACTTTTGCGACTTGCAACTTCGTCGCAGTTCCAAATAGCACTTTTTAAAGTGTACTAGAACCTATAACGGAATCGGAAGGCAAATCGCCTTTAGTTCTTAATCTTTAAAATTTATGAGGGCGTAGAGGTACTTCAACTAAGCCACTTCATTATGCATGAATTAATTCATATGGATAATTCGGATTTTCCTTTCAATAAAACACATTTTAGAATATATAAGCTTGCGTGATTGTTCTTTAGTACGCAATGAAAAGTTATTCAAAATTCATATCAACTGACTCGGAACAATGAATTTTTATACAACGAAATCAGCATTACTTGAAATTAATATGTAGATTCGAGGCTGTACTTGGTGGAACGCCATGATAACACTAAGGATGTCAGCATTACTTGACTTAATGTTACAACTGATGGGTACGATGTAAATATCTCTGTTGCGTTAAATGATAAATTTAAAGGTTGATGAATTATTTTAAGCAAACGATTGCTCAACATCGAAAACGTGTTCCCAAAGTGTTGATATTGCAATGCCTTTATTGTATATATCTGAGTATCTTCTAGTAGTCAATGGTACTAGGAGAGAAAGTGTTTCCTTGGTATCTCGGTGAGCTACCGATAATATTTGGCATGAAAAAACTGCGTTTCTCTAATTATATTTAGTATTAATATTACACACTTCAGTACCACATGTGCCGCGAAGAATTGAGCTGAGAATTTAGAGTTGGATAAAGTAGTGAAATTGGATTATGAGGTAATTATAAATGTATTCTGTAAATAGGTTAACTTACTTAGAAGTTGCAAAGGGGATTTACATCGTAGCTACAATAAGGGATGGAGATGCATATTTACTATTTATCATCAAAATATTACAACTTGCTGCTATTTTTGTTTCCTCAGTCGTAATTAATTCGTTAAAAATGTTTGAATCATCCTGAAAATACAATGTACATGTGAAGTGTGTTTGTTTATAACAACATAGCGTCGGAATACCTTCACATCATCCCCTTCCGTGTCTTAATTTTTGATGATATAGTAGCGCTTCACAGTAGTCGAATTAGACAAAATTAGGGACACAGATTGGATAATGGAGATGAAGATAATCATCGCCACCTGTGACCCGATGGCAGCCAAGATAACTGAGCAAAGAGAAAGTGATACGAGTTAGGAAAAAGTTTATATCCTTTGCAAACTTTTACCGCTGGGTGCAAGGCTCCAGAAAAATACATGCCATACCATACCATAAGGTTGATATCATTATCGTCACGGAAGTGCACCTCCGTGACGATCGCGTATACGAATTTCTCTCTAACGTCATTATCAAACTGGCCTACGCTTTCCGTTGCACATTCGTAAAATAAGCGATTAAAATGATATACACTTTACTACGGTATGTACGCTTTGCGCATAACTTGTTCTACAATTCACATGCCTAGTGGTAGACGGCGGTGGGAAAATGGCGGTACTTTCTTCAAATGGAAGCAACATTTGTGCAGCAATATACATGTATGTATGTAGTTTACCTCTATGATCCCAAGTAGTTACCATCACTATGGCGACCGAATAACTTAATCTACATAATGAACGACTAACCTCTTTCATTGGATTCTCCACGAACACAAATTTGGTTTCTGTTCTAGAAGAAGACTGAAATCTAACTGACTTTTCGAAGGCTTTTCTCATAATCAGGTGTTTACTTGAAGGAATCACGAGCTTCCTCGAACGCTAGGTGTCAAGTTATAGCCAGGTGGTTTCCTGCAGTAAAGGCAGCTTGATAGAGGAGAAACTGATACATTTCTTGTACCCTCGGTGGGGTTGGGTTGCTTTTCCGAGAAAGGAAATAATTTTCTTTCAGAAGCTTACATTATAGATCGAATTAGCTTTAAATTGGAAACATTTAATATGGTATTATCGCTAGTGAGCATAGCTATGAATTTTGTAGTAGCAACGCAAACTCGTTCTTTTTGTGTGAATAAGATAAACCGAAGGAATAAATGAAGATATAAATATAAATCATCACTTCAAAATATCTCGAAAATCATAGTCTTCTTCGTAATGGTAGTATTGTTGAAATTACTTCGACATCTAAGACCATTTTGCAGATGGGTCCACATCGGGAATCGAACCCGGGAGCTAAATCATAGTTGTACCGACTGTCTCCATTCATAATCTTTCTATTGCGTTACCGAAATTCCTGAAGAGAGACTAGCAGTCAATATGACCTGGTTGTTATCAGTAGTTAAAGAATTAGTGCACTAGTTAGTGTTTGCCGGAAAAGTAAAAATGTGGAAGAACAATATTTAGAATTTGTAGCACCACGATATTGTGCTGTTCCACAAATATCGCTTCATACGTGAGTTGCTCTCTGTCCCAAACCATAATTTCGACTTCGTGGAGAACTTATGGGCATACGGAAAGCTTCTCTCAGAAGCATCAGTTATGTGTTATCCGTTGTTGTAGTTTCATCGAGTTCAATATATTTTAGGGACGAAGAAATGAAATTGAATGATAAAAGCAAGGCTTTGTGTTACATTGAGCACTTACTTGGATTAATTTCATTAACTGTGATCCACATATCGTCAATGCATATAAAAGATTTAAACATTTGGATTTTTGATTTAGATTAATACTCCGCCATCTGCAAGTGGCGTGTGGCAGGGGGTGTATGAACACCTAACGTCAACTAACCTTTTAGTGTACTGGGGGGCGCACGTGCGAAATGACCAAAGCAGTCGAAGCACTTTTAACAGTACTACTACTACTACCTTTTAGTGTACCTCATGCTCTGCGGGAAGATTGACTGGAAATAGTTACTTGTTCCCACCCCCTACCCCTATCATGCCTTTAAGTGAGAAGTCACCTTAATCCTTTTTCTGTTTGATGAATTAGTCGTAACGCTTTGTCAATGCATCTCGGCGATCGCGCTCGGTTTTTACCGGAGCCTTCAACTTCGTCTAAAATTTCTTTTCCGAAGAGCTTCCGTTGGTAATCAGAAACTCCCACCAAGAGCGAATTCCATCCGAGCGATTTTATCATATCCGCAACGCTACTGTCGAACCTGAAATCTCCACTAACGAATGCTTTACGTTGGGCCATCTCTAAATCTGAGACTAACCATTCTTCATATAGATTCCAAAACGCGCAGCATTATTCAAGACTAGGTAAAATTAGGGAAAAAACCAATTATTTTTCCTCGAGATAGGCATTCCCTCAGGATTCTTCTTGTTAATCTGCATTCTTATCGCCTTTTCTATTGCATCTCGAATATGTTCTTTGGACAATAAACTACAGCTAAGAGCAAGTCCCACGTATTTGCACGCAAAATAATATGTAGAGGGTTTGTAGATAGTAGTAATTATCTTTTTAGCAATCATTTGGTCCTGCTACAATATCTTGATGAATTATTCCTGATTTATCCTCTGTTAAAGGATATAGAAAAAAGTACCTTTCATTTACTTTTGTCTCAGTCTTGTTCATGGCTGTGGTGATTTAAAAGCAACTGGGGTATGAGTGTTACCGAATGGTGGCATTGATTCAAGGTCCTCCCTATGGAACACTACGAAAAGTGTTACTCATGGAGTCATATTGCTTTACATGCGGGAACTTGATCCTCTTGTAGCATTCTGGCTCGGTGAGGAAAGCAAGGGCAAACTACCTCACTTTTAATCTTGCCTAGTAAACCTCATTTCCCTATCCTAGTTATTGGTAGCTGATGGTAGAGGGGATGAGGTACTAACCAGCCTCCTGGCTGAATAATTAACAGACAGCAATGTTTTACGCTTCAGGCTCTCCTGTTTGAATCAGCTACAGAATGTCCTCATTCACTCGAGTAATTTCTTAGAATTCGATGGAATTTCTTAGAATGGAAAAGGAAATTTAGCCGAAGAATGACGTTCAGCTCCTAGACGTTGAGTTTCTGGATACAAGAGGCATCGTCCACCGATGGATTAATTAATCGCAAGGTCAGTGACTCCTGCCCCAACGATTAGTAAGAAGAAGACTTTTGCAGTCTAAAATCTTTTACTAACACCCAACAGTCAATCAGCTCCTTTTACCACGACCTCTATAAAGGGAACCTTAAGCAAATATTTGAAAGAAAACTCCGAGTTTTAATTGCAAATCGTCAATTCAAATATGCCGAATGCATATTTCAACTCTGCTGAATGCATCTTCAACTCTATTCTCATTTAGTTATCTTGTCATCAGTTCATTTTAGCTATCTTCTTTGTTGCTGTCTTAGAACTTTGGCTCCCATTATTCTATCGGCCTTTCATGGTGATTCCCTTCCGCTTTCATCCCTCCCATAATTTCCTTGAAAGTTCTTCGAGTTTTCGAAATGTTTTAGGCAGATTTTCCCCTTGTTTTCCTCTCATCTTTAAATAAACTTCTAACACCACACACTGTTACTATACCACCGTAATCAACTTTATTTTCCCATCTGTATTCATTATTCATCAATTACAGTTCTATATTTATGGCGCTTATAGTCTTCTTTGTTTTGTTTACTACAAGCATCTCCAACATAAAACGATCCCATACCTCACGTCTCAACCATGATTTGAGGTCGAATTGAGATTAGTTTTATCGGGATGATTATCCTTATTACCTTGTCTTCTCCTACTCTCCTTATACCCTCTCAGTTTTCAATGTCAGAGGCTCCATCATCTGTATCCTGGAACTCATCCAAGGTCTACCTCTACATTTTCCTCCGGTACGCAGTAATTCTTACGTTTCTTCAAGTATCTTTCTTCTTTTCTCAACTTTATTCCTTTGGCATCTTTCTTCATCTACTTTGAGGAGGACCTTTTCGCTAGTAACACGGCTAGTTCATTATTGTATGCGGGATTTGACGACAGAACCTTAACACTCGAAAATTCACAAAATGTTTCGAGATCGATAACTTCATTTGAATTGTGTGGATCGTAAATAAAAGCAGTATGAAAATCACCGGTTAAATAATAGTTAAGTCATACCTAGGATGGGGACACGTGCAGGGTGGAGTTGCAGATGGGGACCAGGTTAACTGTATACTATAATAAACGACGTTCCACGAAGTATGGACCAATCTTATTGATTATATGTCTATACTACACTTAAAACTGGGTAAAACAGAAATTCAGAATACTTGAGTTTATTTAAAACTGAAACATCTAATAAATGATTTTCCACTGCTGCAAACGTCGCTTCTCACTTCAACTGTTCTTCTCCAGTTCTCGCGGACTTACAAAATAATTTTTCTCGACATGTCGCCTAGTCCTTTTGCTCTTTGTGGCTCCAATCCTACCAGGACTTCGTCAATGCCATGAAAGTTCATCTTATACTACTTCTTACTTATATTCTATTGTCGCGCTTTCATTCTCTTTCAAAATAATAGAAGAATTGTCTCAAATTTTTCTTCCCTTCCAAAACTTCCGTATGATAAGCGGAATCGATCATTGACAAAAATTCACCTTATCTTGGAAATGTCGAACAAATATCTAACTACAGCGTATTTCACAAAAGTAGAAAGCTTTGCTGAGTTAATCGGAAGGATAATAATCGGAAGAATCAAAAACGGCGACAATATCAGTAATTCAATGGATTTTTAACCTCGGAACAATTGAAATTTCTACTTATTCCTTAATCTCCATTCCGCTATATTATTATAATAAATTAAATAAGTCACATTTTGTCCTCTTCATGCAGTTTTGGTTTCAAAGGACAGTTTTCGACCGTAATGAGGAGTGCCTATCTAAGGTTATTTGAGGGAAGTGATAGCAAGAGGTGATTACTGTTAATCATTTGATTAACATAGGTGTAAGCTTAAATTTTCACTTATAGGCGCCTGATTAGGTAGGGATCAAAGATTTAATACCATAAGCTGAATGGCTCGTCACATAATGGAAACATGATCCTGATGATGACAGTCACTCATAAAAACCGGTCGTCATATTCCAGTCGCCTTTTCTATGGAATTATTGGGAACGAGCTCTCAGCAATTTCGGAATTAGTTATGTTTGAAATTGGGAGAGAAGTTTTGTATACATCATTCAATCACATGTTTTCTTTATGGGATGACTGTTCAGTGAACACTAATAATATCATTATGTTATCACTTAAATTCTATTGAGCAGGGGTTAAAGGAGCTACGGATCAGAGACGCTATTCCTAGACATTTGATGCAGAGGTAATTTGAAAATACACGAATTCAGTTCTCACTTAAAAAATTTACGAAGGACTACATTAAATTTTTTTCTTTCTTAGGAATGAATGAGTCATTCGAGCCACTGATCGAGATAAAACTATTTTATACAGGAAGAACATCAAAGTATGTTTATTACCTTTTAGAATTCCTCTTTTCAATGCGTTCTGTCGTTAAAATCTTCCTTCGTCATTGGAAATGGCAGAAATATCATATGAAGAAATGAACACTTTAAGGGCGGCAGTGACATGGTGTAACATAGATTCCTACTACGACGTGCATTTCATCCATTTACTAATAATTTACTTTTGGCCATTTCTGGATAGTGGATAGTCTTTGGATAGTTATTGGGATTGTGTTCTCAGAGATTTACCAGAGAGCTTCTAGAAGACTCACTGTTACGGAGTCCGCGACTGCGAGGAAACACGGGACTACCCCTATTACTTTATGGGACGGGTCAAATGACCTCGCATTGGAATGTGCGAATATTCCAGAAGTTTCCCTCTTTGTATATATAAGCAGGCTGTCCTTTAACGGGGACAGTCGTCTTTTTGTCAATAAAGAAGTAGGATCGGAGACCTCGCAAAGTTATTTCTTCTTCTTCTGTGGGAGAACACAACACTCACCATCCGCAAGATGATACCGAGTTAGCCCTCCCTACCTTTCGAGTTCTTCGCCGTCGATTTGTTAAAGATATTTCAGTGAAATAGTAATTTTATGAATAAGTATTTGTATTGAATAGGGGAGGTTGCAATAAGTACAAGGTTTATCAATATCTGTATTTTTTTCCAGCGGAAACTGTGAGAATGTTTTCAGGCGATGCTATCAGATGCATTAATGTCAAGATCAGATACCTTAATTATAAAAATGTTGTAATTCTTTTATAATCAACTCTCCATGAAAGCTATAATATATAAAAATAATAACCGTATTTGTGCGTCAAATACTTAACTTTTACACGCCGTCACAATTGATTACCACCGTCNAACTCAAAACCTAATTTTTTTATTAAGATGCCATGTGTGAAATTATGAAAATAAAATAAAAATCATACCAGAGGTAAATGTACAAAATGCATTCTATTGATAAAATCAATTTATTGGATTTACTCATTCTAAATTATCACCAACAATAAAACAAAAACAGCTTGACTTTTATTTCTGTATTCCAGGAGTAGTGATGTGGGAGATATTTACACTTGGGAGAGATCCTTACAATAACCTTAGAGATTCTGAGGTTTCATCTTATGTTAAGGCAGGAAACATTCTAGCCAAGCCACGTGATTGCCCTCAACATATCTATGAGGTAGGATTAATCATTGCAAGTTTCCCTTGCAATTTGCTCTTATAATTCAGAAAATGAAGTACATTGAGCTTAAAGGGAATTCAATGGACAAGGTATCATAGCTCAAATTCTATATTCTAATTTGTAAGCAATTTGAAAGCCTGAAATGATTGTTCATATGAATGTTCTTGTTTAGCAATAGATTCAGGGCATTCTGTAAGAAAAAGACTTCAATCAAAAGACTCATTCTGGAAGCAACTACCATGCTTATGCCTTATTTGACCCAACAATACAAGGATGTTGTTCAAGTACCTACCACTAAAATTTGCATGAACTAATCATAAGTTACACTATAATGCAAAAAACATGATGCAAAAATATCTTTTCTTTTGTAAACAGTACCTCAAAGTAACACTTCAGTATTAAAAATATTTTAGAAAATTGGGAACAACCATGATTGAAACTTGTTCAAGGACTCTAATTGTACTTGGTAACAAAGCTTTAAGTCCCATTAAAATTTTCAAAATATTAGGTAGGGTAAAATTCTAAGGTATGTTCAAAAGGTAAGGAAACATATTTTGTTTTTGATTTCAGTTATGTCCCTGAAATAAACTGGACACATAATTTCTATGAAAATAAAATAGCATGGTTATTGTTCACTAATAGTTGGGAAATGCTCTTTGAGCCATTTTTGCTGGCTAATGGCAAGAATTGTTTTCCTCCATAACATTGTGAGATAGAGAGTGACTCCAATGAATCTCAAAGAAGAATTAAATTCTTTTCATGTAAAATTGGTACGAGAACAGTATTAAAATGAAGTTTCGATGAATAAAGTGTCCAAATTAGTAAAAACCAACCAAGTCTTAAAATGTCAATAACCGTGTCAATGTGTGATAAACTATTTTTTTTTAACTGAATAACCATGGGCCAACAATAAGAAATACATCAAGAGAAGTAAATTTAGGTAAATTAGGTGTATAAGAATAAAACATATTTTGAAGAGCCAAAAACACAGAAAAATGACTTTCTGGAGAGAGACCAAGTGTAGTAAAAAAAGTGGTATAGAACCAAATAGCAGCAACATCATTGTAAAATCAAAAGGAGTGTCACAATAGTGGGAGTTGCACAAAGGAAGAAAATTCTAGAAAATCAAAGGAAACTAAAAAGAAAAAAAACACAATGCTAATACCTGCTGAGAACCTTAGTCAAGTATTCAATAATCTTCAATGGCTGAAGGGTTCTGAACCTGATGAACTCTTCAGTCACTGAATATGACTACTTGGTTGTCAAAATACATATTTGATGTACGTTCTTTGAGTGTATTGGAATTTTGGTTTTTTCTTGTTAGTAACAGCTATAATGTTACCAATAATTAGTAAGCAGTTGTGTCTGTGAATCCCTGCTGTTATTCCTAACTTTCTTGAGGTGATAGCTGAAATGCTAATTTTTTTAATAACAGCTATTCCTGAGTTCAAACTTACCAAAGAAGCATGTTATTTCCGTATGTAATCATTTAATTACTAACAATGAATGTAAATTATTCAGCTCTTAGACAATAATTGTTAATTGTTTTATCACTTAAAATGAATGTGATATTTCTATGATTTTAGTGAAAATTAATGTACAATATTAATGATTTAAAGATAGTCCAAATAGTTAATAACATTGGGTATTAAAATGGTGTTCTTTTCTAGGTAATGAAGAGTTGCTGGAAATATAACAAGAATGATAGGCCTTCATTTTCCAACTTATCAACATCACTGACTTCCACGGCACCATCCCAAGATTCTGGTCTTGGTTTAATGTCTTCTGCTATAATTGTAGGTGCCCTTGCTGCTACTTTTATGGCTGGCTTACATATAGTATCAAATAATAATAGGAATAATTGAGCAAGCAATAAGCTACATGTAGAAACATGGAGAAGAGAAGATAAACTGGATTGACATGATACAGAAATAATTTAGAGGATCAACACGAGTATGGGAGTTTTTTATATTGTTGATGAAAGAATTACTTTTTCTAAAATTTCTTTTAGGGTTGTTAGGGCAACGTATTTAAAATCAGTGGAGATCAATGGAGGAATTCTTTGGGTGGAGTGCATGAGATTTTTCTATATTTGCAAAAAGTTTAAACTTTGGTTGTGGGAGGCAATGTTAGGATAGGCTGACAGGAGCAGGTAGGGAAGCAATGTGAAAAGATCAGGCTTAGAATTAAAGCTGGCCTGAAGAGTACAAATACTTATTTTTGCAAGTAATAATATTAAAATTTTACTTCAGTAATAATGATATTATATTCTGTTTGCATTCATGGTAATGTCTTGAAACTCTATAACAGACCAACTTATAAAGGATGATTTTATGGTATTCTTGTACAATATTATATTGCTCTCTTTAATTGATCCCAGCTTTCTTTAGCACTTCATACATTTTATCCCATTACACATTATCAAAGGCTCACAATATTTATTCTAGTATAAATTGTAGGTTCTTAAGTATCGCAGTCTGCCATGGGTTCCCCTAATAGTTTTAAGTTTCAAGAATTTTTAATTCAGGTTTGTCTTCAGTTTCTTTCTGGTTCCTTATAATAATATATGCAGTATTATATTGAATCTTTGAGGCACAACTTTGAGCACAAAAATAGTGAACCATTATTGCTCTGTACTATAGTATAAATAATTTTGATGCAGTTGGTATTGTAATGAGAATAGTTTAAAATTTTCTCAAATATAGATGTTATTTATTTAATGACTNAAGCAATTTGTAAATAATTATCTCAATAATGAAAAATTTTACAAGACTGAAGAAAAACCATATTATTTATGATATGTGAATTTTCAGCATTATTTGTAATGTCACCCATACATTTGGCAACATTTTGTATTCTATATTTGCTAATAAATTTTAATATGCTAAGACTGTCATCGGATATGTTATTTGGGAAAAGGCTTACAAATATATCAATCTCTTGACACAAATATTCTCCACTTAAATCAGTCACTTTTATTGCTTAATCTAAATTCTAGGTTTTTGCTCATATGTAACAGATCATCATGATAAATGTTTCATGTATTATTGAATAAAAATTCCCAAGAACCATAATAAACTTTCATCTCTTGGACTATTTTTGATAGTGACATTCTTGCCTTACCTAAGATCACATCATAAGTTTGTTATGAAAATGTATCCCTTCATTATCATTTTTGGAATTTGTTTTGAAGGAAAGTATTTTCTCTCCTAAACCTGGACATTATAAATTTAGGGACTACAGCAAGTTTTGATTCCAATACTTTTGCTGTTTACAATGAATTAGTAAGGCCAGATTCTCAATATTCTTCTAAGAAATTTGTGCAATTCTCTAAAAGCATTACTATTATGCTTAGCTCAGAATCTGATCTCTGAATTAATTTACTTATCATGTTAACGTTAGGTAAAACATTGCACCAAATACATGATGTAAGAAGAAATTGAAATAATCCAGTTTTTCCATAGGTGCCTCTACCTTAGAAACAATTGCTACTTTGGTAGAAGACAATCTTTCTAGCTCCATTAAGGAAACTCTCAATCCTGAAACATCAGTTTTTATAGCATTTATCACATTCAATTTTACACTCCCAAATTGTATTACAAGTGGTGTAGGAGTTAACTGTTATATATATTTTTTCAGTAGTTATCATCTGTCAACTGAAACTGGAAATACTATACATCTTCTTTGAATAATACCAAAATATCTTTTGGATGATAATGAACTAGACACACTATCATCAACTATCAAAGTTAGGAAGTGGCATCCATGAGGAATAAAAAATTTCTTACACCATTATCATACCCCTGGCCTCTACAGTTATTTAAATCTAATTCAAAATCATCCAATATTTTCTATGTCATATCATAAATTCCTCTCCCAGAGGTGTCATATTTCAAAGAAAATATTTCCTTATTTCTATCTCATTTACATTAGAAAATTATATCACAAAAGAAATTTGTTAACTGTAACTGATATTGAGTGTACAATTAGGCTGAAATATTTTATGCGAATGATTACTCATTACCAAATTATATCTAATCAACTAAATATTATTTCTGAAGTAAAAGCTAAACTTGGATCATCTCCTCTATATTGCAAATGATCCTGAGATATCGTTGGCTGTACAACAAAGCTGGATTATCATTGAAATTTCAATGCAGCAAACACACATCCAAGTTTAAAGTATTGGAAAATTCCATCTTGAAGGCATCTTCAAGGCATCTTCAGAGACATTTAAAATCTCATTCCTTACTTACAAGCTTTATTTTCATGGAAATATCATGATTTAATAAACAAATTTAACCCTGATTTCTTTGTCAACCAAATACAGTGTGAGTACCAATTAAGAAGATACATATGCCGTCTGTACATACTGTATGATAATGAGAAGTATTATAATTGCTGAATTAAGCATTAATCTGCAGAGAAAAATTTCAAAGATGATTCTGTTAATCTTATTTTTATCATTGTTAATTCATCAAATCTTACCAAGCATCTGGTTAATTTTTCCAGATTTCCTATATACTTGAGTATATAGGAAATATAGTATATATTGAGTATAAATTTCACTCATATTGGATGGACTTTGAAAAAAAGTAGTAATAATATCAAACACATAGGATTGGTAAATTTAAAATTTCATAATCCGCCACCACCACAACTAACAGCATAGATAACACAGCCTCGAAACTTCGAAATTTGATAAATTTTATCTACAATTAATATTTTCGTTACGTACGTAAAATACTTTGAACTTTAATACGATGGATTGGATGGAGCCGCCTTATCTTGACGTCTATTTTGTTACCACAATCATAATTGGATATTCAGTTTGTAAACGTCTTTACTATTGGTCGATGCGAACACTCTTGTCCTATCATGCTGCTTATGCTTAGTCTGTTTAAACTGTAGTCATTGCTTCAGCAGAGGAGGTAAGTTAAAATTAGTCTTCCTGTAAATTTCCGAAAATTATTACGTTTTCGAGTGAGTATTCTCGTCAAGTACTTTGCTTCATTACGAAAAATAACGTTATCACTCACTAACCAAGTATGTCACGACATCGCAAGCATTTATTGAAGGAGATGATAAGATTTAACTATCTACAAGGTTATATATATGATAAATGGTTTCATGCGGAAAACTATTTGAAATGGATATTTGTTCCAGATACTTACATATGTTCTTAAATTTTTATTAGGCTTGTGGAATTGAACTTCTGAGTTAACACTTTTGCGACTTGCAACTTCGTCGCAGTTCCAAATAGCACTTTTTAAAGTGTACTAGAACCTATAACGGAATCGGAAGGCAAATCGCCTTTAGTTCTTAATCTTTAAAATTTATGAGGGCGTAGAGGTACTTCAACTAAGCCACTTCATTATGCATGAATTAATTCATATGGATAATTCGGATTTTCCTTTCAATAAAACACATTTTAGAATATATAAGCTTGCGTGATTGTTCTTTAGTACGCAATGAAAAGTTATTCAAAATTCATATCAACTGACTCGGAACAATGAATTTTTATACAACGAAATCAGCATTACTTGAAATTAATATGTAGATTCGAGGCTGTACTTGGTGGAACGCCATGATAACACTAAGGATGTCAGCATTACTTGACTTAATGTTACAACTGATGGGTACGATGTAAATATCTCTGTTGCGTTAAATGATAAATTTAAATGTTTATGAATTATTTAAACAAACGATTGCTTAATATCGAAAACATGTGTTCCCAAAGTGTTGATATTTCAATGCCTTTATTGTATATATCTGAGTATCTTCTAGTAGTCAATGGTACTAGGAGAGAAAGTGTTTCCTTGGTATCTCGGTGAGCTACCGATAATATTTGGCATGAAAAAACTGCGTTTCTCTAATTATATTTAGTATTAATATTACACACTTCAGTACCACATGTGCCGCGAAGAATTGAGCTGAGAATTTAGAGTTGGATAAAGTAGTGAAATTGGATTATGAGGTAATTATAAATGTATTCTGTAAATAGGTTAACTTACTTAGAAGTTGCAAAGGGGATTTACATCGTAGCTACAATAAGGGATGGAGATGCATATTTACTATTTATCATCAAAATATTACAACTTGCTGCTATTTTTGTTTCCTCAGTCGTAATTAATTCGTTAAAAATGTTTGAATCATCCTGAAAATACAATGTACATGTGAAGTGTGTTTGTTTATAACAACATAGCGTCGGAATACCTTCACATCATCCCCTTCCGTGTCTTAATTTTTGATGATATAGTAGCGCTTCACAGTAGTCGAATTAGACAAAATTAGGGACACAGATTGGATAATGGAGATGAAGATAATCATCGCCACCTGTGACCCGATGGCAGCCAAGATAACTGAGCAAAGAGAAAGTGATACGAGTTAGGAAAAAGTTTATATCCTTTGCAAACTTTTACCGCTGGGTGCAAGGCTCCAGAAAAATACATGCCATACCATACCATAAGGTTGATATCATTATCGTCACGGAAGTGCACCTCCGTGACGATCGCGTATACGAATTTCTCTCTAACGTCATTATCAAACTGGCCTACGCTTTCCGTTGCACATTCGTAAAATAAGCGATTAAAATGATATACACTTTACTACGGTATGTACGCTTTGCGCATAACTTGTTCTACAATTCACATGCCTAGTGGTAGACGGCGGTGGGAAAATGGCGGTACTTTCTTCAAATGGAAGCAACATTTGTGCAGCAATATACATGTATGTATGTAGTTTACCTCTATGATCCCAAGTAGTTACCATCACTATGGCGACCGAATAACTTAATCTACATAATGAACGACTAACCTCTTTCATTGGATTCTCCACGAACACAAATTTGGTTTCTGTTCTAGAAGAAGACTGAAATCTAACTGACTTTTCGAAGGCTTTTCTTATAATCAGGTGTGGACTTGAAGGAATCACGAGCTTCCTCGAACGCTAGGTGTCAAGTTATAGCCAGGTGGTTTCCTGCAGTAAAGGCAGCTTGATAGAGGAGAAACTGATACATTTCTTGTACCCTCGGTGGGGTTGGGTTGCTTTTCCGAGAAAGGAAATAATTTTCTTTCAGAAGCTTACATTATAGATCGAATTAGCTTTAAATTGGAAACATTTAATATGGTATTATCGCTAGTGAGCATAGCTATGAATTTTGTAGTAGCAACGCAAACTCGTTCTTTTTGTGTGAATAAGATAAACCGAAGGAATAAATGAAGATATAAATATAAATCATCACTTCAAAATATCTCGAAAATCATAGTCTTCTTCGTAATGGTAGTATTGTTGAAATTACTTCGACATCTAAGACCATTTTGCAGATGGGTCCACATCGGGAATCGAACCCGGGAGCTAAATCATAGTTGTACCGACTGTCTCCATTCATAATCTTTCTATTGCGTTACCGAAATTCCTGAAGAGAGACTAGCAGTCAATATGACCTGGTTGTTATCAGTAGTTAAAGAATTAGTGCACTAGTTAGTGTTTGCCGGAAAAGTAAAAATGTGGAAGAACAATATTTAGAATTTGTAGCACCACGATATTGTGCTGTTCCACAAATATCGCTTCATACGTGAGTTGCTCTCTGTCCCAAACCATAATTTCGACTTCGTGGAGAACTTATGGGCATACGGAAAGCTTCTCTCAGAAGCATCAGTTATGTGTTATCCGTTGTTGTAGTTTCATCGAGTTCAATATATTTTAGGGACGAAGAAATGAAATTGAATGATAAAAGCAAGGCTTTGTGTTACATTGAGCACTTACTTGGATTAATTTCATTAACTGTGATCCACATATCGTCAATGCATATAAAAGATTTAAACATTTGGATTTTTGATTTAGATTAATACTCCGCCATCTGCAAGTGGCGTGTGGCAGGGGGTGTATGAACACCTAACGTCAACTAACCTTTTAGTGTACTGGGGGGCGCACGTGCGAAATGACCAAAGCAGTCGAAGCACTTTTAACAGTACTACTACTACTACCTTTTAGTGTACCTCATGCTCTGCGGGAAGATTGACTGGAAATAGTTACTTGTTCCCACCCCCTACCCCTATCATGCCTTTAAGTGAGAAGTCACCTTAATCCTTTTTCTGTTTGATGAATTAGTCGTAACGCTTTGTCAATGCATCTCGGCGATCGCGCTCGGTTTTTACCGGAGCCTTCAACTTCGTCTAAAATTTCTTTTCCGAAGAGCTTCCGTTGGTAATCAGAAACTCCCACCAAGAGCGAATTCCATCCGAGCGATTTTATCATATCCGCAACGCTACTGTCGAACCTGAAATCTCCACTAACGAATGCTTTACGTTGGGCCATCTCTAAATCTGAGACTAACCATTCTTCATATAGATTCCAAAACGCGCAGCATTATTCAAGACTAGGTAAAATTAGGGAAAAAACCAATTATTTTTCCTCGAGATAGGCATTCCCTCAGGATTCTTCTTGTTAATCTGCATTCTTATCGCCTTTTCTATTGCATCTCGAATATGTTCTTTGGACAATAAACTACAGCTAAGAGCAAGTCCCACGTATTTGCACGCAAAATAATATGTAGAGGGTTTGTAGATAGTAGTAATTATCTTTTTAGCAATCATTTGGTCCTGCTACAATATCTTGATGAATTATTCCTGATTTATCCTCTGTTAAAGGATATAGAAAAAAGTACCTTTCATTTACTTTTGTCTCAGTCTTGTTCATGGCTGTGGTGATTTAAAAGCAACTGGGGTATGAGTGTTACCGAATGGTGGCATTGATTCAAGGTCCTCCCTATGGAACACTACGAAAAGTGTTACTCATGGAGTCATATTGCTTTACATGCGGGAACTTGATCCTCTTGTAGCATTCTGGCTCGGTGAGGAAAGCAAGGGCAAACTACCTCACTTTTAATCTTGCCTAGTAAACCTCATTTCCCTATCCTAGTTATTGGTAGCTGATGGTAGAGGGGATGAGGTACTAACCAGCCTCCTGGCTGAATAATTAACAGACAGCAATGTTTTACGCTTCAGGCTCTCCTGTTTGAATCAGCTACAGAATGTCCTCATTCTATGACGATCTTGAGACCCGGGGTTGGCTCTGGCGTGGGTCCGATAAAGTTGTTATTGGGCGCCAGTACGGGTAAAAAAAAATAAAATAAAATAAAAAAAAATAAACAAATGAGAAGGGGGTCAAAATGAAACCTCCGCCCGTACTCGGAGAGAGAAAGAAAAAGAACGAACTTCGACAAATAACTTAACACAAAAATAAACTTATGCAACGAAAACTGCAACACAAGGGACTTCGAAATCAAACGAATCTGTCGAATCGGGGGCTTTCCCAACACGACAATAACCTCCGTCGTGAGATAGAAGAAAGGCAGAATAACCGCCACGAGGCCGCAACCGCCGGACCTTTATATCCAAACCCCTCCAACCCCTCCAAACGAAACCGAAACAAAAGAACAACCAAACTAAAAAGGCGAGCCCCCAAGGGCCGAAGGCGCGAACTGTCACA
>KZ308410.1:853657-936549 GCA_000376725.2 Ladona fulva
TTTGTAACTTGTATATTTTATTATAATAATAGCAACAATTTCACTTCCATACGAGTATATAAAAAACCCGCTCGTGACTTTACTTGTCGTTTTCATAGATATAATTATAAGATTAATTACCCAATGTTTATAAACCACTCTTTAAACGTTCTTTTTTCTACAATTTACAGGAGGAAGCGATCCGCCGGGCGCTGCTCAAAGTACTAGAAGACAAGAAAACGGATTGCTCTGATAAAGAAGCACTGTGAGTCTATTTTAATCAACATATTTCCTTTCCTATTTGAAATCATTAATCCTGCTCAAAAAAATTGAATAGAAATTGAGACACTATAGCTTCTAGAGAATGATTCTTCAGGGAAATGTTCCGGACCTTGGCAATAGATGATCATTAGTCACTTAAAAACCTCGCAGCTGAAAATCGGTGGAAAATAAACCAAAATCCTGATTATCTCGAGTTAACCGGTCAATAAATAATGATTATTTCCATACCTGACTAATATTACGACATTCCTGTCTCAAAAGAAATTTTTCTCGGGTTTTAACGAAATTTCTTTAACATCTCTTGGATTCTTAAACTGATCAAATGTAATTTTTAAAATTTCTCTTTGGAAGGTCAACTCATTGATCACAAATATATTTGTAATAGAATGTTCTAGATAGAAATTCAACTTCTCCTTTCTCCTGTGTCTAAAAACCACGAATTAAACCCTTTTGCCAGAGAATTTAATAAAATGCGTTTTATAATGACCCCACGAATCTTATAAACGCATTAAGCTCCTAATCCCTGGATTAAGCTGCCTTTTGATTGCTCCATTTTCATCTCTCTTTCTATATTAACATGTCAAACTCTCGGGTTTTTAAGGGGGGACGTTTTCACGGAAAGAAATTTCAAAAGGCGAGATTAGTATTTAATTGAGAAAATGTAATACTTACGGGAATTTAAGTATAAATGGATTAGGGAAGAGGTGTGAAAGTAATTCGGTTGATAGTAAATGGCTCTAAATATACGTATACGCAACAATCTACTTTACAGTTTCCAATACTAAAAAAAATGTATGCAATAACAATATGGTAATTTTAAACCAAGGATGACCTACAACTCGGATTACCGTCCTTCCATTTTGCCCGTTATTGGAAAACGTTTTCTATAACACCTTCTTTATTTTCTCTATCCTTCTGGCATATTTTATTCGCTCTCTCTTCAATTCTCTTCTTTCTTCTCTCTATTATCTTCTCTCTCCCTTATCTTTTAATCTCTGCGGAAACCCCTGAAATTTAAGAACTATTATTCTCTAATTCGCTTCGATTTCCTATTAATCTCTCTGTTATATTCTTTCCCTTTAGCTCCTTTTTGACTTTTATCAAACTCGTAACGGAATCCTGGGGTTGACGCTGAGTCAAAGCTATTGTCCACACTTTTTCTATCCCTTCTCTTAAGGTGTCCCTGTATTTCTTTTCTTTTCTATCGTTCTCTCTATTTCGTAAATATCCATACTGCTCCTCAAATATCTTTCCTGCTCTTTAATTTTGGGACTGTGACTTCCCATATTATATTAATTTTCTTTCGCATCTTTTTATATGAATTACTGGTAATACCAGCGAATTCCGAGGCATTTCGAAAAAAAATAGTTTATGATTTTACGCTCAACTTTTATTGGATATAAACTCCGTTATTACCGGAAATGATTCCTAAAACTGTATAACGTGTACCCGGTAATCCAATGATCATTTTCTTCACGAAGAGATTATCATTTTCAATAAAAAAAAAATCCTGACTGAGACATCAATAATTCCTTAAAATAATAATCGATAGCGTAAAAAATTGGATTTATGTATCAAATGATTAAATTGAATCAAATTCAACTTAACGAGTATGGCCAAGACTGTAGGCAATGCGTTGGAAAGAAGACGAATCCGAACCAATTATGATTTTTCGCATACACATTTACGAAGATTGCTTTGTCGCATACATAAATATAATATTGAGAATAGCACGTTCTACTGCAATGGACGATCTATTAAAGAACGAGTTGTATTCCCTTTAATAGTAACTATAGAAAAAGAGTTACGTGAAGTACGTTTACGCGCAATCGCGAGGGTTCTCAAATGAATAAGTTTCTCTTGTACTTTCGGATGTTTAGCCATCAATTTAATCTACGTATTGGTCGTATTTGTTGTTAGTCTATGTATTTCCATATCCTTTTATCCCAGATCCTGACAAGAAAATTCGAAATGTCCACAACCTCCGTAAAAAGTTCACAAATAAAGATAAAATGTTTTCAATTAATTGAAAGAGTTGGGAGAACGTCGCTAATACAGAGTAGATATTATTAAAGAGATTTTGACGTTTCTACAACCTGTTATACTTGCCAAATTTCGATAAAAAATATTTTATGCGTCATACAGACCATTGGGAAGAGGATGTGTGCAATACTGAAATCAGTTCAACCTTCTATCACCAAAGGAAATATTGGCGCCTTATAAAAGGTAAATGCATAATATTCAACTTAATTTAAACACAAACGGAGCTCAACTAATTTTTGAGCATTTTTAAATCTTTAATACGCTGATCAAGTGTTGAACACCATAATAATTATAAAAATGTATATGGTTTATTTTTATCCTTCCTTAGGCACCACAATTTCCATGGTGGTTGACAGTTTTGAAAAATTTATGAATGAATATTATACTTAACACATTTCCATAAAAATGCATATTTGCATAAAACGATGGTAGTTTTAACAACATCCGCCCTACATTTTCTTGTCACGTATTTCCAATCGGTAAAGCCTTCACAATCATAAGGTAAAAATCGATTCTAATATTCAAAAGTTCAACAAATTTTATCCAGCAAAATCCTCTTCTCCATGGTTTTCAGATCATATATACTGATTTTCATCAACAATCGATAAGCAGAACGGGTTTTAAAAGCGTCCAAATTTAGTCAGGTTAACTATAATGCTGACACTGCATGAGAATTAAGCGCATAATTTCGTCATTGATTACTCCACTGTATATTTTAGTAAAACCTACATGTAGGTTCTATTATATTCAGCGCGCCGTAATTTTTAAGTCATGAAGGAAGAAAGGAAGCTTTTTCCGACCTCTTTGTTACCAAATGAAAATTAGTGAACGTCCGCTTTCCCTTGCCCTCAGTACAATGGTCTTCTCCACGAAATAACGAAAAATGAGCGCAAAAAAAAAATAATTAGCGGAGTAAAGGTCGAGGTATTCATTTCGGGGATTCACTCTCGCATAAAGAGGCCTTCATTTTGTGCGAAATGAACATTTAGGATCTCATATTAAATTCAACCATGGCAGAACTTAAGTAAGGTAGTATATGACCAAATTAAACAGAAAATTACATCGTGATAGCATTATAGTAAAACGCGAAATTGGAAAATAGGAAAAAATACCTATTTTGGTGTAATGTTTCAGCAAAAATTAGTATAATTAAGTATATAAGTATTTCCCAAAAAGGAAACGAACAGATAAAGTATAGTAGACTACTTAAGAAGCAGTAAAAAATATAATGATTCTTATGGAGAATAAACCGGTAAGGGGACAGATTTACGTAATCATGCGCATGCATGAAAAATCATGTAATATCTAGAATGAAAATAAATTGAAATATTACTTTTTCAATGAGCTTAACATACATCTGGTTACCTCGCTATTTTTACATTAATTTATCTATATCCCAACACCCCCACAAACATCCATTTACTGGACCATTACAGTGGTGAGCTTCAAATAATAACAAAGGACACACACCACCATTCCCTAACCGGAAAAATCCGACTAGCCGGGATTCGAACCCGGGACCTTGGTGTTGCCGCGATAGCACGGTAACCATCTGTGTATCCTTGGGTTTTAAGGCGCGCACCTCAATGTGCAAATTAGCTTTCTTATCCTCTTTAATACACCTGGTTTGTTTCAACAAATGACTGTCATCATTAACTAGCCTCAAAAACTAGTAAGTAAGCTGAGTGAGTACAATTGTACAGCAAGAAAGAAAGTATACTAAGAGCGTACATTTTATTTATAAATTACAATGAGTAATCGTACTAAGTAGTCACTACTTCAATACAATCCAACAAACGTATTATTACCGTTTATCTATACTGTTCAGAGTTTCATATAGCGTAGCGTAGCGGTTGTTAGCGACCATTTTCTGAAACAAATACCGTGCGCATAAAATTAAAGAAAATGTTAAATTTCTTACTCTTACATATTAAATCATGGATTTCCTCCATATCTAACCAGAGTGTTTCTCAAGGAATGTTTAACTGAAAAGACAGTCAGCGAGATAAATTGTCAACCGGCCTCAAGGTGCAATCTTAAGAGGATGAATGTAACGAGATTTGATCCGGTAAACTGACCTAACCCCTCTTCACTCAAACTTTCATTCTTCACGACTGCCTCTCTCTGTTGGGCCCTATCTTGCCTCTCTCCCTAATTAATCACACTTTGAGCTACGCCAAAAGGTTCGCCGCACAATCAATCAAAGCAGCCGTTCGAACACAAGGGGAGCTCCTGATAAATTATTTCGATCGATCAGCATTATCCGGTTTTGTTTCGGACGTTTCCTGATAATTAACCACTGAAATCACTTCATCTTGAATCGGGACAAACGTTTTTTCCATTTCGATAGAGTGCTCCATGAAGTGATGAACCTGTGCTCTGGGATGTTGGGATGATTGGCTGAGATATCTAAACGGTCTCATTAGAATGTCAAAAGACGGGAAATGTGACATAAATATCTGTTGCATCTTTGAAAATACTCAACTTTGCGTTATTGTAAGCGTAGAGCCGACTGATAAGTCTAGAGCAGGTATCTATATCTACATCAATATCCTGCAAGCCGCCTTTCGGCGTGTGGCAGGGTATTTATGTATGTATTTAGGTATAGGTAGGTTTAGGCATGCAGGAGAATTAATTTGGCACGCGGAACTCTGACTGCACTATTCTTGCTGTGTATTCTACTTTTTTTTAAATTCTCACAGTAAATAAATAAGGATTCTGTTCATTTGTAATGTTAATTAATGATTATTTACATAAATTCTACATCTTAATCCCTATGCTGACGAAAAAAAACTGAAAATATATTGCATTTAACTCAACGATATCGTAATAGCTTTGTTAAAAGTGCTTCGGAAGCATTTGGTCATATGGTCATTTGGCACATATGGGCCCCCACCGCGAATCGATCCCGGGACCGCTTTCACCGAAGAACAAGTTGCCCACCTGGCTGTTCAGGAGCCCTTCACTCAATTATTTGGTACCAGATTGGCACAAGAATCCTTTGCATTTGTCAAATATGGCACTCCTGCTATGAGAGCCATCCTTCGTCTAAAGATTGATCTAGAAAACTATTTCCTATTAACTATATACTTTTACATAAAAGTTTAAACTGATAATACACGTACAATAGCCCCAGTTGGGCAATAGAATATAAATTGTATGTATCGCACACATTGTAGTGGGAGTCACTAGAATCGAGAAGAAATACATTTTGATTAGCCGAGATGTACTACGAAGAGGGCTGGGAAGACTGCGTGCCAGATTTAAACTTCCTAGTTATCTTGGACGCGGAAATCGTAGTTTAAAAATCAAGGAGCGCGAGCAGGAAACAAATATAGCGAAATATTCATTCCGTGTAAGGGGCATTTGGGAATGGAACGTTTTACTTGGAGAAATTATCATACCAATGCCGAAATATTTTAAAATGTTTAAGAATAAGATCAAATCTACATTTAGGTAAAAGAAAAGAATTGTCCTTTTCCAACTGTGGAACACTTGAGAATGGAGACAAAATGCGCATAGGGAGATTTCCAAAAATCGGTAATCCGGAACCACTGGTTAGCCTGCAAACGCGAGTTCCACCGGCCGACATACAGTTTATTGATAGTTTATAAACTGCTAATAGATTTATATAGTTTTTACTATGCGACCTCAGGGCTATAGCCTACTCTTCTGTTTTTTATTTAACATCTACAACGTATGCGACTAAATGGATAATCTACATTGTATATTGTACCGCTTCATATATTTTAGACTGTTAACCGATAACTTATTACACTGGAATAACAAGTGTGAAAAATATCGACACGACTGGGACTCGCTATTTTTCACACTTGTTATTCCTTTGGGATTTCCGTAGGTTTTCAACCTACCAAGATACCTTCCTTTCCTTTAATCCTTATTACACTGTTTCTTTTAATGTCTAAATGTAACGTATTGCAAGCGGGGGGAAGGGGTTTCCCTCCCACCATTGGGTGACTGCTAGGCGATTATTATCAAAACAATTTTTTGTTACACTGCCCTCCAGCGTTGCCAGCTGGCCCGATGGTAAAATTGCTACGTAATTACAAATAGAAAATATTAAACAAATCGCAGTAATTTCAAGTCATGACGCAAACGATTCTAAAAGGAACCAAAGACACTTGGAGGCTATTACAAAGAAGGAGATAAATAGCTACATAAAGGAATAAGCAGCTTCTAACAAACTTTTAAGCCTTCTCTTGAGCGTCTGCTCCAATCGTAAAAAGATTCCACTGGAGGACAAAATTGTCGGAGTCATCTGTTGGATAATTCGACTCATTGCAGTTCAACGTGTTGAAGACCACTGAATCGGGGGAGCAAAACTGTCAGTCATAAATAACCAAAATCGGGGAAATTCCGCAGATGCTAATGAGCGTTTCCCGTCGAAATGTGGTCCAATTATGTTCCTAACGAGGACTGCGTGCTTACACAGCGGAGTTAAAAAGGCCGACTCAAAGCGGAGCTGCTTCATTAACACGTCATAGTAGGAAAACCGGATTGAAGGGGTCTGGATATCCGAAAGAGCGAGGGGGAAAAGGGAAGAAAAGGTAGAGAAATTGGAAGAAAAGACAAAAAGACACCGCCTCCTCCCATTGTAAAATCTCGAACTTAAATGAAGATGCGAATTTTCTACCTCCCGAATCAATTCTGCCTCTTTTTTTTATTTTTCTACGTAAAAGAAAATTAGTATAATTATCCCTTATCTTTCATATACGAGTATGCTATCGCTCGAAGCAAGTAAATTCGTAAGAAATTTCAATGAGCTCGGATTGAAAACTGAATAATGCTCAAACTACTTTGAAAGGGAATTTTTATCAAATGTAAGATAATATTCCTTGATCAATTTCCTTCGCCTATATTTCCGTGATATAATCTATCACCCCTGGCCAGACTTCGTGGAAAACCATAATGTACTAAGAGGAAAGCACTATAATTTTCACAATTTCCATTCCACACATTTCTACATAATGCTATCATGGCATTTTTGCCAAAACAGGTCGTTGAATTATATCTTATGTGGAAATTACAGTATTTTCTCCTTATTTCATTCTTCCTAATATTCACAGGCATAATATTTATATTATGAGTTAACAAATATATGTATAAAATGGTGATTTATATATTTCGAAAACTATTAACTTTAAAATCAAACTTGCTAAATGATACTTGGTGGAACTCCAAAATAACGTAAATTTATTATTAAAATCACAATAAACCTCATGATGACGTAGTACTCCGAAACCGGTCGTGTCTCCTTTATACTGTGGAATTGTACAAGTTGGTCAATGATATTATGATTTAACAATACATAAAATCGATATGATCAGGCGTTACTTGGTGGACCTTCTTACGAAACCGGTCGCAGAATAAAACCTGTGGAAAATTACGAAGGATTTTAATTTCATTTAATTTCATACGTTATCTAAGGTTGACGAGAAAATACAAAATGTTTCAGGACTAGATCAATAAAATATAAAAACTCAACCCAACCCATGAGAGGAAAATATCCCCATCGAATACAGGTATTCCGCTAGGGAAACCCCAAATCTGGGTGCGAGTGCCAGTCATGTCGATAATTTTCTCTTCTGTATATCCATGGGTTTTAAGTTGCTCACCAAAACGTGCAAAGATATTTTCTTTCCCTGGTCATTGAAGAAAATATAAGTAAATATATTACAATTTTTTTCCTATTAAAAATTATCTTCGTGGTATTTATTTTAGACGTGGCTATTTACAAATTGTCTTTATTCTCATATTTTAAATAATTTACTCGTGATGAATGTTTTCCAAGAATTTTAATAACTGTGTTCCTGTATAGCCAAGTGGGTGATTCGCCTTCGGTGAAAGGGTTCGCCGCTTTTTCAAGGTTTCTTCGGTTTTGGTGATCCTGCACCCGGAAAACAATTTCGGCTATTGTCAACGCATATTCGTAGCTTTCAGGAACTACTTGAGTTTTCCCAGGCAAATAATGGAAAATATATGGAACCCGTTATTGTCTGACTTTGCCAGCAACCTCTTTCAAGTTAGCACTATTTATTCTACGCATGATTAGATTTATGATAGACCTCTGTTGAATGGGTGTAAAACGTGGACCTTAAAGAAAAGAGGATATCGGAAGATTGTAGCCCTCGGAGAGGTGGGGGTGGCGTAGAATAAAAAGAAAGTAAGTTTAATCGCCCCCGCCCTCCACCAGGATCAACAAAAGATCTAAAAAGAAACGATGGAACGCATTCCAATAATGGGAGTTAGCAGCTACATTCCAGCCATAAACTATTTTTTCAATGCAAAGTGTTGCATAATAGTACGATATATAGAGTTTAAACTTTAATGATTTTAAAATTTGAAAATGTTCGTAATTTACTGCACTGAAATTTTATAAAAGCGTCCAAACAAATAAATCTACATCTGCATATATACCCTGCAAGCCACCTTACAGTGCGAGGCATGGGGTGCATGTACCATGACTCTACTTAATGAATAGATTACTTTCGCGTATCGTTCGCGGAAAAATTGAATTTTTGAAACAAGTCGTTCTAGCATCTATTTCTCTGATTTTTCTCTCAGAATCAGAACGGCCTTTGTAACAGGGAGACTTAGATTTTAGACAGATTTGTATCCCGCAAGCTGCCATTGGCTTATGGTAGGGGGTGTATTAACACCTTACTAAATTTACCCTATTAGCTTTTCTGATGCAAGGCGGAAAAAACGACTAGAAGTAACTATCTGTTTTAGCGATTATTCCCTTCTAATGCGTGGTAGTCGCCTTTCGAAGATCGCGCTCCGCATAACATCGGGTACATCTTCTACGAAAGTACCTTCTTTGAACTTTAGTGAAATGACTCTTTGTTTATCTTCTAAAGATTTCCATCCTGAGTCCTAATGCATTTGATTAATTGTCACTGATTTCTCGTAACAAGTTTTTACGAAACTCATCGCCTTTCGCTGTACTTTATCTAATTATCGAACTTCTGCAGGAACACTTTTCCGCAGGATCCCATACACTACACGCATATTCAAGGTGAGGCCTGACCAACAAATACGTGAGTATAAATCGATTCGGCGCCATAAGCTGAGCTCTTTAAATGAAAATTGCACATCCGGCGCAATCTAACTTGGCAAAATGCGCATTTAAGATCCTCATCTTCCCGAATCCGATCGTCTCACATCCTAATTTCGCGAACGTGTTTACGTATTTATGAAAGAGGCGATCTCGATTTGAATCTGGGCGCGGGATTTAATTCGGCCGAAGCCGCGTCTCTTATAATCCAAGCATGCTCTCTTCCCCATTTCACCGCGGCGGCGGTGGATAAAAAAGAGCAGTGGGCGGATTTGTAACGAGCAATGTAAAGCAATCCCTCTCTCGAATAAGATACGCACTGCCCTCGAATACTAAGCGGGTTCGCAGAAAGGGTTCAAGCGTTTAAGGATTTGCGTTTCACCCAGCCCACAGTGCTCCTGAAAGAGAGGGGGCTGCACTGAATTGGATGCTGGGGGATGGGCGGGAGATGTAAAAGAAGGATAAATGGGATTGGTCCGAGAGAGACTCTCATGTGAGGAATTAGGTCCGGGTTCCGAGTCCCTCATATTTAATTTTGTTAGGATTAAGTCGGTGGTTTGGGAGACTTCAACGACAGAAAACAGGGGGAGCCGGACCGCCTCGGATATGCCCTTTTTTGCTGCCCTTTCTTATGAAAGGAAAAAATGTTTCGTCAAAGCTCGATTTCCGAAATGAGGTTAAAACCTCAAAAAAAGTCCTCTCGCGAGGAACATGCTTTTGCAATTAAAAATACCAAGCTGCGCATTAAAGTTACTTATAATGTTTATAAGAAACGAGTTTCGGTTGCGTTAACTGCATGGAAATGTCTCGATGAATACTGAGAACATGAAAAGCTGCAATTGTCCGTTCCATCCGTTTCAGTTTACTCGATCTTATTATAATATTAAAGTAATTAGAATTTATCAAAAGATTCCGAAGTGTGGAATTTATTTGATTACGTTCATGTCATATATAACAAAATGTGAATGTACTTGTATGACGTGGCGAATCTTCCTGCGATTTATTTTCCTAAATTGTTAAAAATATAGTTTAGAGTTGAAAAGGCATTTTTCTGAGATTTAGATAAATTAATAATCTAAAAATTAATCGTTATTAATTATTATGTAGAAAAATTAAGACCAAAAATGAAAACATTGAAAGATAGTCGAAAATATTTTCGCATTCTAATTGTCCTTATGGATAGGGTAACCATATTATCATCCCAGGAAACCGGGACTCATCAAACTTTGAAGCGGATGAAACCGGAAAATTGCCTTAAAACAAAGCAATCTGAGTTAGTTTCATACGCTTCAAAGCCCTTTTAAGTGTGTGCAGTGTTACAACTTTGTGAAAATTTACCTTTGAATGATTTATCTCATTGAAATCTTTCTCCCTTCCATTATATAATTTCTCGAAGTGTTTACTTCAAACCTGTATATCTGAAGGATTGACTGGGATCGAACATTAAAACCGAGACGATAATTGTTACGTGTTTCTTTGCTTAACATATTAAAAATTTAAAAAATGCTAGAATAAGGTAATTTCGTAGCTTCTTTGAGAAAACCTATGTTTAAGTAATCATTCAGATTTTCTTAAAAGTAATATATTGGTAATCATAACTCGTTAGTAACAGATGAATGCGTTTGAGATTATCCTATGAGATCAGTAGCCATTCTTGTGGTAAATACCCCAGTTCTTCTCAGTCTAAGAGTGATAATGACAACATGTATCGCTTAGTTTTAATAAGAAAAGTTGTTTTTATAAACCTTTTTTTATAAGAAAAGTTCTTTATTTTCATTCGAATAACCCAGAGTTCGTGTAAAATTAGAATGGTATGATTTTGGTGTAAGATTTCTGTTGCCGCTTTCTCGTTTTTCCTGAGAACTGTAAGCCTTATAGTATTTGTAATCTAAAGATATCAATAAAGTAGACGACGTTTTTGGGGAAAGAGCGAATAAGAACTGTAAGTTCAACTGTAAGTTAAGTTTCAACATCTAAATATAGTAATAGATAAAATAGCATAGGAAAGGTATCTAGCTTTCGATATATGGGATACGATATAACATAGGGCAAAGAAAGAGACTTAAATGATAAATTACATCTTTATCTAGTACAATGAACTATAGTAAAAGGAACCAAAAACTACTCCGTATTCACCAGTCTAGTCCGAAAAACAGCGAACACATTTCGTTTCCTTTAAAAGTTATTTAAATCCGCGACGAATCCCGGAAAACCTGCACGTGTACCGGCACAAAAAAGTGCCTTACCAAAACCAAGCATGAGAGCATTCAATGGTTAACCTTGGCCCAGTTTACGTTACGCAAGTTTCACGCGTCTGTGATGGGCATAGCAGGCTAATGTTCTCAGGCAGTGGATGGGAGTTTAGATATTCGAGTAAGGGGAAAGAGATTTGGGAGGTTAATGGAGCGGTGGTCTGAGTTTCGCTTGGGAAAAGTGAGCTGAGGACCATGAAGATCCCAAATGAGCATCCTACCTATCGATCAGGCTCCCATCCTCGCTAATTCCTCATTCTACTTTCTCTCCAACCCTTCATCGTCACTCCTTCTTCCTTTTTATCTGTAGGATTTTTCCTTTTTCTCCGTTTTGAGTTTGTATCTGATTATTTAAGAGAATACGATAGCCATGAAATTGTATTTTTAGTTCATATGCAGGATGCAGGACGCTCGGCGTCAGATTAGAGAGTTTACGAGCTAAAAATACCTATTTCAAATTATGTTGCCAGGATAAAAATTGCAATTACATTTGGAATGTGGCGGAATTAAATTTTCTTGTGAAAAAAGTCTAGGCTATGATCGGTGTCTCTCAGTTAATGACGTATGACTGGATATTTAGATTCACTAAGCGGATTTCACAAAACTGCTTGAGCACTGGAAACCTCTCAGGACTAAATTTTATCGCTATAAGCTACGGTGTTTCCTTTAAAATAAAATGTAAGCAGCGTGAAAAGTGCAGGAACCTGGTGATTCTGGCTTAAATATATCTTCGTAAAATATCGCACAAATTGGCAGAGGCAGTTGATAGAAATATACTTGCGTCTCCCTTTAAATGGAATATGTCTGGAGAAACATATAAGTAAACTTAATCTAAATGGAATGAATAACACGGAGAGTGTGTAAAAAACAGAAGAGGATGAGTCGGTATTCGAAGGGTAAAAAATTAGTATGATCTAAATGGAAGGCTATGCGACCTATATGAGAGGTTTTAAAATTGTTCAGAACAAATGAAAAGAATTAATGGAACAGATTGACTAAGATGGTGCATCAAGAAACAGTGAGTGGTACTCCTGAGAAATGAAGACCTTTAAAAGGTGATTGAATGTGAGGAACGATATGGCTCAGAGAAGTGACGCAAGTAACTTATTTAATGGCAGGAAATATACATAGGTATGCGTATATAAGTCTTATGCAGAAGGTGTTTTCATTATTATGGGAAACATGCAGGAGGACTGAAGGTAAACCAGCGATATAATGCCACGAAAAGAAAAATCTTCGTAAGAAATAAGTGCATTTGTAAGTACGATACAAATAAATTCCTCAACATCCATTGGTCTTGCAAATAATGTAACATCGTTTACTCAATACGCCTAAAATCATATAGTCTAGAAGTATGCTCTGTTACCTTATTCAATCCTATAGCTCAAAGTTTGAAGTTTAACCGTTTTCCGTATTTTGAAACGACTTTTTTCTTCTTTCACCAGGAATGTTGGCCACTTTTGGTCTATTTGATTCGGCTGTAACTCAGCGACTCGAAAGCTAATAAATAAAGTGTACGTATATAGAAAAGTTAGATTAATTTCTACGCTAATCTCAAATGTAGCTGGTAAGAAAAGAGTGAGATGCTATTCACTAGATGGGTATTCATTCATCGACGAATCCCGGCTCGAATTAGCGACGTGTTATTGATATTTATGATGTAATAACTTAGGATTTCCTTGCATTCCCTTATACTCCTCTAACGATAAAGTTGGATGCAGACCATGGGAGGGCAAACGCAGACGCAGGGTATTGTTTCCCTAAGAAGAGAAGATGTTGCGGTTTTTACAGGTCTCCCCAAAATGAAGCGATGGAAAAGGATATTGAGATAATGGGGATAGAGTAGGGGTCTGGTAATTGTGTGTATGTTATAGGACTAAGAATGAAGGAAAAGAATAGCCCAAAAGGAGAAACAGAGCATCTTTAGAAGGGCAGTGAAAAAGTTGAATACTCAAATATATGCAAATTATCCTCTTTAACTAAGAGGGTGGGAGACCATACATCCATAACTACATGAATGAATGAATGAACGAAGGAGATCTTATTTAGCCGATAAGAAAATCTAGGTATAATATGCCATTTTAATTTCACTTTATGTAACAAACGAGCCCGAAAAACAATATTAGTTTTGGGTCCTGTTTCAGGAAGTGACCGGAAAGTCCCACTGAACTCTCAAAAAGGCTGCATAAGGCCTAAAAGCGGCGAGTTTAGCGACCTCTGATTTAGTCAATTTTCATTAACTGACACTGCCACATGTTTCTCTCGAAAACGTGATTTGCTGAGTACGTTGGTCCTAGTATCTATTTCCCTGAATTTTCACGTAGTATCAGGTCGGCCTATATGTCAGGGTGGACACGTGATATCAGCTGTGTCCAAAGGATTTAGGAATGAAAAATTGTGACGTGATTTTGATTAGGAGCCAGATATCCAGATTTCGAGACTAATACACGAACAGTTTAAGCCAGCACGTGGAAGGCTGTTCTTTCCACGGGAATCTTGGCCATCGAAAACGTTTGAGCATCCGCCCGTAAAGAAGAAGATTATCTGCGTTCGAATCTCGGTTATGTTAGACTACTTTCCGCAATTTATTCTGCGGTATTTTCGTTCTTTCGTAATTTGGTCTTGCAGCTGCTTATTTTCGTGGGAATTTGGTTACTGGCCAAGGTTAGGATTTATGTCATCGTTAGTTGTTATCGTTATTGCTATTAATCGTCTATTTGTTCTCCTCATCCTTATTTGCCTCGGAAGCACCACTCATCCATTTCAAGATGCGTTTTATGTATTAGGCTTGAATTAGAATATAAACACTATTTTTGCCATTTTTTGACGCCCGGAGAACTGTTATTTCCCCAGTTGTACTTTTCAATATGGTTGGTTCATAGGTATCTCCGCTTTTGCGTAAGATAGATTGAAATTGTTCGAAAATAATCGCCTTCTAAATTAAAAAAACAATTATGAATAATATAAATCTTATATTTGCCCTATTACCAATTTACCGAGTTCTGACTTATTCATTTATCTAATGATTTTATGGGCGCACACATCATTGTCCAACGTTTACCTTTATTATATTTCTATTTGGTGAGATTGATGATCTTATTAGCAAGCTGAACTCGAATTGTAATCTTTATTCCTCCAACAATTTTTGTCCTATACTGTGAAGCATGGTGACGCTTGAATGGTGGATTTATCAAAAAAATTCACAAGAGCTTCTGAGTAGGGTTTCCAGGTTTCGAAGGATAAAAAACCGGATATTTTTACATTGGGAGCAACCCAAATCTACAAAGGTCATGACCTTTGTAGATTTTCAAACCGTAGGCTAGAAAAATTAAAATAATTTAACTATCGCACGAAACATTGTATTTAGAACAGCAGTACTGAAGGAAAACCCCTTTTCACACACCATCAGTGAATCGATGAAAGATTAAACAATAGGGAAACAACTCGCGTTAAAGGGATGAGGGGGAATGAAATATTTGTTTTAGGAAGTATGAAGAGCCCGAAAATACTTTTTGAGAAAGGTGCGGGTCAGGAATCTTAAAAAAATGTTATAACATAATTTGAAGAGGACCCTTTTACACATAAATGTACTATTCTAGAAGTCACCCATTTCTGCTGTACAATGTATGATACGGCATGCGAATTTTTACGAAGTTAGTTCCGCATATTAACAGTTCGGTGTTTGAAATAAATTTTTTAAGATGTCCAGAGACAAAAATTGGTGAAAAATGTGGCAAACCGAGGATGAACCACTAAAAAAGGAGTGACAATTCTAATTGTGACGCCTTCCGCTAAATCTTTTCTAATATACCAACGTAATGGCTGTAATCAATATGCTGTAGCTTAACTTGGTAGAACGCCATGAAAAGGGTGATATTGTTTGTCATATGTCTTAAAAATGATTTACAACAGAAATAAGGAATTTTAGAGTGTGTGTGTGTGTATGTATATGTATATATATATATATTATATACTTTTTTTGAGGGACAAGTTATGGCTTGTGAGCGAAATTGCAGAGGGTAGAAGGATGGCTGCTTCTGTCCGACTGAAGTTCCTCCAGATGAATACAAATGAGGGGACAGAAGAAAGGATATGAATTATTAAATGGAGTAATTCTTTTCATCAAACGGGCGGTTGAGAAGGGTTAAAGGAAGCCCAGTATAAAGGGTGTTGGAAGAAAAAAGTGGGAAGAAAGAGTGATCACGGGCAATGGGTTGAGCGAGAACGTGGCTTAAGGGGAGAATGAAAAATCTGAGGTTTTAACACCATTTTTTAAATTGAATAATTCCCTTTTTGGCTTTTTGTTTTTTTTTTACTTAGCCTTTTCGGACTTTTCGTTAGTAATGCGGTAACTCGACGCAGTCTGCTCTCGAGAAGGTAATGAATGGTTTCCTTCTCTCCCGGGAGGTGCGGTCTATCCACGCGTACGAAGAGAAGCTTGGGGATGGCAGAGGAAGGGGGAGACAAGAAATGGGGAATGCAGAGAAGGGGATTTTTCCGTACGGGAAGCAACTGGAAAAGCGAATGGATAAGGGCGAGGTGGAAAGGGAAGAACGGAGGAGGGAAGAAATCAGGTGAAAATCTAAAATTGCATTTTTAACATACTCGCGGAATAAGTATGGACAGCCTATCCCGCGCATCCTCTGAAAGTGGCGCATTACATAATTTATTATGGCTCAGATCCATAGAATATTAAAAATATTATTTTTTATAGGATGTACGTTAATGCATACGCACAAATACACGTTCTTGCACTCACAACATAGCCTAAACTTAATTTCAGAGATTGCGCATGGATTATTATTGTTGTCATTATTATTGTTGTTATTATTATTTGTGTTCTTGCTATTATTGTTATTATCGTCATTATTATTCTTATTGTTGCTATTATTATTATTATTATTACAGTAATACCTCGGATAAAAAAGATGAATCGCATTCGTCAGCCGTAGTCTTTGTTAGCCGAAATGTGATTTTATCAGGTGTATCAATTCTTGCTATCTGTAGCATAAACAACGACAATATTTGGGTTGGTGGGTGTCCCCTAAGTGATATGGTCAGCTAAGTCCTTTGCTGCACAAACAGACGTAAAAGATAAGATACTAGACAGTTCACTTTTGCTGCTTCATGTTAGCGCGCATCACAAAGTCATTTGTTAGCCGAATCCGTGACAGTAACCGTAACAGCGAAAACAAGTCTTTGTTTGTTCCGTAACAGCGAAAAAAGTCTTCGTTTGTTTTGTAACAGCGAAAAAAGTCTTCGTTTGTTTTGTAACAGCGAAAAAAGTCTTCGTTTGTTTTGAAACAGCGAAAAAAGTCTTTGTTTTCTTAGCAGGGTCGCTGGTTAGTCAACATTGTGCATGTATAAGTACGCGGGGCGAATGTGACAGTATTATCATACATATGTCGCTATTTTGTAATTTTTATGGTGCTTTCAACTAATAATTGACCTATCAACTAGCATAGGTTCGTCACCTCTGTCTCAGCAGGAGTGGAAAGGAGGGTTAATGGAATGATTAGGGTGTCGAATCTAATTTTGCACCCAATTTTCATTCAGAGATGACATAAAGGAAATCCTAGAAAATATTAGTTTAGATAGCATTTAGTTAGAGAAAGATCGAAGTGAGAAGTTTTCCTTTGTTTCCAACCTATCGCCCTACCAATGGACATATGTAAGCCTACACTTCGAACCTAAAATGAATAATTTAAATATAAAGGAAAATTCTCCATAGAGCATAAAAAAAGTAATTCAGCACACAGAAATACGATGATTTATGATTTAAAAATAATACCCACTCCCATATGTACAGTCTTGTAACCTTAATAAGCTGTTAACGTAAATAATTATAAATATTATAGATGCATAAATAGGTATACCTATTTTGAAAGTAAATTAAAAAGTGCACAGTGTAAATATCAATCATATGAGAAAGCTGATATAATGTTTGCAACCGGGATTAGGTTATAAAAAATAATTAGGAATGAAAATGATCTTTTAGTAATAGAAGAGAAAGGGATGCTACCTTGCCTTTTATTCTCACATAAGCTTGAGATTATCGCAACTTAGGTTAAGATGATTTCATACAAGGAATAATATGTTTGTAAGATACTGGGAATACCTTTGGCTTATTATAAATTCTTGATTGCATTAAAATCTTAATTCTGGCAACAAATAATTTTTGGTGGTGTGGAAAAGGGCATTAAGTTTTACCATTGTATTTTAAGTATAACTGTCAACTTCAAGTTTATAAGAATGTAGTTTATGTGGTTAAGGTGTAAAGTAAGGAAATCTCAAATGATGAACAAAATTGAGATAAGCGGCGTAATTTCTCTAAAAGATACATAACAATATAGGGTATGATGTAAAATAAAGAAAAATAGAATAGAAAATTAGAAAAAGCAAATTATTTTACGTAGGCCCTTAAGTTTAATAAGAAAGTTTGCTAGCAATGTGAATCAAGGGTGGATAAGCAAAAATGCTTTACTTGCTAATAATTATATCCTCACAAATCCAGCTTGGTCATAAAATGTTTCAAAACCAATTAGCTTTAGCTAAACTCTACTACTTAAAATAAAATGATCTAGCAAGGCATGAAGTTACTAATTATAAAGTAAAATCGCAAATGTCGACTTATATTTACTGAACTTGGCAAAAATTCGACGAAATTTCAATCCCAACATACATGCGCATGAAGATCTGTGCAATTAATTATCGACACCCACATAATTGCATGTCTATGCGGCTAGCGAACAATGTAATTGCAGTTGCGCCTCTAGGAGCGTGTTTCGCATTTTTACTTCGAAATGAAAATTTTCCGATACTTTATGTAATGTGTGTTAGTAATAATTTTAAAGCGAAGACAAATACGTATTAGTACATGATAAAAGATCGTCTCTTATATTTATTTTTTAACCGGGAAAATACATAATAGTAACGTAAAATAGTCACTGTTTACCTTCAAGATGAAGTTGCATTTGCTTTCAATTAGACGAGGAAAGAAGATTGTAAGCTTGTGACAATGTGACATTGCTTTTTAAGAAGGGATTTTTACCTCTTCTTTTCAGTCAGTTATAGCTAGTCAGTTTAGGTGTTATAGTAGATTTAAGATTATGTTTACGCGGACAAAACTCAGGAATGGTTAGTAAAAGCTTTCGTAGGAACCCGCAACATCAAATTCACATTTTGCGGTTCTGTGCATCACGTAGAAAAAAAAACAAATTTACAGCCCTATTCTAATTTATATAGTATATTTCTATCGTGATTCCTAATTGTAAATTTAGTTGAGGAAGCACCGCATTGTTCATACAGAACATTTCATAAAGAAAAATCTATGATTGCATCTAATGCTGAAACTAAACAATTTCCATTAAAATTGGGAGAAGAGGCTCACAAACACTTTTGCGCCATCGCTTTTTCTATTGCTTATTTGTAAATAAAGACAATTTATCTATATTTTTTAGAGTTAGCTACGTCTATAAGAAGAGAAAAAAATCTTTTACAAGTGGAATCGATATAAGAGTGCTATACTCAGATTTTCAATGTAAAATTATGAAAATGTTAGGCCTTTGACAAGTGTTATGTTCATCATTTGAAAGACACGATTATTCGGGAAATAATTCGGATGACTTTATATAAGAAGTCACATTTTGATGATTCTATATTGGAATTCGAGTTACATACCCATAATATCGAAATAAAATCCACTAAACCACGTTGTATGTTAAATAAACGGAAGATTGTGTCAAATGAGGCTAATGGAATTCGGAGGAGATATTAGAAATATGATTCGCGAATCGAGCGATCAGAGATGAGAATGGGGAAGAGTGAGCTAATATGAGGAACGTTATAATGATTTATTGGTAGGGGAGGGAATGGCCCTCCGTAAGAGAATGGAGGAAATATAATTAAGGAAAGGATAACGGAATTAAAAAAGATGAACGGGATTTATGAGGGGTTACTACACACCTCACATGCTATCTAACGCGGGAATCGGATACATATCTTCAGCTCCAGCTTTCATCCATGAATCGCTGCTCAGCCTCCGCATGCGGAAAAGAGCACATTCGATGATCAAAGCAGGAAATCCCATAGCAATGCGCGTGTGGATTAACTAAGATGGGGGAACTTTACGATGCCGCATGAGGTAATAGCTATCGCCTCTGGAATAGGTCTTTAGGCGACTGAAATTTACGATCACGGCTGTTATCGAGGAAATAATTTATCTAAATCGTGTATAAATTACCGCACGCTCTTGCAGTGCCCCGTGAGAGAGTTTTCATGTTTTTATTGTCATTATGGCGACTTGAAATCGTTCGGAAAAGTTCTGGAAGGCATTTAAATCGGGCTGCTTGGATAATTCTTTAATCCAGGATTTCATTAATAACAGGGAAATAGGATTTCGATTCAAAGACATTCAGCCGACGAATATGATAGTGTCCTCGTTATTTATGTTAAATGAAGGTGGCGCTATAAACAGCACCTCTGGACTTATGGCTGGTCTAAGGCTTTACAATAACACATAATCTGAACTGTTGCCATTTTCCTTTTAACAATCTCAGCGGCTATTTTCTTCATTATCACGAAAATAATGCAAACGTTTATTGGTATAATTTTCATTCGACTCGTTCATAATTTAATCTTATGTTCACTTTACTCTGTCCAGAGTATTATATAATTTGGGAATTGTTTGATTGTTATGAATTCTATAATATTTTTTTTCAGTAAAATTAAACCGAATTGGTTATACTTTGATGACATGCAATTCAAGAATTGCAACTTGTAAATTTTATAATAATGTACAAAATTCACAAAAATTTCATTGCCTACGACAGCCAGTTGTATTATCAATTGTTTCTAGTGGTATTATATCGGTTTTATAGTAATCTGTACGTCCTTAACGCTTCCACTCAAAGAAAATTTCTGTTGGTACGTAACACGATTTACTTCTAAAGCGTAATATTCATCTACATCTACATAAGTACCTTGCAAGCCGCCTTACGGCGTGTGTCAGGGGGTGAAAACAACGGGCGTTCGGACTATTTTTTTAGCCTATTATTATCACGTATAGTTCGCGGAAAGAATGAATTCTTCAAACGACTCGTCCTAGCATATATATATCTTATTTTGCGCTCATTGTCGGATCGTCCAAGTACATCTACATAAGTACCCTGCAAGCCGACTTTCGGCGTGTGGTATGGGGTGTAAATATAAAAAAAGTTGTTCTCGCCTGGGCCCGAACCGGGGACCTTCTGCGTGTAAAGCAAATGTGATAACCACCGTTCTACGGAATCCACGTTATATAAATAGCGTCAAACCAAATATAACTGTGAAAATAATATATGTGGTGAAATGAGTCCCTGAAAAAAATAAACCTATTCTTTAAAATAGATTTTGAATCGCCATCGCCATGCGACTCAGTGAATAGAATTTGTGAAAAGAACTACTTTGTGTTTTACGAGATAAGCTGGTAAACCGTGGCACTAGAAAACATATGAAGAATTTTCAGTTGAAGTGAAAAAGATCTTTGCATTTGTTGATAGAATTTTACTTTCACCCAAAACTAGTAGTATAATTACCGTCAGATCGTTTAAAGCACGGAATACGGAAGAATTGACATTTAAGACAAGACACAAAATTAAGTATTTATGTATTAATAATATAACAAATACTGAAGTATGCAGCAGAAAGGGAAAACAGAATTTCAAAAATGAAACAAGAAAAGGAGGTCTGCAGAAATTGATATCTGTAATATGGGGGAAGACATAGAGAGATGGAGAGAAAATTGGGAATAAAAGAAAGGAATTCAAAATAGAAGCAGTTGAAAAGTGGGTGTACAATTGAAGAAAGGCGCTGGGAAGGCAAATCGATAGAATGAACAGCGAATTATATTGCGAAAGCTTTTGATAACCCGAGATAGCTATCGCGCTATCAGAATTGTCAAGATGTTGAGAGACAACGAAGCTACTAGAGAAAGAACACCAGGTTGATTGATGAAAAAATGGAAAAACAAAACTGATTAGCAAAGAAACAAGCCAAAATCTTTCATATATATAATAATTAATTTACCTTTTATGTTATATATATAATGATATTTTTTTAGAAATTTATATGTCATTTGTGTTGTGAGTTGGTTTTTGTATTTATGAGTTTTATATTAAAAATTCAGAGGTTAGGTGTAAGAAAAATAACCCCGCCAAAAAAGGGTTACATAAATAAATAAATAAAAGCCCAAAAAAAGACAAAAGGAGTAGAAATTAGTTTTAGTTTCCGCTCCGACAACAATAACTCGTTATTAATATTATCAAAATAAAAAGTTATACTTTTTTGTTTTGCTTCTAAATAGGAGCTGATTCGACATATATGAATTTCGGTCTGCATAGAAACTTGCGTGGTTCTTGGAAGTCGAACTCCTTACGTCAAAAGGAAGGCTCCCTTAAGCTTCGTCTTACTTTCCTTAAAGGCGCACCTTGATCGCATGGGCTATTTCGCCTTATTAAGCTGAGCCTGCCTCCAACTACAACCCCTATGCTTTGTATATGGAGAAAGTTGGGAAAGATCGCGAAACAAAAGAGGGCGGGAAGGCGAAGGGACGCGTCTTGGCAACCGCGCGGAAGCAAGTCTGGAGGCAAACTCAAGATTTTAATTACAGCTGGGATATTGCAAGAGGTCGAGAAGTGACGCCGGAACGAAACTCCAAGTGGGAATTTAGAATAACGAAAGGAATCCCAAATAACGAGGAGGAGAGCGAAAGTTAAGCGAAAGGGAAGCAAGGAAACGGAGGCGTCGCGCTTGCGAAGGAACGGATTAAAACTAGTAGAGGAACTGCTCCGAAATCCGAGGGAGTCGGGAGAGGGAGGAAAGTTAACAAGTGAGTCGAAAGAGGGAGTCTTTCTAGACGAAAAACTGCTAATATGGCGAGAGGCGATAATTCCGAACGAGTTCCGCGCGGAGAGAATTTTTTCGTCTTTTTCCCGCGAGATGGCGCAGTAAAGTAAAGCCTTCCATTATGACGCGCGGGGAAGAAGTTCTGGAAGAAATGCAAATATGGGAGCGGAAATGGGGGGTGGGGGTGCGGGAATTGGAAGATGGAGTGTCTGCTATATATGGGATTGGGAATCGGACGGGTTCAGCTTGGCTATATAGGTGGTGGGAATTGGGTGCTGAATTTGGAAAGGAAGAACGGTGGAGGGGGAGCGAATATCTGCGAATAACCAACATTCGTACATCTTGTAATGTGTACAATGTTATTCTGATGCTGTGTTATTCGAACTGTTACGACTCGTGATTATTTTCTTCAATTTCATTCCATGCGTTACTTCTGCATGGGCGTGTCAGGCTGGCAAAGTTGCAAGTTTCTCTAAAGCAGTTTTAGCCATAGTATAGGAGATATCAACCTAAACAAGCAATTCCATTCAAATTATATACGTGTAATATCTATACCCGTGCCAATATCTGCACTTACGAATTACTGAAAAAATGTTCACTTTATAAGTGTAGAATATACACTTTAGATTACTATCCTACATAAAAAATACACAATTGAAAATTGAAGCAGTATCACCAAATTCTTAGTATATGAAATCACCCTTTTTTCAAAACTTGGATATATAGCGCATGTAGCATATATAGCTCATGCTCATATAGCTATTCGTAGTTTGTGTCATTTATAACTTTTCCCCTTCTCTTGTTCATATTTTTGGTAAATAAACTAAAACTTCCACAATTCCATCTTCTATATATTTTACAATTTAAGGGAATTATGCTTGCGTCTGAAAAAAAGTTACAAGCTCTGATTATAGTCACTCCTAGCAACCCTGCAAGCTATAGGAGTCACTTTAATGTCACGGATAGGTAAATATATCTCTCTATATGTTTCGATATCACACCTCATAACGACCTTCAGAGTGTGCGTGTATGGGATGATATGTGACTTTTATTGGCCTAATTATTTATTTAAATCACTTGTTTTCCACCAATCTGATTCGAGTGTACATTACGTATTCATGAAACAATGCCGTTTTTCGAAGGAATAAATTGCTGTAATAGGAAGGAAAAATTTTTTTGTTGAAAGATTTCCTTGATTTTTCTTAGCAATTGATGATGATCAATAGATAAATTTCAAATGGATCCATTGTCTCGAAAAGCTTAAGATGCTCAGAGTAATAGGTGTTGAAACAGCTTTTTTGGATATAATTTCATTGATGTAATTTTAATATGCTTAATTTAGGAGAAAAGCACCCTTTTTTATCATTTTCACATCTTTACCATTTTTTAAACTGAATTAATATGTATCGAGATCTTCACTTAAGAAATCGAACATACCCGTGTCGCCAATTTAGACTTTTGCACCGCGTTCTTTAAGAAGAATGTTTACACGGCAATCTTCGCCTGCCTTTGTATACAAGCTACCAAAAATCTTTGCATCGTTCTGCGGGGTGCATACGATTGAGGGGGACCAGGATCAGCGGATCGAAATGTCGGTAGACATCTTTCAGCCTTTTGGACGCTATCGTCGCGCATTCGGTTTCTTCTAGTCTCATGGTCGTTAATCACTTTGGGCTAAAAACAAGTATTCTTCACTTGGATTGGTGGGTATGGATAGAAAGGTTATATATTGTGATAGATGCAAATGATTCTCGAAAGAAAACTTTAATCGTGGTTCGTAGGCCCAAAATGTGTATCATTATATGAGATATTTCTTCATTCTTTATGGGTCTCTTATGGAAGAGGGAAATTAAGTTTTGATTTTTAGGTCACCCGGATAGTCTAGTGGGCCAGCCCCGGATTCGATTCCCGGTGGGAGTCCTCATGGATCCAGCGGTCGATGCATTTTTAACAATCGTACTACTACTAAGTTTGTGTAGCTTTAAGAATTAGGCGCTGAAGTTTGAGAATTAAGTATATTATCATGAAGAATCGAGCCGTAAACTAGAGACCCTCACAATATACAAAAATAGGAAAGTATCCTACAAGATTGCCGATGTAAGTTTTTATGTGATTACTTTTAGCTACTGTATCATGACTGACATCGTAATTAAAACATTCGTGTATTAATTGTAGTACTCTTGTTGGAGTGGAAGAGAGTGCATGCAGCATAGAGTATATTAATTAGTCATTTACTGTCGTGTCTACTTCCTGGAAAAATGATTTTGGAAGCGAATATTTATAGCATCTGTCCCATGACTTATCTTGTTGGCTTTGTAGCAGAATGGACAGACTGTTCCCATATTTCCTCTTACTATACAGTTATTAAATAAGTTTGCATATGAATACAATGAAAGGTGATAAGGTTTTCAAAATTAGCTACTTTAAATTGATGAAGGATGAGAACGTATCCCTTACCACAGCTTATCAGAAAGTGATGTAATGATGACACTTTTCGTGGAAGTTCCTTCATCCTAGTTATTTTGGTCAGGATTAATATCCAACTGTTTATGGGATTATAGTGTGGAAGTAATTCATTATACAACGAAACAAGACAAGATAACTTCAACAAGAATGTGGAAACATACGTAGAATGAAATACACTCGATCAAAACTTTAGAAAATATCTGATTGCAATGTCTACATGTAGAGATATCGCAGAATTGAGATAATAATATCGCTGTCATATACTCACGATGAATTCTGTTTAGAATTGCGTTCCGAACGCATTCTCAGCTTAGGAGTATTCATCGAATTTTCAATCTTGGATTCCACATTCTCCCTTGAAAAGACAGGTATGCATAACGAAAACCTCGTATAACGTATAAAACGTATACGTATTTAAAAAAACATGAGATATATATGGTATTCTTCTGTGCATGATTTATTTAGACTTCCAGTAACTTAGTAATCAGCTTGTAGTAGCTTGCAGTAATTTATTTAAATTGTCATCGTTTCAGAAATACTTCAAAATAATATACTCGTATAGATATTGAAAATCTGTATACTTTTGTCTTTTGAACTAAATTAGCAGTAAATGATATATCTATAAAATTAAAAACTTTGCTTGTTCTATGCTGAAGATCCACGTCAGAACTTCACACATCTTATCAACCACACGAAACATTTCTCTTATTAACTTTTAATTAGCAATGAATGACATAAAGTATTTTCATAACCTCTAAACGTAATGACCCCATCACAAGGTTATCCCGTATCCAATCTCATTTATTTTCTCTTATTAGTGATTTCTTCGTATTTTAAAGGTTTGTCTGTCCTGGATTTCTCCTGCCATGTGAAGGCATGGCGCTCTTTGCCTTCAATGCCTTTAATTTCTTTCTCCCAACCTTTCCTCCTCCTTCCCTCCCCTAACCATTACCTAGAAAATATTCCTTCAAAAAAAAGAAGAAGCGGGCGAACTCAATTCCATTCAGGATTGTAATGGAGGTGGCGAAGCAGGGGGTAGCGCAGGTGATAGATGGAAAGGTTCTCCGTGGGCACGATGGGAAATGGGTTGCCATTCGCGTGTGGAGACTGCGACGCGGAAGACGGAATTACTTGCTAAGGATATGCAAAGGAATTTGAGAAATGGGTGCGCAATATTAGAGACTGGAATAGAGGTCAGTATCGTTCATGACGGATCACATCTGCAGTCTTAACGGAGCTATTTGTTCGTGACAGCTTAATTGTCGGAAGGGTAATGAAGTGTGATTTATAGGGACGCGGAGCGGCAGTTTCACTGTTTCATTAAATCGTTCCCTTCGTTTTGTTTTTATTCGGACGCCATCTAAGACCTAGTAAGAGAGACATGCACGCCGTTGAAATTACGAAAGGTAAAATTAAGTCACGGCCATTCTGAAGGAAAATTTCGCATGGGTATTGCTGTGGTGTGGTTACCAGTGTCTTCCTCTACGGATGATTGGGTAACATTGATGTCTGCGTGGTGCTCACTGATACATTCTCGTTTTATCTCTGCAGTTTGTAAATATTTAGGAACAAATTTACGAAAATTGGACGAATCAAAGAAAGAAACGTTTATCCGGAAAGAGTAATATCTCGGTTCAGATTGTTTTCTATTCTTACAAAATTTTCTCGTATTTTATTTATTTAATATTTCTTTGCAAGTTAGTTGGCGAACCATGTGGGAATAGTCCAGGGGGAGTGGGAAAAAATGTCTTCCAAAGACGGGAGGGAAACCCCTCAAAACCCTTCCGTGGACAATATACAACTTTTCTAGCCTAGTTATAAACAAACTCCTACACAGAACACAGCTACAATCATTTAAAAATTGTTGATACATAATGCATAATGCATTATGCACATTATACATGAAATATCTAAGATTATCGGCCTACACTCATGATAATAAAAGCGATTGAAAAATCGAGGGCTATATCTGTAAACAATTTCAATTTTACAAAATTTTAATATTATTTTTTGAGGTTTGAACATTTTTTCGTATTGTCATGAGAAAGTAATCATGGATTCAGAAAAGGAGATGCGTGTATGAAGCGGCATCATACAGTTTTTCAAAGCGCCTTTTCTTAACTTTTCAGTTTCAGCTTTCTTACTAGAGTAATAGTGGTCTCTATTTACAACTGGAGTTTCACTGAACAAATAAATAAATTGATGAACGATGAAGTTTCAGACGTTACTTTATGGAAAACTTCCGCGAGAAAAGCTAATTGTCAAAAATGTCTGTGATTTCTTACTAAATTTAGTTTAAATTTCTTACAATTCTCGATAAGATATTATTTATCTCTACTCTAGCTCTAATGGTTCCCCTATAACATATGTACCCATAAAAAGTCATTTTATTATTATTAAATTTCGTTTATATTGAGTATTCAAATGGGTAATTAATCACTAATTGAAAAATCGGGTGAGTATAATTCTATCACGCTATTTATCCAATAATCAAGAAGCTCTTTTTTATAATTTCTCCGTTGTTTGAGCACTTATTGTTAGTAATGTTTTCAACACATCAACTTTTGCCTTTCTTATCCAAATACTCTCCCAACCCTTCCTTCCTCCTTTCATAATCCAATTGAATACCTCATCCCATCATTCCCATCCTGCACCTATTTATTTATGTTCTGCGATGTGTTTTATTTATCTGGCGGTTTTTCTCAGTGAAGATATCATTGTCATTTTTTAAATGTAAAGATTTTTAGTGTACCTGATGTTCATAAAAGGCTGAGAAAATCTCCAAAAGCCGTAGTTTGTTAGATTAGATTGTTTCTGATAATTTGATTAGATAAGATTGTATTTTACCTGAAGTGTTACACAGAGATGAAACCGGTAGTTAATTAATGTGAATGTGGAATTTACCATTAGAATTTTATTTTGTGATATAAGAAGGATTTAAAAGAATTTTCGTTACTTATGATTGGTTTTATCTGACAGTAAATTATATTTTTCGAAATAAGATAACGGTGATTGGCCATTAAAAATTAAAACATTAAAAATTACACTCAACTTTTTTGTCTGAACATATGTAATTATTTGATTCAAATAGCGAAAGTACCTAATTAGTATGATATCAAGTCTGCATTGATATCAAACAAGACTGAGGTACATTAAGACGGTTTTCTACAGTTTACGGTCCCGTAAATATATTAATTTCCTACACAAATGAGATAACATTTAATATATTTATAACAAATAAAGTGATTGAATAGCTACTGGAAATACGCAGTCATTCCATTGTAGACATAAATGCAGTCTAGCGAATTCAATTTAAAATTAGATAATTGCTAATATTTACCATTTAAATGACTTTTATAAAGCTCTTAGTGTAAACGCAGTTCAAAATGCGAACGGAATTTCAAGCTAAATTATAAATGAACGCAGGAAATTGAATAATGCACTCGACTATTTTCCGGGTCTCTAAATTTTCAAACCCAGACAGTCTAAGAAAGAAAACGAGTTACGGATGAATACCTCCCATATTAATATTGAATTTAATTTGAACGCCTAAAATACTGTTTTTGAGTAAAAGAAAAATTCGTGAAATATTTGTTCACCTTTCATTTTTTAAAATTTTCAGCCGTTGAGTGGTGTTTGTTTAAATCTTGGAAATATTTCAATCGCTGTAAACATAGATATGGTACTTCAAGGTAATTATTATTGAGTATTAATTATCATCAGCTCTCTTTTACTATTTAAAATGTTTGGTGTTATCACCAATAGATTTTTCATTTCTATAAAAACCACACATAAGAATCTATTCCTTTGAACTATTCCAGATTCGTCATGTGAAAATACTTAGGTCTGTACTTAGAGTGTTAATCTGCATTTAAGCTTAAAAATCTCCTAGCCTCAGCGAAAACTTTTATCCAAATTTTACATTAATAATTTGGCAGAATGCAGCTTTCGTCATGGAGATCCTTTCATGCGGTATGAAATAATTCCTTGCTCGGTAACTCTCCATTACTTCGCAGCGAATAAAGTAATAACCCGGCGTAGGATGGCAGGGGAGCGAGTTCTGAGAGTGTATCTGTCGCCTTGTTTTGCTCTGCGCTGTTTATTTTTTCGCGGTGGACACTGCGTTGTCAGACATGGAGACATGTTGGCCGCGGACGAGCCGCCCTGTCTCCACCAGGCGACCAGGGATCCTTCGGATGGACGGTCTTGGGCCCCCCCCTACTCCCCTTTCGGGACAGAAAAAAAGAAAGAGCGAAACGCGAATTGCAGCGGGAGGAGGTACATACTTTACTCAACGTGGGAAATGGCCTTCAAAAGTAGGCCTCAATAAAGCGGGCGTTGCGAGTTACCCCCGGCGTGTTTATCATTAACTCGTAAATTGCAAGTTTAAACCGGATTGAATAGGTCAAGATTGAAATTATGTCGAATTCTGCAGCTACAAGTATGGCGATCGTGCACTGTACCGCGGAGCTCTTCCTCGCCAGGGGTTATTAATGGATGTTCGTACTTCAGTTAGACTGCGGCATTAAATCCTTAACCTTTTCCTGTGGAAGTGAGCCTTTTACGCCGTTATCAAGCAAAGCTCGAAAGTTTTATGATAGATTCTCATGCTGGAGCTTTGGCTTTACCACTTTTGTGTCGAAGGAAAATTCACGCTCGAATGGCGCGATGGTAGGGTTTTCGCTGATAACTTTTCGCTCTTTACGTTTAGACCTTAAGTTAAAATACTTTAAGTGAGACATTCGTTGCTAATTAGAAGTTAATACGTGAAATGTGTTCTGCGGTTGAAAAGATGAGCGAAGTTTTGACCTGGATCTTCAGCATAGGATGAGCAAACTTTGCGATTTTATAGGTGTGTCTTTCTGCTTGTTTAAATGTACAAAGGTAATAGACGTTCAATTTTTTAATATCATTGATAATTTGCACTCTTTCGAAGTTGTCAAGGAAAGGAACCTGTTACTACAAGCATTACCAACTTACTGAAAATTCAAATAAATAATGGACCGAAGAATACCCAGATATATTTCATTTTTTTTAATCGATCCCTAGAAGTTGATGTATTATATACATAGTTTTCGTTGAGTATCTGCCAGTCTTTTCAAAGGAAATGTTTGAATCCAAGCTTAACAACTCAATGAATAATCCTAGGGAAAGAATGCGTTCGGAACGTCAGCTTAAATAGTATTCGTCGTGAGAGTATGAAAGTCTTTTTGCTCGAAAATCTGTATTCGTTCCCAAATCGTTATAATAAACGATTCCATATACATTGCATAGTGTAATAATTGTACCATATATGTTATTCACAATACACGAAGGAGACTAACCCAACCCAAAACGTGCAGTGAGTAAAATGAAACGTGAAATCCTCGTAATGGGTAACAAAGTAAAAAATCGAAAACAAAAGTGGAAAATGAAATAGCCACTCGGCTGAGTATATATTGGGTACTTCATTTTGCCCATTGCCCGGGTTAGGCAATCGCGCCCGACTTTAATAATATTATATAATAAATGTATTTCCCTTATTATATAATTTTCCGAGGATCATAGCAAATTACGTACATGTCAAAGTAATTCGTGATGTAAATGAAGCGTAGGGACAAGTAAGTCATAAGAGACATCCGTACCGTCGATTGTGGAATAGCACTATTGCCTTATTGACATAAAAAAGAGTATAGAATCCAATGTTATTAGAATACATGCATTTTTTCAGGCAGTAAGAGAAATGCCACGATGAAGGCCCGAAGGCCGCTGGGACAAAAGGGCTCAGGTTTTCCACCTCTGGATTAGAAGATGGAAACACAGAGAAAGGCATAGAAATACCGGTCCGAACGATATTAATGGGGTTACAGAATTATCCCTTGGAATAGTTTTAGTCTGGGAATCAAGGTATATTGGTCTATGAGGGGTAACGATAAATGATGCTCTTGGATTGAGAGTTAATTGAGTGATCATATTCGTCGACATATCGAATTTTGAACTAACGGAGGGTCGGAAGTCGAGAGATGGAAAGAATAACGATCGTGAGTCGGAGTAATAAAAGAAATCATTTTAAATATAGGACTCGAAACTTGGACAATCGCAAATCAAGCTGTCGAAAGGGAAAGGTATACTCGTCGAAGGACACGCAGTAGAACGATCTTGATTCGAGGGTGGGATTTGAGTGCAATCGTCAAAGTTCGACCGATTGCTAGTTGAACTAAGACGAAGCATTTGACGCGGAAGGACCAGAATTACGAGTAGAACAGGCAAGAGCGGACTTAGAGGGTAACACTTGGCGATTGGATTTTTCAGCACTTTGAGCTGTTACCATGGAGAAAAAGTTTATTAGGACCAATAAGCATGCCAAAATAGTCTCAAGTAAATGAATCAGATCTAAAATGTGAAAGATTAATTAAGAATGTCGATATTGGTCAAATCAGAACATTACTCTTGGAAGTTTTAGCACTTTGTCCACCTGCACAATTGTTACTTCACAAAATGTCGTCTTTGACAATTTCTTGAAGCATTAACATACTTATGATTTTCTACATTGTATTGTTATGGATTCCTCTCCCAATTCAAGCTAGCCCTTTATACATAGAAATATTTTACCTGAGATTTGAATTATTCTACTTTCTAGACGAAGTTTTGAGTCGGGGGTATATTCTTCATTTTCAGTATTCTAAATAATTTTGTACTGCGCAAGGCCCCCAACAAGCGCGTGGCTCTAGTCAGTCGTCTAGCTCACCTCACGCTAAATCCGCCTCTGAGAAGAGGCACGCGTTATATGCACTTCATACGTAGAAATTAAGTAAAATGAACGGCGGTGTGCATTTTCATACAAACCTGTAAACACGGTTCGGAGGGAATGCTAACATGATGGAGAGAGGATGAAATTGTAGGATACGGAAAAGGGAACAAAGGGGCGAGGAAAAAGGTGGGCGGAGTTTGGGAGTGGGAGAATTGCAGGAGAGGGACCGGCGAAAGCCACACCGCTGTCCGTGGCGACCGTGAGGCTGTACTCCTCGCGCCTCTGGACTCTTCAATTCCTCCCACATAATCCCACAACCACCCCCTCCTATCCAGTCCTTTCCACACGGAGAGGGAGAAGCTGTCCGTGGCGACCGTGAGGCTGTACTCCTCGCGCCTCTGGACTCTTCAATTCCTCCCACATAATCCCACAACCACCCCCTCCTATCCAGTCCTTTCCACACGGAGAGGGAGAAGCCCAAATCAAATTAGAATGGAGAGTGTTCGTTAATCTAGGGAGGACAAGCGTAGGAGAAGTAATACGGGATGGGGGAGTGGAAATGTTCCCGCAGGAGAGAGGGGGGGTAATGGGAGTGGAAAAAAGGCAAAAACCTAATGAAGAGGGAAGCGAGGACGGATGGAGGGGGAGAAATGGGAAAAATAGGGAACGGTCCGGATGCAATGGTCGTCGAAAAAGAAACATCTTATAAAACACGCCCCTATCTCTCATTCTCTCGCATCTATTCCATTCCCTTTCTTTCCCCAATTCTCTTTCCGTTTTCTGCCCCTTCTCAGACCTCCCCGTCGTAGATTGTGAGGGCTGGGCGGACACGTCATTTGTTTGAATAGCCCCCAGGGGTCCTTTGCTTCAAGGTGCCCCCTCCCATGTAACGCAAGGTAGTCTAGCGAAGAGGCGCTATCGCAAGCCTTCTTCAGGAGGTGAGATGATCGACTTCGGAGAGACTTGGCGAATGTGGTCCGAGTATATTCGAAGGGCCCCTCTCCTTCCCGCTCACTCCAATTTGGATTAAATTCCCTCCTCCGCTAGGTTTTTCATCCCCGGGATGTATGGGGTTCGTCTGCTACCCTTTTACGATGGGCGGGAAGAGGGCTTATAGGAACCCTTCTGCTAAGGTCATAAATTGATTGTCGAGAGGAATGGAATGCTCTCTTACTCCAACTCTATGTTGAGGAATGAAAGAATTTTGCATCTGTTGATTCAGGTTAACGGCGCGAGTTCTCTGCAATTATTTTGCAGGGGATGGAGCATCGAAAGGGGAGATATTATCGCCGTGGAGGATTAATAGCCGGTAACTCGAATGGTGTGCGGCAAAAGTGAGAGAGACGAAGTCCAGGTAACGGCCAGAGGTATATTGGAGCCTCGTTTTGGAAGTCTTTCAGAGAGGTTTTCAGCAGCCTTATCATTATAGATACTTGTTCTTTTTTTCAAATACTCCTGTTTCTTAAAATATAATTTTTTAAATTCATCAGACCTATCGACTCATTATTAATTCATTACAATCAATCTCAATTTAAAATATCCTCGAAATGTTCCTAGCTCTACAGTTAAGAACACTATAAAGTGTTTTGAACCCATAAATGTTAATTGATCTTACGCTGAACACTTTTTGTGATTAATAAATTTGAAAAGTTTATAATGAGGCAGGGAAATAACTTTACCACCCTTTACCACTTTACCCTTGATTATGTGTTTAAAACTTTGTAACTCAAATGGTAGAACTGCTGATAGTGAATTACCCAACCACATGAATGTTTGGCTAAGGATGATTTTTGGACTCAGATGACGTACATACGTACAATGTAACGTTTTGGCGAATAAGCTCGCACCTACGCCTGCGAGTATGGAGCCTTCTCCATACTCGCAGGCTTAATATATTGTACATTCTTAATACAAGTGAGTGAGTGCTAGTTATATTGCCACTAAACTCAATTTCAATCAAATTATCGATTTGGAACCCGACAGGATATCGTGATTCGGCTAAATAAGAAATATACATTACTTCGGCATTACATCTGTTGGCCGGATTGCATGGTACCGCTGTATACAGACAAATGGTTGCGTCTACCATCTCTTACTTGTGAGAGTTTATATATATTCAATGAGTTAATTATAAATTTGCTCTCGCTACAACAAGTTTGCGAATTAATATTTACATTAATCTTTTGGTTTGGGGAAGAGGTAACTTTGCACGTGAAGGCGTGCACCTAGGAAAAATCCCAAGGAAAAGCGGACAGGAAGCAAGTCTGACAGGACCAGGTTACAACACGGAATCTTCCGCTTTCCGGGAAGATGCTATAACTAATTAAGCTATCGAGCCAGAAAATAATCTCAAGCAGTTTTAGGAGACTTGTAGGCAAGGGCAAAGTGGTTTCGTCCGACTGTGCGGCATCGGTCAACGTCCTCGTTGAGGGACTGGCCATACAAAGTGGTGGAAAGGAGAACCCCCCCATAACACATAAGGAAAAGATTACAGGTCTTGGTCCTGTCATACTTTTTTCACGTTCGTTTTCCTTAGGATAGAGGAAATGGCATTGTTAACTTTTTTATCGCAGTCTTATTAATGGTAGCAGAAGTAATTTCCAAGATTTTGCTTCAATCGAAAGTCATTATGCACCTTAGAGGGTCCCCTCCGTGATTCGAACCCGAGACCGCTTTCGACAGAGACGAACGAGTTACCCACTTGCTTTTCCAGAGTGGCAGTGATGATGTGAAATCCAGTGAGGTGTGAAAGTTGCTGAATAATGGAATTTATTTTGGTCTGTCCTTATTGGTGGCTATAGAAACTGTTATGCAAGTTATTGTGCTGCATTTTCATAGAATGTTTCTACTCATAACATTCCAACTTACAATAGTTAGTGAAGAAAGCAAGGGGAAATTGCCTCACTCCTTACCTTTCGAGTAAGCCTCATTCCACCCGGAAAGCTTTTGGTGGCTAATGGTTGTTGGGATGAGGAAGCAATAAGCCATCGAGTGGGTGGGTTAAAACAACCTGAGGTTGATATTTCATATAATTGAAATACTCAACTGTCGAGCAATGACTGGAATTGAATGAACTGGAATAAATGCACTATCGAGTTAATGAAAAAGGTTATCGAATGAGTGTAAAAAAACATTACTGATTCCACCGTGAACACGACCTTCTCCACGTTACCCTTTTCCATTGGTTAGATACTTTTTTTCTGTGACAATTCACCAATAAAATTAAAAGTACTAAGTGAAATCTGGTGGAAGTTAATTTAAAAAAACGAAAAAGAAATCGAAGATTTAATTCAATAATTCTGTGGAAAGTAAATCTTTGATTTCTTCTTCGTTTTTTAATTCACCAATACTTAACGTTCCATTGACTGCCTACCATTGCTATGTCTCCTATATCTCAAGTCTACAGCTCACCGATAGCAACGTTCATTGCTACTCCATACTACTCTTTCTGAAACTGTACAAAAGATAGTCCGAGCTCAACTTGCCCATAACTCGTCCTGCAGTGAATCCTACGGAATATCAGCATTGACTAGACATTGGTCCACATGCAAATTGTCCAATAGAATTCGTTCCAGATAAATCTCCAACCTATCTCTAAAGATGGATGGCATTTTGTTGTTCTTCCCTTTTACGTTTCCTTCACGATAAAAGTTTTCGTAATTTTCCTCAAAAAATACATTGGAACATCATAATGCTCTAATTTTGTGAGTATATCCTGATAAACTTGCTTTAAGGGTTTTAAACATGCATCATTAAACTACCACATATGTACCCAAATATCACATTCTAAACATCAAGACCTCGAATCACGTTAGTAACATTTGTTCATTTTCTAGTTTAATTGCGTACTAATTGCTAAGTTAAATTGGAATAATTTTTTCACTGCCTTAATATTAGACGTCAAAGGTTTTTCTACGTATATATAAAAATTGTTGCGCACTTTAATTGTATGACTTAACTACTAATGTGCTGCTGATGTCTATTCCTTAGTGTGAGTAGGGCACCAAAGGAAAACATTTCTAATTTTGTAAGGCAATCGAATATACCTGAAACCAATTTATTACGTTATCTGCCGTATTCCATTGATATTGTGGTAAGTTTTATTCAAATAGTCAAATACCTTGTTAATTGATGTTAGCATGGCAGAAGAGCTATCGGGTTTAATGTTCGCATGTTAGGATTTTTTCTAGAGGTAATCGATTTACTTTAATATCCTCTCAATATTGAATTTCAGCACGAAATCTATCAATAAACCTCTCTCAAAAATGTATTTTTCCGTCAAAAATGCATAATTTTAATCGATTTGCGAAATAGACCATACTATACATGTTTCCCTGTCATAAATCTAAAGCTGGATATCAAAACGTATATATGTATTTACCAAGGAACCACAGAATTTTAATTTCAATCTTTAGGAGTATTTAAACAGTATAATGTCATTGTTAAATATATATAATCATCAATTTGATAAAAACTGAAGATAAAGCTCTTTCATTGAATTAAATCGTGTTTAAACGATGATTAAAAGAAATATTTGGGATGTTATGCTACGAAACCATACTCAAAATACTTGAGAGCAGCATTTTGGCATATTCGCAGACTATACGTACTTACGTGTTACTACTTCACCATCAAAGATCTTGCGATGCTCAGGATGAGTTTCACTGGAATTCATTCGAGGTCTCCTCGTAATGGAGTCCCTAACGTGGAAATTAGTTGCTATAGACGGTGTATGGAGTTAACTCACGATAGCAGATCTTGTCCACGCAGGACTTGAGAACCGTAATAAAGACGGGGAATTACAGGTCTCGTTTCTGAGTCGAAGGTCTCTAATTTTGTGCCACCCTCTATTTCTAGACATCTCTTTCTTTCCTAATTCTTTCCTCCATTCGCTCGGAACGTTCATTTTATTTTCTTCGTCCGCTATTCCACTTTATTTTACCTTTTTTATCCCTTTTGGGCTCTCTTCATCTAACTCCTTTCATTGCCCTTCTCACGGAATTCTTCTTCTTTTATGCGCCTTTTTTGTCTTTCTTTCATCTTCACTTTTCTCCATTCTCATTCACCCGACCTGCCTTTTTGATCTTCTCTCTCAATTTCTTCTTATTAATTCACTCCAGAATTCGCCGGCCTTATTTCCCTCCTCTGAAACTTTTTCCCTCTGTATTATTATTCTATCTTTTTTCTCATTTCACTCCCAAAGCTTTCTCCTTTGTTTTTCTGGCCCATTTCGCTGACCACTTTCTCCATTTTGGTCAGCTGCGTTTCATTTGGGCCATTGGCGAATTTCAATCCATCCAATTTCTGCTCGTGCCTCCCCACCTCCAATTCTCACTCTCGTAAACTTTTCCAGAATTACTTTGTGGAGACCACGATCTTAGGGCATTCGAATTGGACCACCAAGAAACCCCTCTTATTCTTCACCCTCCTCGCATCTTCTACCATGAGCTCAATCGTAAAAATAAATTAAATTAAGCGCGGCTTTTTTGCCCTCCAACCACGTGCTTTTTTCCCTCTTCATCCGTTGTCGCACAAGAGCTTTGCTCTCAGTTCGTATGATGGCGCCACCTGTCTTCCGCGGGCTTCTTCCATATCGTTTGTCCTTAGAATTTGGAGAATTTTTTATTTATAATAATTCCATGGTACGGAGAAGATACGCAATCGGTAGGACTTGTACAGGAACGTGGTAAATTGATTTGAATGGAGTCGGTGCCTCTTTAAAAGTGGTTTCTGTCCCTTGCTGATGAGTATCACGTGTAGCCACCGCCACCGGAAGTGTGCCAAAATGCACGAGTTTGTGGGTGAAATGATTTGTGAGACGACAGGAAGGCAACAAAAGGAAATTTCGATGTCAAATGTTTTTTAACCCCACTTTTTGCTCTGCAGTCGTGCCTCTAGTTTTTGCGACTTTATGAAGATATCGATTTGAGCGAGCATTAATTAATTTGTCCGCTGCGTAATAAGCTCTCGAGACTGGAATTTTGTTAATTAATTAGTAGCAAGAAATTGGAGGTAAAAAATAGGACCGAGCCTGTTGGTCCGCACGAATTTGGTAATCCGCACTTTGCATGTTTCTTTTTTGAAAGAAAGAGTACATTAAATCGTTCATGTCAAACGTTCACGATCATTTCATTTAGTTTAAATTAACTTCGTAATTATATATTTGCCTTTGGCACAAGAATAGGATAGAGGGAAAAATAAAGCTTTTGAATTGTCCTGCAGTATCGCCTATGTAGGTTCTTGATAAGCCGGATAACGCCCACACCCTCAAAGAAATTTAATAGAAAACGAGATTTGAATTTCGCAAGAAAGTGTAAAGTACAACTACATTGTTGGCTAAGGCGCCTGTCGTAAATATAGAATTAGATGGTAATCTTTTTGTAAAATATGCAATATATTTAAGTATTGAGGGCATATAATAGCGTTAGAATTTTGAATGTTGCCATTTGTTGATTTGTGTGGGTGTGCTTATGAGTGAAGAATCACCAATCAGAAATACATAGGAAGTTTATTATTCTCTTGTGGACTTTTTCTCTGCTTATCACCGTTGATTTCACGTGTTCCTATTTTTCCTTGTAATATCATTTAAAGGGCAAAGCAAACACAATCTCGTCTTCCATGATGGCACTGCGCGTTTGGACAATCAAATTTGCGACGGGTTATGACAAACTTTCGGAGTATTTTATAACAGCGAAACCCGGAGGCCATGGGTGGGATAAAAACGTTTTTCTCATTGAATGCTGCCCTAAATTTATCGTTATGATTTAAATTTGTGAAATAAAGAAGGGTTCAAAATAAAACAATGAATTTCACATTCATTTCATATGGCAGCAATTCGTAACTTTCCACCATAGTACTCTTAATTCGAAAATTCACTGCTACAAAGTACAACGGAATCCGAAACAACACTATCGCATATTTCTTCTCTGTAAGGAAGAATTAAGGTTAAAATCCAAGTTTATTTTCCATTCATAAAAATTTGAGTAAACATGTAAGACCTTCGCGTGACAGATAACTGTGAGAATCAGTCTAGGTCTATGTATGTGTCAGTTGAGACTGTAATCACTATATGAGAATTCCAAATAGTAATCACTATCTAAGGCTTTGCTCTTTTTTTTCTTAAATATCATTGCGTTACTCTTAGAATCATCGTTTTATAGGAAATCGGATGATACCAATGAAAACCAATGTTACACTAAAGAAAGCGTAAGAGGCGATTCAGTTATTTTTCCTTACATCTTAGTAATTTCTTTCTCAAGAATATTCCGTTGTTACGTAAAATGCGTAGAATTGAAGAAACCGGAGGTATTTTTTTAATCTCTCGGGTCCGATTCAACTACCGCAATTAATTTCGTACGTTAGAGAATAAAATGTGTGCAGCTCATCTCACTTTGCGATAATTCGGAATTGATTGGAATCGGCGATGAGTTTAGAGTCGAAGGGAATAATTCCCCCAAAATGACGAGAGAGGGTTTTTAATTAAAGGCGCACTCTAGATCCATGGAATTCCGTTCATTTCAACTACAAGTGTCCACTTTTTAATGGTCAAAAACTCTGAAATTACAGTCTGCAATTTCGTTAATCGCAGATCCCTCAATATCAATGGGTTCTACAAAGATGAATTCGCCTATTCTGAAAGCCCAGCTAACTTCTTCCGCCAGAGAGGGAATGAGGCATCCCCTCCGGGATCTACATTCAAGACGCGTCCATGGCTAAACATGGAAAAGGGCTTGTAACTCTAAATGAATCGAAAATATGAGTGTTAATTTTTCGTCGAAAGAAAGAGATTCTATATTAAGCTATAATGAATAAAGAAATCGAGGTATCTATCGATAACAACGTACTTGAGATTTGGTTAATAGCGAATAATAAATACTTTTTGCGAAAAATGCAGTTTTCCATTACCATAATCAATGCCGAGTTATTTTATACATTTTTCTAGGTCTATGTAAGTACCCTGCAAGCCGCCTTTCGGCTTGTAGATGGAGGAGACTATTATAATAACAATGTGAACAGCCAGAGCCGCGCCTAACCTATCGGCTGCCCGGGTGCGAACATAATTTAATAAATTGCGAACAAAATTAAATACCAAATCCATACATTTCCTGTTTTGCAGGCAAAAATTAGTTTGTAAGAATTTGAAAAGCCAGTTTTTTATGACTTCCTTTCCCAACCTACATTGGTCACAAAACATCAGTAACGATTAATCATGCATATTCCGTATCCTGACGTTGTGAATGGTCATTATGAATTAATAGTTCTCATTGCCTATGAGTATAATTATCTTAGCAGCAACAGTCTCCAGAAGTATCAATAAAACACGCAAATCTATTTGCAAATTAAGAAAGACTCCGGGAATGGGTCAACAATTAAAACAATAGTGTTTCAACCAATATTCTCCTCTGATGTTGAGAAAGTTATTTACAACATGTTATTGTTGTTACCAAGGTAACGTCTGGCACAATGATCGAAATGAATGAAAAGTAATAATATGCGTCATTGTATTTTGATAATTTCTGTCGTCAGCTCTAGATAATCTCGCATCAGCATTTAAAAGGTGAGAAATCCATCCGGTAGCTTCGCCTTCGTTTCCAATCATCGCAGCTCGGACTTTCATCGATATCCAACTTAAGGATTTTGCGCCTCTCCGCAGAGAAGTGGCAACTGATAAGCGAGAAGCGTCTTGCGCAAGCTGTAGCGAGAGATATCCAGATAGAGGAAAACGGAGCGAGATAGCGCCCTCTCCGAGTAAACAATGGCTTGAGAAGAATAGACGCGGGAGCTGCGGTCGGTAGGGAAACGGAAGATATATTTCCTCGAGGTTGTTGTTCCGAGGGCGTCGGAGTTTTAAGTCATTTAAGGCTCTCCTGCAACATATGGCCCGGCACAGACGGTGGGGATTGGACCCGCGAATTCTAGGCGCCCAAAATTGAAAGCATCGCGAATGTGACGAAAATCGTAATAAAATGTTTCTTTAGCGACGTATGTTTATATTCCACCAAAAAGTGTATGTATTTACAGCATAACTGGTTACGGTAAAAAAGAAGGCCATCCTCTTTTGGTTCATGCATCAATTATTTCATTTCTGTTTGAGATATGCTCTATGATAATTCGTCTTATAGCGCCATACTGCGCCGTTAACTATAGCGTGCGCTTTCTAGAAATTAGCGGCAGGTTTTATTATGGGTTATGTTTATTGTTACATGTAATGCAAGATTATGTTTGTGTATATATTGGGAAATGGGTGAAATGTTTATTTTAAAATTACCCAATATAATCATATAAGCGTCACTTACGATATGTAACTTGGCCTTGCAGTGAAACATTTCGAGTCGATTTAGTGCGAAACAGAGAAACTTTTTTTAAACCAAAATTTTAGTTATATTTTCTGTAAACATTTACCTGACTCCTAGGAAATCTAGTCATTAACTCTTTTAAGTTAATCGTATTATTTAAGTTGGTTACATTGTAGGCCATGGTACTTTCCTATCCTTAAAATAACATTTTCTGAAATGTACAGACGTAATTGTGGTCCGTGGACTCTCAAGTAATGTGCTACGTGGCCCAACAAGTAAAAAGTAGGGGTATTACTGTTGTAGTTCTTGTTAGCACCTATATCATTTTCCTGGTCGGCGACTGACGCGTACCCTCTGAGGAAAACTTGAGGTACCACTTGTACCAGTATCTACAACTCCCTGGTAGATTTTCTCATTCTCTGATCAGGCTATGTCAGGGATGGTGATCCTTCTGTAGCTAAAGTACAATATTTCATGAAGATACAGAACTTACGTACTGGTGTGAAATAGTGTGAAATGCTAATGTTATCAATTTTATCACGTCAAAGATGGAATTAAGATGTTGTAATTGACCAAAATAATCATCAATTATCATTTCTAATGAACAGGATTCGAATTTATTTACTCTGGGCTTAATTTCTTAAGTGAAGAATATATAACGAGTATAGTGTCGTAATAGTTTGGGTGCCTAAATAATTCTCTCGCGGGCCACTTTGGACGCGTGACATATGTTCACGACCCCAGGCCTCTTAAGCATGGACGTACAATGTCTACTTCATAACAAACTTACTATATATCAGAAATTATCGATCAAATTCAAACTCAATTTTGATTCTTTTAAAGATTTTAAAGAAGTATCTTAGCAACGCCCGCCGATTTATCATAGCGACCCGTAACTCACGCATTTCACCAACGATTGCTGATCTTTTCTGCTGGGTTACACACCGATGTGCTACGGCTGGCGCAAAGCAACACATCTGACACCGCGTCACATTTTCTTTCGAAATAATGTTGCGTTTATTATTTCCTCGGATTCCTCGCGTGAAACCTTCCCTGTCTCCTGTAGTGGACAGCTTCCGGTAACTTTAAGAGTTGCCAACACTAGAGAGACAGTGATGATGACAGCACGAGAACTAAAAGAGCTTCAGCGATGATGAAAATGAAAGAAAAAGCAAAGAGCGAAAATTAGAGAGAGAGAGAAGGGAAACGAAATAAGTGGAGGATGACCTCAGATCTTCAAGACGCAGAATGGTCTTTCGGGTGTTTTAAGCGGAAGCGGGGCCATTTTGTTTTTCTTTGACGGAAGCGGGGGAGGGATTGTGAATGGGAGAACAATTCGGTATCACATCGCCTGGGAGGCGCTGACGGAGAATTGTTTGGAACGTGGAAGACAAGGAACGCGAGAATTAAGACATTAAGGTTTCATAGAGTTTGGGACGAAAGTGAATAAAGGAGGGAACCGCGCGCGGCTGGGACTTCTTTTGTTTCTCTTTTTCATTTCCTCTAGAGAGGGCGGGATATAACGAAGAATAAAAACCTCCGGAGCGGCGGGCTGATTCGTTTTTGGGTTTTTAAGGACGGAGTATTAGAAGACAAAAGCTGGGAAGATAATCGGTTTTTCTTGAGGTTGGGACGTCGAGAGGTTAATGGGGGGAGATTAATCTTGTTCTGTAAAATTAACTCAGAAAGGAAGTCCTCTCTGTTTTACTTCGGCGGGGTTTGTTCTTCGAACGTATCTGCAAATAGAATCCTGTCATGTTCTTTTCCCACTGCGCTCGGCACAATTTCCTTGGTATCAATTCTTTAGCGGAATTCATTGTGGTGGTCAATCCATCATGTTTTATCGTCATTTCCACCGAATGCTCTCCATCCCTTTTCAAAATTCGTTCATGGTTTCTGCAATTACTTTCTCGTATTATACATCAAAGACAGGGGAAGTACAAAACATTAATAGAGCTAAAGGCAATGAAAACGACTTTCTTGGACGAAATCGAGCCTTGAAGGACACATCTACCATTTAACTCATTTCCAAAAATATACAAAATACATATAATACAAAATACATGTAATACAAAATATACTAAATAGACTCGTTACATTAAGAAGGTAAACTAAGCTCAGAGATTAAGAAGGAAAAGAATCTAGGAAATGAAAAATGAAGAACTGTTTTTAAAGAGCAAAAAATTGCGATATTGTGTGACCTCGGAAGTAATACTTACCCTGCAGGAAAGCGTCCACAAAGAGAACCGAAAGCAAAAAACATGCGAAGATAAAGAAAAGGAAAAGGAGAGGTAGTGAGAGGTTGAAAATAAAGGATGATGAAAATCACAATAGCTATCTATCTGCATAAAACTGTCAAATTCTCATACCACTTATCAAATGCATGCTTCGAAATTGTACAATCAAAACTGTGGCATGAATTTAGCGCAAATCGCAAAACTTAGTGCCGCTTATTTCCTGGATTCACAGATTGGATAGTGTAAGTTAAATTCCGTAAATTTCAGCAGCTGACCGAATTTTTATCTTTTAACCTTAAAACTACATTTATACTGATTTTTATTTTTAATACTTGTATATTTTCTATGTCGTTATAGAGTAATAGAGAACTGCTTTTTGGGTGTTCAGCTATCCTTCTTAACGTCCTGTCCCTGCAAATCTGTTTCACTATAGAAACGTCCCTGCACGTTTTTATGCATGCAATTTTCCAAATGAGTTACATTTTCCTTTTTCAAACAAAGTTTTGTAATTTAAATTAACAGTTCTACGCAACGTTTCCCTATTTAATTTTGTTAATTCAACCCTTGCAACTTATAAGATAAGTAGCGGAATCCTAAGCAGTGATTTTTTTTAGAATTTTAAGACGTTAATGTACACATATAGAACGATATTAAGAAAGTTAGCTCGGTTTAACATCATTTCGCTGAATAGAACAGAACGTTTTCTTTAGAAAAGGGTTCGGCTTATACTCCTCCTTCGGGTTCCCCTCTGAAGGAGGGTAAATAGAATAAGGCTTATAGTTTTTTCCCTCTGAAGATGTCTTCGAGTTTGTATTTTGGTCACCCGCGGAACATTTTTAATAATAATAAAGTGAGTCAATAATAATTAAGTATATTTTAATCAGAGAGATGAAGATTGGGTTGGTTGCGGTTTGTGTGCACTAAAACTCCCTCATTCCAGTGATATCTTCAGGTCATCATTTACCGCCCAACAAATATTTTATGATCCCCGTAGGATTAAGGACTCTTCTGAAAACCGTTTGGGAAAGGTTAGGATAGTAAACTCCTCCTTAAATAATTAAATTATACGAAAAAAATCAGTAAAATAAATTCCTTCGCAAAACAACCAATAAATAGACTAATTCAATTCTGGACATAACGAAAAAACCCCACCCACTTCTTCTACCCCACACCTTCACACAAGATAAAGGCTTGACCGCCACCCGAAATGAAAGAGCCCTCACCCTCCTTACAGACGTCACAACAAAAAAACCCCACGCACACTTAATCCCCCCACACCTCCAGAAAAGATAAAAGCCCGACCACTCACCTCGCCTATTCACTTCTTTTGTGGAGACTCCCTGAGGATGGAGGCTTTGTCTCCGAAATGACCATTGGGCCTTCCCAGAAGTCGGTGATCCGGAGCTTCCCGTTTGTCTTTGAGCGCGAGTTCCGCTTGCTGAAAGACGGCTTACGGAGTGTTTTTTAAACCTCTAATCTTCTTCTAAGTATTGTTGCTTAACCTCTCTTCGTCCCTTCCAGCACATTTCGTCACTTTATGTATCTATGCGTTTATGTATCTAAACATGTCTTGTGTTCCATCATTTTCATTTGCTTCATTTCTTCTCCTACTGTCCTCAACACCTCCTTGTTTCAGCTTGTTTAACCACTTGATTTAATTTGACTCACCTCCATACCCAAATATTTAGGTTCGTTACGAATTTCCCTTTCTTCTACGGCCGATGTTTCCCAACCATACAGAGAAACTCTATAGTAATTGACGAAACCGTCCTTTTCTTCAGTTAGACCCACACTTAGCAAGTGAGGAATGTTATTGAATCGCAAAACCTACCGTATACCAAGACTTGTTTATCACATTGCAAGTAGCTAATTTTTTTCTCTATGAAGGTTGGTTAAACACTACTTTGTTTTCTGAGTTGGTATTTGTCTGAGGAGACAGTAAATGTGAAATACTAACAAAAGTGATGTTATAACGTGCTCGAGCCAAATGGAGAATGATTTGAAACGCATCGTATTTACTTCCGGAGGCGGTATTAATGCTGACGTTGTAATTTATCATCCTTTTCTCAAGACTGAGACACAAAATAATTATCCCAACGATAGAGTACTCTTTAGGCTATGGTTTTCCACTGTTAGATAACAACTGGGGGAATATTCTTTAAAAGGGTACAAAAAACAAGCAAAGATTAGGATGAAATGTATTGATTTTCATTGACATCCATGGAAAGGACAGGAATCCTCGCAATATCTTTATAAAACAAAGATAGCTGATATTTCACGATACAACGCAATAAATCATTCTCATATCTTATAGAGAATGGAATGTGAGGTATTGACTTTAAACTCGAGTTATTTCGTTATCTCAGGACAATAAAATTATTGTTTTCATTGTTTAAATTCTGGTTATAATTACATTATCTCTTACTGAATTAAGTGATAATTATGACTATTGTTAAGTCAATTGGCTGCAACGGTGGTATGCTTAGGCTCCCAGATAGCCAAGTAGGTAGCGTGTTTGCCTTTGGTGAAAGCGGTCTGGGTTCGATTACCGGTGAGGGCTCATATGCGCGAGATGACATAATATGTCGAAGCACTTTTAACAATATTACTACTCCTACGATAGTTTGCCTTTCCTTTTTGTCATCTCATGTGCTTCATCGTGGACAGATATCTTAAATTAGTCCCTAATTAATAAAGTTTACTTCAGCACTCAATCACTGTGTGTATTGAACAACATTCCTTTTAATATCTTCCAATTGATTAAAATGCTTTCCTATATTCCACTACTGCAGGACACTCCAATCAAACGGTCTGTAGTAGTTACTTTACTTGAAACCTGCCCCGTATCACATAGTTCTGAGCGGCCATAACTGCAATACACACTTCTAATCTCCTTTAATTTATTTCACGTTATTAAAAAAGCGAGTTTAAAACTTCCCTTATCGTCAAATTTTCTATTATATAAATTCACCCTTGGAAGTTTCTAAAAATACCGTTACCTTCCGAATGATCCATTCCAATCGGGAAGAGCGAATGGGTAGGCAGCGGCGCGGGTGGCGAACTTTTCCAGATGGAGGAATAAGAAATGATAAAAAATAACAATAAACGAAATTCTTCCCCTTTCCTTGACTCCTTCCCAATGTGAGGACCGTAGAAAGGGAGGACGCAATTTTTCAGCGGTAAAAGGAAAGGTATTTTGGAGAAGGGCCCGCGAAGAGCTATAGACGCTAAGGCCTTCGCTCCGGGAGGTTATTTTTCGGTCGAAAAACACATTCCGGCGCCGGAGGAGAGAGAAAAAAGATACAGCGAGATTCCCTCCGGCAGCCGTGTGGAGAGAGAGAGACCGGAATATTCACGAAAGGAGAAAAAATGTCGGCGGATATGAATGTGTGTGTAGGGTGTCTTGTAGGACGGGTGGATGCGATTCGGTACGGAAGAGGAACTTTTATTGGCCCTCCCGGTCGAGGCCTTTTAAGACCCTTCCTCCTCAGCCCTCCAAACATTCCAAATATCCTCCTCCCCTCGCATCCAAACAGAAAAAAGTTCTAAAAAACTCCTCCCCGCCTAACAATCCACTCTCTGCACAACACCCTCCTTTCTGCACGTTTCGCCATCGCATTTCCCGAAACAGATTTATTCTTCCGTCAGCCGCTCGAAAAATTCCGGCAACATAACCGCGCGAATCTTCATTCCCGCTGAAGTTTTGGGAGACGGGAGACGTGCGAGGATGTGGCCAGCCTGAGGATTCAGAACTTCTTGCGGTTCTTAGGGAAATAAGCCACGTCTTGCCACTTACTCTCGTTTCTTTTTCTTAGCTCCGCGCCGACCACTCAACATCCGCGGGTTCAGCGTTCGCGAATTAATAAATTCGCCGGGCGGAATGAAATTGAAGCTTCAAAAATTCGACGTTATAACTCGCGAAATTAACGCGAGCTTGCCTGCGACGAAGAAACCATCCCCTGAGATTTGATGTAGATCGAGCTAGAAGTAATCGATGAAGCCCTTACTGAAAAAAACTCCATGAAGGCAATGAGAGAAATGACTAAGTCGCAATTTAAATAAAGATTTTAATGGCGATAGCTTTGAGCTACTCATAGTTACCACCCGCCTATGGAGCCAGGGTTTTTACTAAAAGGGTCTAGTATAGGATTTTTAATTATGGGCCCCTAAACCTAATTACTTTAATCGCAATCTTAATACGCAGCACATGTCTAACTCTTGCACCAAATTAAAGATAATTGTACTTTTTTGTGGTATTTTTGACACATCAAAAACTTCAAGCACTTTTCGATTTATTTGGCTTGAACTGCAGTACCTGCTCATGAAGTATAATCAACCGATGAAATCATAACAAAATGAAACACCCTGGTAAAGAGAAGAATAATATTCTCAGTTCCACAAGAAAAGTTTTAATTGTAAATGGAGTATTTAGTTCTAATTCAATCGTTGAAGCCTAATGATGAATATGTTTGCGTGAAACCGGTTGAAATTAAAATATTTCTGTGGAACTTTGCGCAATAATTTCACCATGCTTCCTAGTACTAATGATATGGAAATGTAATATCATTTGTTGCTAGTAATTAGTATACTAGTTAGGAAGTTGGAAGACCATTAATTTAATGGAAGACCATTAAATAAAAAAAATCGAGGAGAGAAAGTTGAAGATCGATCACTATAATACGTAAAGAGGATCTTACACAAAGAAAATAGAATATTAACAGATTTAATGGGCGAAATTGATGAGCTTGAATTGAATTGAATTTAATGAGCGGGTCCCATTTTTTCCTCAGTTCTACAGAAATGTACAATACAATACAATACAATACAAGCGTCTTTTTATTGGGCGAAATTGGAACTAAAGAGTCCCATCTTCCATTAAACCCTTGTCAAGATAATAAACAAGGATGAGTATACAACATTTAAGAAATTTTAAATTACAAAATTTACATATTTAAGAAGAAAAACGGAAATCGAAATAAAGGAAGAAGTATATGTTATGTATTGAGGTTGTAAACTAAAAAATAGGTGAAATGGAACTAACAGTTTTTGCGATGCCCGAAACTGATGCAATATGATTGTAGAAAAATATTATTTCGTTAGAAAAACAACCGATCAGAGAATGTGAATAACCCGCAAAAAGGACAGGAAATGAAGAAAAAGCTACTGTAAAATAATGAATTGTAATAATTTACCGAAATATAAATATTTACAGCAAATACCAGAAAATTAATTATTGCCTGGCTTTGGGAAATATTACTGTGAACGCAAGCGAAAAGTAATTAATTGAAAAATAATTGATTAAATGAAAAGGAATGAAAATAAATTTGCAAATTATCCGATCAAAAATAGTAATTTTTTCATTTTGGATATCTATACATTTGAATCTCTAATTATCTCTAAAATATTAAAAATTCAATGTCATTAACGGACGAATTACCTTGTAAGGCCCATTGTTCAACATGATAAGAAGGAACGTATGCCCTGAGATTTGAAGTCAATGAATAGTTTAGTACTTTTGTAACGCATATGTTATGATACTGATATTACCAGTACACTCTATTTATTATCTGCATTCGTGACCATAAAGTTAAAACTTCAATGAAGTATTCAAAACTTTCGTCATAGAAAGGACGAGGAAAAAGCGTTTAACTTAGTACGGAAAGCCGTGCGGCTGGACACCCAATTCAATGGAGAGGTTTTGGAAGCAACTTCTTTTGAAATTACAGATTACTTGATTTCAGGCCCAAAAGATCGCCCGGAAGAAGCAAATCGATTTTCAAAGTACGATGGATCGAATATGTCCGAATATCCAGCTATTCGAAGCTTGTAATGTTAATGATCATTATTTCGGATGTCTTTACTGATACAAAACTGTTGTTAACATATGAACTTTATAAGCTATTTTCCCTTCAGATCTTGATGCTAAAATTTTAAAATTATATCTCTCATAGCTATTATAATTAGAGAAAGTTCTTTTAAAAATAGTCCACTGGTTGAAATCAAAATTAAGTCTCAGGCGTTGATTCATTACCAAATAGAAATTCCAGGAAAATCCATGGTTAGTTACAGAAGAGGTATGATGGAACGGAAATTTCGAGTAAGGTTGTGATGAAACCGCTTCTTAGTAAGGATAAAAATGTCTTAGGAATACTACCAGAAGTTTGTCACTCTGCTTGGGGACCATGTTGTCAAACGAAGTATGTATTTCTTCTCCATCGTTGTAAATGGATTCAGAAAATAAGTTGCATAAGTATTATGGTTAAAGGCGTACTGTTTTGTACCCCATAGGCGTATACTAAATTATTTGTCGAGCTGCAAAAATGAATTCCTTTGGTGAATTCAGGTGAAATTTCAACCTAAGTTCTCAAAAGTAGTTTGAGACTTCATGCGATACCGATTGTCGCTTCTTTAAAATTAGTAAATTATGTTACCTTTGAGACTGATGAGTTTTCCATCGATATTGTGTTTCACACAGAGGCACATGTCTATTACGTCTCCGTGCTGCGTTTCCTTCTTGTCTCCTTTGAAGTTTTCTTCTTATTTTCCCTCTCCCGTTATTCCTCCAATCCCTCCTCTTACATCCCACAATCGCCCACTCTTCATGTCTTGCGCTATAATCATCATTTTCTTCTGTTTCTCCTCATGTTTGTTTTTCCTGTTTCCCCTGTTATACACCAGACTTCCCTCTGTTTATTCCTCGTCCCTTGTTTCCCAGCTAATTCCATCCTAACTTAATGTAAATTTCCCTTAGATCTCGTATCTCTTTTTGCCCCTGTTTCATATCTCGTTTGGCTCTCTCCTTAGAAGGTTCTCTTCCCATTTAGTAAAGTGAACCCATTCTGAATACTCCCGTTCTGAGGTACGAGGTTGACAGATTTGAAATTGGTAATTATTTTAAACCTGATGCTTAACATCTACAAGGATACCACTTCCTTAAAGGTATAATTGTGTGTCTCTCATATCGAATTATTTTTTAAAACCATATCAAGCTAAGAATGGCCAGAAAAGCAGTTTTGAAAAAGAGATAAATCCAATTCTTATCTTAAAAATTACAACCTTTTTTGTTAGGAAAACAAGATATAGAGTACTGAGACTTTGGCGGGCCGATTGCTGATATAACTGCAGTGTTCATAATCTATCGATAGAAATATTCCAGAGCATTAGCCGCACAACAAAAACAGCGGTTTCTCAAAAAGAAAGAACTATTCAGAATGTAAATATGAATCGTTCTTTAAACGGTATATTTGTCTTTAAACTTAATTCTGGCTTTCAGATAGATCAACGTCTATATGTTTAACTAGCGTGAGAATATATTGAATGGTTTGATAAAATCACCTTAGCCTGTCTTTCAGGTAGGTATTTCTTTTCAATTTTTCTCATTCAAACAATTAACCAATCGCAAAATACCTTCCCAAGAAATATAGCGCTTCATTGAATTTGAATTTCGATTCTCAGACAAAAAGACCATTGAAGCAACTTTCGATAAAAGAATAGCTTCGAGATCTGAGGTTCATCAATCACGTTTGATGAAAATAATGAAGCGTCAGTTACCCATCATCGTAACAGGTTTTCCATCCTCTTACCATTCTATGTTCGTCCCCTTTCCTTTATATATGTCTTCAATCCATCCCTTCCTCGTTCGCAAGCGGATGATTCACTTGTCGAGATCCCTGGCTTGACACTCGCCCTCCCCCCTCTACTCCATAATACGCGCGATATTCCACATCATAACTTCCTTTTTCCCTTTTATTTATCCTGAAAATATCATTGCGTTCAAAAAAGCGTCGCTAAGCACGCATCGCGACAACTAGGGGCGACGATAATTGAGGAAACGAAGACAAATTGCTGAGTGCCACGGGGTTCCCTTTTTGGCCCCTTACCATTAAAGCTTGCACCCTCCGGTACGTTTTAACCCATCCACTATAATTTTCGTGCCTTCATGACTGCTTCACGAACATTGTTATCTAAAAAAAGTTTAGTTCGCTGATAGTATTATAAAAATGTACATGTTAGGCTATGGCAGTTAGATTTAGTTAAAGCTTTTTGAGGCATAGAATGGGAGCAGCGCCGTCCTATACTAGTAGATACAACGGGTGCATCGCACCTGGGCGGCGGCATCTTAGGGGCGGCAACAGAAGCGTAGTCAGCCATTATTATTATATAAACAGCATTATTTGTTGTTTTCAGTGTGATACACGCGAATTTTCTATTAAAGGAAATATTATAATGTGAAATTAAAGATTGACATTTAGGGTAAGGAATTAGGGATAGCTCAAGACTAGAAGGATAGCCCAAGACTGGACTATTTCTTCAGTGGATTTAATCGAAGTTTTTTATGTTGAAATACAATTCTTATTAGAAATTTTCATATTTATTTGCGAAAACTAGCTTTTATACAAATCATATAATTTTAAGTTATTTGCACCGCGATAGCAATGTTTTCTCGAAAGTAATGTGAATTATTAGCAATTTACTATTCCGTACGCTATTTACTGTGCCAGCAAACGGAATAAGCATTACAATTGTTACTGATGTTTTGTGACCAATGTAAGCTGGGAAATGAAGTCGAAACGCTGGGTTTTCAGTCATTCGAGATAATTTTTGCCTGAAAATCAAGAAATGTGTAATTTTGGTATTTTAATGTTAAGGATCGGCAATGTTCGCACCCCGGCGGCAGATATGCTGGGCGTGGCTCGGCATGGAATCATTGCTATGGTGGAATAATCTTCTGGTAAAGCAACTTAAGTAGAATTACAATTTATATTCATTAGTGGATCCTAGTAAAAGAAAATACTTGTCAAAGTGCTATAGCCAACAGTCAGTTGGTATTAAAAGTCATGAAAAACTCCTTTCTTCTACCTCCATCTTGTATTATTCTCTTATAACAGAAGATCAGATTTCTGGATTTCCTTTAGAAACCGATAATTTTGGGATACTATACCACTAACCTAAACTTATGCACCTGATGTCGAAGCTTCAATCTTTTAAGAAAAAAAGTTGTCCCAAAATAAATTTTAATAATAACTTTATTTGAGTATTTATACATATGTGATAGAGTTTAGATTTATGAATGCCTTTTGTGCAGGTATTTATTCTTCAAGTTTCAAATGAGAACTAAATAGCACTAATGGACAAATATAAAGAGAAAATTTTACCATTCGAAAGTTACGTAATCATTTATGATAAACGAAAGAGTCGATGCCCTCATTTATTTGAGGCAGCAAGTTTGATTAATTTAAACTTTTTATTCTATGTTTATATGGAAATATCGTATATTGGAAGTCTTTCATAGTCTTACGTTAATGTAATTATTTATTGCTTTATTTTTAATAGATTATTCTTTTCCCCCTGATTCCATATCGTGTATATGTATCTAAGTAACGTCTTTAACTTCTGATTTATCAATGCATTTGTCATTATTTTCAGGTATTTTTAAGACCCGTGTGAATCTCTCAGTTCTCAAGTTCCTTGAGATGTCAGAAAACAAAAAAAGGAAAATTTCAACAGGTAAGCTAAGCATTGAATTTACCTTATTATAACATTTACATTAAGTTGCTAAGCCGCTTTTGAAAATATGAGGTGAAAACAAAAACTGGTGTAGTAAGTATAGCAGCATGTGATACATCGGAATAATTTATATTTAACGTTTGTACAACATAAAAAATTGTTGGAGATTTTCATAGTACCTTTTCCTCATTCTCTTCATGAGTTAATTTTTCTGGAAGAAAACACGTGAAAAAAGTCGGACGAGACTGAGATTCAAACCCGGATCTTTCAGCTGCCGGGCAGCATGTTTATGCCCGTTTTTCTAAGGAATTCTTCTAAGGTCCACTCTATCGTGTTGAATCACCTTATGTCTTTTCCTTAAAGCTAATTTTATCTCTTTATTTTGGAATTTTGAAATTTAAATAGTTTTATTTTCTCTTATTAAGCATAGGAAATTTAATAAAAGTCTTGAAAATCTATGATATACTAAGCATATTCATTTATGATGATATATTGTAGAGGTGCAGCTTTTGCAAGTCATTCATCATTCCGAACTCTTTCTCCTCAATATCTCAATGTAAATGTCCAAGTGATTTCATCCAGTAGTGATCATATTACATGTATTTCAATTAATTAGACTGATATATTTAGTTTTCACTTTTAAAGGTAGGATATTTAGCGTTTAGCTTTATAGGGAGGTCACCAAGTATGAATTAAACAATATATTTAATATTAATTGTAGAGACAGTTGATTTTTGGGTTACAGTTTGCGGCAAGTAGCTTCTGTTGCTAGTATACTGCAAAATACGAGTATACTTTGGTAACAAAATACCGTTAAGCGGTCAACTCTATTTTAGTGAAAGTTTCGCGGTTCAGATTTTCTGGTTTTCTCAGAAATTTTCGACGAAAATTGGTAGATAGTATCGCCGCTGAAGTGTAACTAGGATATGACTTTTATTTTTGGTTTTGTTCTGGTAAGAGAGTAAGATTAGCACCTCTAAGCAAAAAGAAATTGAATGCTGATACAACGCAATGTCCGAGCATAATTTAGTAAAATTTTTTAAAATGTTTACGATATACTTATCTTTATTGGTGAATAAGTATTCGAAGTCGTAAATCTCTGATTTAATTGCATTATAATCTCCATTATTCTTTGCACCAATCATTTATTAATATCCACACAATTCTTATATGTTATATACCGTGAAGAAATGTACGCACATTTAGAACTTTCCTCGAAGATTTTTAATATTTTTGCTATTACAACATTTTGTCTTGAGGATAATTATTTACGCTGCTATCCATAAAACTTTGTTTACTACTTCATAATTTAGAAAGAGTTACAATAATAATTGCTAATACAATAATGTAATATAGGCCGTCAAATGCAGCTAGCTATGCAGTTCCTTTTAACTTTCGTACTTAAACGAATGAAAAGAGAAATCTTAGCGTATTAAAAAATGGATAATCGTAAGTTAGCAGATAGGAAAATATTATAACCTTTAGGGCCCCCGCATAGCCTAGTGGGCAACGCGTTCGAATTCGGTGAAATCGGTCCGTGGTTCGATTACCGGTGGGGGCCAACTTGCGAAATAACTGAAGCTGTCGAAGCACTTTTAACAATAATACTACTACTATTACCTCATTGGGCTCTTCTTGGTTTTAGACCAGGTCTCCCGGAGTTGAGAAGTTTTTCCGGAGCTTTCTACTTAGCAGGTATTTAACTCAGCTACTTAATACCTGTAGACCAAATCTTATCTTTCCAACAGAGTTGGACATATGAACGGGCAGATAGCGCAAATCTTATTTAAATAGTTTGAACAGTTTTCATCAGTTATGACCCCAAAAGATCGTATTAGTGATATAGGTTAACATCCTATTAAGCTACAAAATTTACCAAAATTCGGAAGGTTTTTTATCGACCTTAACCCACTCTCGCGGTCCATCCTGAAACAATCTCACGGCACCATAAAGCGGCGTAAAACCGCAAAATCATCGCGCGAACCTAATGTGGATTCACACCCTCTTTGACAGCGTATCTCTCATTGATGCCGTCGCGATACAAAGAGTCACCATTAGTGAGGGAAAAAGGAAAGATTTCCTCCTTTTTGCGCGCTTTGTTACGCTGACTTCCGAACCATTGGAAACGAAGCCTTTTGGAATCGAAGCTAAAAAAAAGAAGAAAAAAAAGAATGACGAAAGGCGATAAAAACACGGCAGTGGTGGAAAAAAGGCACAACCGGAAATGGATACCTTTCGGTTTGTTTATCCTTTGATTTAGCGTGTGTTGTATCGGAGTGGATTCTGTTTGGAGAGGCGAGAATGAGGGGGATGCGCAAGGGATTATGGGAAGGAAAAGGGAAGAGAAGCAGAGAAGGGGAAGAGGATTCGAAAGGGATACGAAAATAAGGAATAATTGTAGAATGGTGGAAGTTATGAATGGAATTGTTGTGAGCGTATGAATAAGTAGTGGACTACAATGGAAGGTGGAATTGAAGCTAGTATAGAGATTTTAAGATAAGCACGGGATATAGAAAATCTTCCCTTAGATAGTCAGAAACATAAAACTGAAAATAAATTTAGAATTTTGTTTCCTACAAGGATCCCAAATTCCAAAGTGATTTTTTTGAAGTCGCATTTACATGGTATTACCATAACATAAGAGTTAGCATAATTTTAATCTGCTAATAAAGCCCTCTAAGAAACAGAAAGTACCCTCCAAAATACCTGTTTCGTTTGTCCAAATTGACCCTAACGCAGTTTGTGACACCGACATGTAATTTATGATTACAAACAAAAGAAAGAGCGTTTCAATCGCTTTCACCATTAGAACAAGCTTAGGAAAATCGCCGTTTTTTAGTTAAAATTCAAAACTTTGTTTTCAAGAGATATTGGTTCTAATCTTTTTTCTTCTATTATTCTGAAAGATACTGTGCAATTTTTGTCTAGTGGTGCAGTAATGCCGATTTAAAAATTGACCAGTTCCAAAGTAAGAGAGCCATTGAATTTCTAGTACACGGAATAAAGGTATAGCAGCCTTTAGACTCGGAATAAAAGTTGAAGTCTTATGGAAATGGCACCGCAAAAAAAATACTGATGGAGAAATGAATTATGTTAACCCTTTTCAAATATCATTGACTTCTAATTCCTATCAGCGCATGACTGTAATGAGGGAGATAATTTCAGGAAGAGTTATAACTTTAATACTAACAAAGTTTCGTTTTAATGGTGAATTAATGGCAATGCTGATGTAACAAATGAAACTTAATACATAGATGATAATGATTCTTGTCACATTGGTGGTTATATCTTCTTCCTCTAAATTTGTGAATTCATTTCGCAGAATGGGTTAGATTTATCTTCCAAATGCTTATATTATTCATAATAATAGCTATATATTTCTAAGTGCAGAATAATAAATTGGTTTACAAAATAGAAAAGGATGTATTTTTATCTGGAATTGGATGAAGAGAGATAAATAATAATGGCTGGAGGAGGATAGAAAAGAAACATAAGATAATATTAAAAAATAAAGTGAAAGAAATAAAGAAAAAAGGAGACGAGATTATGATATTAAAAGAAAAGGGATTAAAAAATTTAATAAAAGTCTTGAAAATCTATGATATACTAAGCATATTCATTTATGATNACTCGCCTTTCGACAATGCGTCGACTTTAATAAAGGACTTAGGATTCTCAACTTTTCCCGTGATATGCCCGTCTTTTCCGCGCTTTCCAATCCTTTCATTCTTTGCCCAATTATTTGAATGATGATCGCTTAGCCATTTTTGTCTCTAATTTTATTCGCTTGTGACAAATGGGTTTTATGAGACTTTCGAGTCTCAATTTCGCCAAATAAGTAGCTTCTCCCTCCATACAATGCTTTCATATAAGTCATACTTATATTGTTTTTTTTTTTTACTGCGTTTTGCGGATTTTTTCTTTTCCCTTCTCTGTGGGTTCTTCCCCGCATCGTGGGGTTTTCTTTGTTAACTTTACGTTGAAAAACTTTTTCCCTACACTGGTGTCTTTATTTTTGCTTTGAAGTTATGGTTGTAAATACTATATCGACATAAGAGGTTAGCTGACTGATAGGCCAACATGGTCCTGACCTCGAAAATAAATGGTCCATCTACTAGCAAATTAAACAGTTAATTAATCCGTAGCGGTCCCGAGAATTTCAGGGTTTTGAAATTATAGGGAAATCGGATTTCGAAACCAATAATATACATTTACCAAACTAATATTGAAAAGGAGAAAGGAAATTATTAACATATTTAACAATTTTTCGCTAATTTGCAGTTCCAAATTTTTGCCGAAATTACATAAAATAACTGAAATAGAATAGAATAGTTTATTGATACATAAACACTTGCATTACTGACAGAGAAAAAGCAGAATTTGTCGCAAGTTGGTATCTCGTCTGTTGCTGCTAGTTTAAACATATGATTAAATTGCAACACAACTTTCAATTTACAGGTTTCTCATTACAAATTTAAAAAATACGCATAACATAATACATAAAAGTAGCATAATACATTAAAAAGGAAAATGTACATCGTATAATAATCATCATCCAAGAAAGGCCACATTTTATTTTACATATTTATATCAACATCTTCAAAAAACTCTCTTATAGAAAAAAAAAACATAAATTCATCAAAGAGGTTTTAAGTTTTGTTAAGAACACTAGCTGGTAAAACGAAAAATCAAAAACGCAGCAAGGTGTGTGACAATCCTTGACATCAACGGTCAGTGAAGGAGGACTAAACTAATAGATGAATAGCCACACAAATAATAAAATGGGAAACTAATTGAGGGATGTTCAGAAAGGAAATTAAAACAGTTTAAATAGAAAATATCGTATTTAGTTCGATAGGTTTAAGGAAGAACGAAAGAGACAGAATAGCATGAAAATATTTTAATTTAATCGAAGAAACAAAACTTCGTCAACAGAAAAGAATATATTTACGAGAAATCATGTCTATGTATGTGGTCAATTTTGGTTTCTTCGTTTGTTTAACATTATGAGCAATTTCCCCAAATATCGGTGGAGTTGATTCGTGGTATAGCACTGTATAGAGAAGAGAGAAGGATGAACGGTAAGTAGGGAGATAGAAGGTAGGTGGACAGAAAATTCTTTCGCGGAGTCGCAACCGGCCCAAAAGTGCGATAACAGACCGGTTACGGCGACGGTACATGTAAAACAGCAAAAAAAGCAGAAGATCGCCTCCCGCGTCCCATTTCCCCTTTTATTCCGCGCTCATTTTTTTGCATGGAAATAATGACCCCTAGTCCCTCCCGTTTTAGCGTATGACGCTTTGAAATGGACGATCGCGAGCGGGTGAAAGCTCCTACACTTCATGTTTTCTGCTCGGATGTCACATCTCTGCCTTTTTTCCCGTCGCAGAGAGCTTTCGCGCTCGTGCGCGCGTGTGCGTCTATATTTATATCGACAGGGAGAGTGTGGGAAAGGACAGAGAAAAAAGTGTAGTCGAGGGGAAAGAAGAAAGATGGCTCTCATCGGTTATCGAGAGACGGAAGCAGGAAGGGGAAAACGTCTGTCAGCGGGTGAAATGAAAGAAATGTCGCGCTGGTTTCGGAATATGCGCGTTTTTAGACTTTAACGTTTTAAGAGAAAATGCTTTAGTTTTTTTTAATTAAAGTGAATTCTGAAGCGCTCCGTTGTGATTACGTGGTATTTGCAATTGTTTCGGATTCGTTATTCAATTATTTACGCCATGAGTTTAATGTGAGATAACCCCAACCCCAAAATATGCCGTTATAACTATGCCGCTCAATGGTGATTAGACTATGCACGTACAATATGATATTATTTGTTGTTTTTTAACTTATTTACTTTTGCACTAATCTAAATAAGTATTATATAGATATAGCTTTGAAAATGCGCATACTTACTGGTAACCTTTACGACATTAGAAATTTAACAGATTAGGATTCATAACCCCTATATTAATTACTTTTGATTGCCGAAATTATAACTAAGTAGGATACTATATCTAATATAAAACATGATTTAAATTTACTAATTTATTAATTACTAAACTATAAACAATCATTTATAAATATGAATTTAAATTTCGAGCGTAATGTAACGCTAGAGTTTTACTTAACGCCGAAATATCACGTAAATATTTTGATTTTTGATTTCAAGATGAGAAATGAAACTTAGATTATGGTATCTTATAAGAGCTTGTCTTTGCGGAATACCATAATGAATAACATACGTAAGTAACTAAATAAATAAGGTTGTCAAGGGAACCTGAATCATTTATCAGCTTGGGTTTTACTCATTGGTTGTTAATTAGGTCATACATGCCTAGGATGTTAGCGGCAACTAATTATCTACCGAGGAAAGTCCCATCCTATGGCACAGACTGAAGTATTATTAGAAAGACACAATAAATCTTACTTCAAAATAAAAGTTCTGATAGTGTAGACGATTGATTTATTCTTTCTACTTTTACTGTCGAAAATATCATCTAAACATATTTACAAAAATTATTCAAATATAGGCTTCCGGATGGCCAAGTGGGCAACGCGTTCGACTCCTATGAAAGCGGTCCCGGGTTCGATTCCCGGTGGGAGCCTACGTGCGAAATGACCTCAGCTGTCGAAGCTCTTTTAACAATACTACTACTATTCAAATATAATGTTAACTTCTGTAAATCTGTCAGCCAAAACATTAACAAATATTTGATGTCATCGGAATACGTTCTAAATTCTGCCAGTCTTTGTTAATACTTTCACCAAGTTATTCAGCGAAAACGACGACAACTTTACTTAACGTGGTCAAGTAATGATTTTTGAGGAGATATCGTAATGTTCAGGATTTAAACGTTTAGTTTTATGCTTCAGTATTCAGTGGAAGAGAGGCCCGCATGTGCCTAACCTATCCGATGAAGGATCTATCTTTCTGCATGAGTAAAATATTTAGTCAATGTACGATAGCATAACCTTCTCCCATCAGGTCATGATTTTACAATAACGTTTACGCACTAAAGCCACTTTTACTTTGGCTATTTGGACCGGAACTCAGTAGTTTAAAAAATAACAAAGGTAGTTCCAGGTTTATTCAGTTATTCTATTGTATCCTCCGATACGAATGTATCTTATACTGATTGCAAACTTGAAAGGCTGTTTATATCTTATCCAAATCTTTTTCGGAATAAAACAAGTCCTTTTATTCACATTTCAAGTCATGCAGGATACGTCGTTCTATCAAAGAGATCCTATGATTCTATAATTTCAGCGAAATCCTATAATTTCAGCGAAATATTTTTCCATACTTGAGTTATTTAGCTTCGAGATTTAGTATTTTTGAGACCTCAGTATTCTTTTCATCCGCGAGATTCTTTTCTGTTAATGGGTAAAATATTTAGTGGACATTTCTCGATGTTTTATCCAATAAAATCGGTAGTATTTTCTTTCCAGAATTTTTTGTCAGTCAGTTGTTCTACCTTCCTTTCTCGTTTAACTCGCCTTTCGACAATGCGTCGACTTTAATAAAGGACTTAGGATTCTCAACTTTTCCCGTGTTATGTCCGTCTTTTCCGCACTTTCCAATCCTTTCATTCTTTGCCCAATTATTTGAATGACGATTGCTTTTCCATTTTCGTCTCTAATTTAATTCGCTTGTGATAAATGTGTTTTATGAGACTTTCGAGTCTCAATTTCGCCAAATAGAAGTAGCTTCTCCCTCCATACAATGCTTTCATATAAGTCATACTGCCTTGATTCCACATGTCATTCACTGGAGAGAATCAGAATCTGCTCAGGACTTTTTAGTCTAAATTTCTCTAAATGAACTCCCTCGTCCTTTGTCCACTGTTTTGCCTATCGGTCGCTCTGCCCCCGATTCGCCAGTATTTATTAACATCTGAGGGAGTTCATAACAAGGGGTAAGGTTAAAAGTCGCGATAAACGGGCTATATTACTCAAGCACTCCCTCATTCGACTAGTTTTGACTTGGGCGGAGTGTGGAAGTTGCATGGGAAAGAGTTTGAAGGGGGAGAAAGGAAGATTGTTGGCCTTCTGCGGTGCATGAAACCATTCACCATCCCACTCCCTTTTGGTTTAGGGAGGGAAGACTCTCCTTCTTCCGGCGATATTGCGCTGCCAGAGGGCGGATGCTAATAACGTTCCCCTCAAGCGGACAGGATCCAAGCCACCCACCCTCCTCTCGCATTATTAGTTTGCGTCTGGGCTCTGACTCCTGAATCCCCACAAACCCTTCCTCCGTTCCCCCGATTCCTTTATCCACTCCTCCCTCAAAGCTCCCTGTGTTCTTTGTTTACATTACCCCACCTTCCCCCCGCAAGAGGGTTCTTCCCCCCGTACCTCCCCACCCACGCAAAAAAGATCTCCAGCGTTCGTCCCATTTGAAGTCCTCGATTGCAATTCCAACCTCTTTTTTCATCTTCAGCTCCCTTACGAACGAGCGTTTTTTAGGGAACTTTTTTTACGAAACTTGTGCGATTTGTTTTCATTCATCCGCGGGTTCTCCACTTTTGCAGTGGTCTTAAAACTCTTTATTATCGCGGACGGGCAAAGATGAGGAAGATTGGTGCGGGGATGCGATTTTTATTGCGGCTCTCGCGAGTGGGAGGGGATCTTTTTCGGCGATGAAGTGCCGGGGAGTCGTCAAAGAGCTTCGTTCTAATAACAGGTTCTAAGTAGTGTTTAAGTTTAAGCAGCTGGTTCTAGATGAGGATGGTTAAAATGAATTTGGAATGAAGTCTTCGTAAAATTGTGTTGTAAACGGAAAAAATCGACTTGATAATAGTGGAGGATGCCAATATATTTCGCGGTGATATGGTTTTGGTGTGGCTCTCCAAAATTAATCTCTTCATTTATTAGAGGTTTGAGGAATCGAGGTTTTGCGGTGAAATTGGACAGAAAAAGATAGAAATAATTTATTCATTTGGAGGTGAGTTGTCATTTGGGACACGAAAATGTAACTTTTGATTCTAAAACAAAAGTTTTTCCTTGATACTGCATTGGAATTGCTGGCTAATTGATAGAATTGACTTTCATTAAATGTTTTCAAGCAACAGTTTCCTGTTGGAGCCTCAACTTTGTGGTAGCTTTTTGCGATAAAATAGAAATAAAAATACTTTAACACGTTACCACGAGTTCTGCGGTAGCGTGTAAAAGTGTTTTTATTTTTCTTTCATCATTTTTAATGCAAGTTATTTTCTGTCGTTTCCTGAATCGTTGAGTTGATCGAATTCCGTTTTAGACGTTAGCTGAAGAATCTTGGAAAATCTGTTTAAGTTAATTTTCTGAAGGTGTTCGTGAGGAGTCATACACCTGGAATCTTTTTTGTGAGTTTCACTGTTTTTATATTATGTTCCAAAGTCTACAATGAATGCTACTCTCCTATTACTTTTCATTTGTAAAATTTGCATGTGTATTTAAGTTTTTAAATAATTAAATTCTTACCTTTGAGATTTTTCAATGAATCTTTATAGATTGCTTTTTCCTTATTCGTTATTGTTTTATCCCAGTTCATTATAAATAGCTATCTATTTTGGTGACATATAATTTTAAAATATCCCTTTTTCAATAATTTACTTTTGATACCAGCTTCCGGGCAGTTACAATTAAGTGAAATTTAAGGAGCTGAAAAATACAGTTTATTTGCACTTTAGTTCTTTGTGACCTATTTTATGAGGACAACGGGATGAAAGCCGGATTGAACGCAGTTATTGGCCGCATGCGGCTTAAAGGCCACCTCTGTTACTTTACCCCTGAATTAAATCCCCATACAACCGATATGTAAGGATTTAAAATTAATTTCTTCCATGATTAACTTTTCCCGACAAATTTTCTCCCAAAGAATATTTTTCAAGTTATCTGATCAAATTTCCTTGTGCATAGTCTGGAATTCGGCAGCTTGAAATGTTTATAAATGGATAACCGGTGAAAACTTTCTACTGATATTACTCAGAGCTTAGATGTTACTTAACAATGATTCTTTTGATGAGGAAGAAATATCTTTGGATCTGTCAAATTTGTGGAACATTTTTCTTTAAATTGAATTTTTTAAATCGAAAATTATCAACATCAATTCCTGTTTTTGAAATTACCCGTTAGGCTTGATAATTTAAGCATCGCAGTTGAGTCATATTAATCCTACTTGCAAACAATTTTACTACGCACGATATAGCTACAACAGAATGAAGATTTGAGTGTGCTGAAAACAATGCGTGTAACTTCCATACCGCCATAAATACTTCATTTCCAAATGCAATTACTCCAATGTCTTCCAGCCTAAACACGATTTAAAAAATTAAACTTCTATAAAAACTGAGATTCTTGACTAAAAAATACATTTCTTATCTTAATGGAAGATAATATCCTACGTACTATTAAGCTGTTATTTGTTTCTCCTTCTTTGAACCTCACTTTTTGCCCTTCTCATTCTGTTTTCCTCCTGTTCTTTTCTTTGCTTTGTCTCCTAATCTGTACCTTCTGTTTTACGTCACCTCCAAGCTGCCATCTGTCTTTCCCCTCTCTGTAACCACGCAGCTTGTTACCTTATTTCCTCCATTGTTTTGCTCACTGTTTACCCAAGAAATCGTGATCGTTCTAAATATTTCCTCCGAATATCTTAAGTCATAGTTAGAAGGAAAAATTCTATCATTAGTAACTAGGTGTCATTTGTAATTAGGTGTCGGTAAGATCCATTTTCCTTGTCGAGGAAGTATTAGAATGACGTAATATTTTATCTGCACTTTAGGGCACTTACATGTAGATAGCATCCTAGTTTATAGTCAATATTCTATATACATATTCATGTGGCTCAAGGCATTTGAATTCTTAGGAAGTTAAATCTTCTGCTTTTGCGCAAAAGATTTTATATTAATTGAGCACACCAGGTTTTCAACGTCACAATGTGACTACACTGCCATATCAGAACTAGTCAGATCTTTCAAAATTTTACCCAATTGATAATAAACTGTTCCGGATTATATAAAGGTATTAACATTGCGTTGCATCCAAAGGATTAGCATTTAAGTAAACTGCTCCGATTTCAATATATAATTAAAATTCCTGCGAAAATGCGAGAGGCCATTTTAGGGTGTAATTACATGCCGGAAGGGTTTTAATATATTATTTAGTTAACACTGATGTTATAAACTACTCGTACAAAATTAATGGAAAGACTATAAATGTATTCGAGTCGGTTGAAAACCTCGGAATCACTCTTACGAATAACTTAAACATAACCGAAAAATCTGCGGTAAAGTAACTAAAAAGCTCCGTTTTCTAAAGTTCATTAAACGCATGAGTAAACGCGATGAAAAGGCTAGAGAGCGATGTTTTTTTCACCTTAGTTAAGCTCCATCTGGAATATGCGGCGAGTATATAGGATCCAGCGGATGAAAGGAATTGCAAAAAGTGCTGCGCAAGAAGATATGATTTTTTTTATAATTTCTACGATGAAAAAGCAAGCGTGATAAAAGTTTTCTCAGATGCAGGTTAATAATCCTTGAAACAAAGGAGAGTAGAAGCTAGATTGTAATTACTTGATAAGTTCAGAGGAAGTACATTTGCGGATAACCTAATCGGTATCATGTGACTGCTACTACGCCCGAATCGAAACTGACTGTTACTTAAGATATTCGGAAGAAAGATTTAGGACAATCACGATTTCTTGGGTAAACAATGAGCAAAAGAATGGAGGGAATAAGGGAACAAGCTGCGTGGTTAAAGAGCATAAAATAAGATAAATAGATGCTAGGAAATGCCATTAGGAACTCATTCTTTCCGCAAATTATTCGCGATAACATTAAGCTAAAGAGGTAGCTCGATCGTTCGGTATTTAAACCCTTCCCACACGCTTAAAGGAGGCTTGCAGGGTGCTGTAGGTAACCCATCTCATCATTGCCTACTGTCACAAAAAGTTATATCAATTAGATCAATGTCTTACTTTCTTAATAATTTATCTTTTCAAGTGCCGTATTGCAATCAAGTAATTAAGATTCACAATGGCAGCTAAAAATGAGAGATTTTTCAACCCTTTATAGTACAGTTTAGTTATTTTATAGAAAGATGAACTGTTTCGACTTTCAACATTTATTACTAGAGAGAACCATACTCTCCGAAAGTCACTCCTTGTTGCCGCATTGATTAATACGACCTGAGGCGGCAGCCTTACTCGCTTCCCCTGTAGCCAGCCCTGCATGATAACAATTGTTTGAAAATTTCCGGTGAAATACTACAAAATTTGTTCCTTATAACATACCTTCGTATATTTCACCTGATCATTAGAAACTTCAAAGCTACATTTTCTTACGTCACAATTTTTATGAAACTTTTTCTCGTCTGTAATTGACCCCATCAATCAGTCAAAATCCTTCCTCGTCCCGAGCTTTCACAAATCCTCCCGTTCTCTCACTTTCTCCAAAATTCGGGTGATTTCAGACAACTTTCAGATAACGAAGCTTTGTGCGAGATGGGTTTTCTAGCCTCCATTTATGGAATCATAGCCTGGCTAGGTAAATGCTCTCATAAGTCGCAATTTACATCATTTAATTTTATGTTATATTTTATATTCTATTTCTGTTTCATGCCTTAAGCTCTTCAAACGCTTCACTTAGTATTACTTACATTTTGAAAAGTTTACTAGAAATTGTTGGGAAAGTGCAGTGTGATAATGCTGTGTTCCATTTACCAATATTCTTGTTAGAATTCTTAGGGAAGTTTCTCTTCGTAGCACTTGTGCTTTGGTGCATTTGTTGGTTGTCTGTACTTATTTTTTATTATTTCCGCTAGGAAGCATCCAGAATATTTTTCAGCATATTTCTGCATATTCATTTTAATAAATTTGTGAGATGTGTCTACATAAAAATTATTACTCTCCGGCTTAACGAGGTGGACATTATTCATGAAGTATTACCAGAATTAAACTAATTTATAATTTACACATGAAACTATTTTTATTGTTTGGTTTAACCATCTAGCATCGTTGCTGAGCAACCTCATTAAATAAAAATCTTTAAAATTAATTTTTATTTTGTTGATAACGTTACTTAGCAACGGAACATCTGTCCTTATATTAAAATATTTTTTGTGTAAATCTTATAAGCTAAGAACAGGAAGGATTACGTGAGATAAAGGTGTGCTAGTGTATTAGGACGAACAGCAAGCCCTCACCTAGTCTCTCTAAACGGTATGTGTGAATGTTTAAGCAAGACAGCTTGATTGGTTAAAGTAACCACCTGATAAGTGATAGATCAGATCTCGAGTACCGGTCCCGTCAAACTTTTTTCGCGTCTGTCTTTCCTTGGTAAGGAGTGCCTTTTGATTTCATGAGAGGTGTATACAAAGGTAGTTGAAGTAGTGAAATCAATCCATTATTCTTCAGCAACTCACCATCCTCTCCCATTCATAGATTGAATCCTTCAACTTTCTAATACTCCACCCTTCCCTTTGCTCTAAAGATCCCAACTAATTCGTAGGCACATCTCCGTCAGCCCCCATTTTTCTCCTTTTTTCCTTCCATTTGCTCACTTCTCAAATCCGCCTCATTCACCCCTTCCATTTAGCAAACCATCCCTCGGCTTCTGGACCTCTTTATTCGGAAAACCATTTCCTCCCTTCCTTCCTCTTTCTTTCCCTCCTTCCTCTTTCCCCTTTTTCTCTCCACGCCCTAATACCCGCACTTCTGTTTGTCTTTGGGTCATTTTTTTCCCTCGCGAGACATACACCACGCACCGTTACATTCGTTCTTCTCAACTCCCCATACCTCTGCCTTTAGGCTTCTTAACTTCCCGTCATTTCTCACGAGAAACTTTTTCTCGTTCCCCACTGACTTTTGTTCAACCATCTAATATCCTTCATTATTTTGATTAGTCTCGAGATGAATATCCTTTTAACCATGCTCTCGGAAAAGGAATGCGTCAAAACCTAATGATAAGGCATCCGGGTATTCAGAAATTCCTTCACACAAAGCGATGAAAACTCTTCGTAAATTAATATTTTTGTAAATTCCACGGAGGAAGACGTAGTTTAGTGGAACCATAGCATTAAAATAACAGGAAGACAATGGTACTCTCCTGTCCTGTTACATGAAAATAAAAGGAAGACAGGAGAGTAATCCTTTTGTTTTAATATAATAGTTTTGTCCTTCTTGGTATTAAAAATTGAATTTAAAAGATCCACAGCCTAGAATTTTTCATGGGAGAATTACCATTCTTCATAATTGGATGATTTAGTGTTCCTTGAAGTCAAAATTTACACGTAAAACTTTTAGTAATATATTAATAGGAGTTTATATGGTATTTTTATCTGGTACACTTATCACTATGCTTCAAGCGGGTGTTATCGATGGCCAGTTACAGTGGTCTTCGACATTTCGATGAAAGGTGCATGAGAGCGAACAAAATGTATGTTGCAAACAACTCGTCAAAATCTAGAGTTTATGAGTGTTATATGCAATATATGAAGAAATTAGTTAAATTTGCCAAGATGATAGATACGGAAAAATAATTAATTTTTTTCTCGTCTCATATTGGCAGATTGAGGATTTATAGTAAAATTTTCTCCTCATAAATATTCAAATTCTTCAACAGTTAACTCAATTTTCAAATTAGCAAGTTAATTTAAATAATCATGCAACTGAAGTAAAAGAATTTTAAAATGAACATTGAAACATTAAAAAAATAAAATAAAATCAATCAAAGAAGCCTTAACCTTGTAGAATTCCATAACAGGAAGCATGGTAAATAACTGTGCAAATTATACAGAAATAGATTTATTAGCGACCGGTTTCTGTATAATTTGTACAGTTAGTTACCATGTTTTCTAAAAAAAGTATTTGATTGCGAAAACTGGATACCTAGAAAGGTTAAGGTAAGACCCGTTGATGCCCTTTCCCCATTTAAAACAAATCGGAAATAGAATGAATCACGCTTTTCATAATTACATAGCTAGAACTACAAATAAGAGCGGAAAACGTAAAGATTCACTCATATAACGATTTGTGTACCATGTTCATGGCAATGTAAGCGATATTGCGAACAACAAAGTGAGAGCGGCAAAGAGCAGACCTGTGAAATCCCGAAAACATGCATGTTTTGACATTAAAAGAGCATTAACTCTCCCCAAGGGATGACTCGAAATCTGCGAATCAGTCACCATTCCATTTCGAATCGTAATCTGCACCCTGATTCTAAATCAAAATCAAATCTCGAAGCTTTGCGGTTCTCTATTTTTCATGTTAATCCCAACGAATATTTTCCTGGGGCTTTTATTCCATCTGATATGTAATTAAAGTTGATGCGACACATCATAAAATCTCCGTTATTGTAAGAGAAAATCAATGGCATATGTTAATGGTATACATCGTTATTTGTGCTTTATAATTAATAATGCCCTTGTAGTAATTTCGTTGTCACGAGCAAGGAATGGTTTCCTTGGAATGACTGTTGAAACCATTACTTTTAGCACATATGATATTGTTGGTGGTAAAGGCATTAAACAACAATTAACCGGAACGGCTGCCATGAGTAGCCACGCATTGTTAAGTACTGGGAACTATTTATGAGGGAAAATTTTGCTGAAAAATCTTGGGAAAACAACTGCTACAAAGTGTAATGGCAGTTATGCATTACATTGAATAGTTCTTGGGAAAGTAGTTTATTTTCAATAGAAAAATGAATAAAGAAAAACGTGTGAAATAATATTTCGTATTGCAAAACGTTTAACCGTCTAATAATTTTGAAAAGAGCGCTAAAATAAATCGCATTCTCTGCCATTAGGGATGCGCTTCTATGGTATGTAAACTCGAGCAAATGTTTCTAATGAGAACATAATCGGATATATTTGGGTTTGACATCATGTGGACAGTCCATTATCAAAGCAAATGTCTCAAACCAATTTATCCGAGAACTCCTCTGGTCCCTACATTGTTTTCCATTTCCTAAAGGTTTCTCTGTAATTTCCTCCCTCTTCCTCATCCCCACCCTTTTATCTTCCTCCCCATCTACCGCTTCTGCTTCCCATTCTCCGCTATTCCTTATTGGAAAAGACTTTCATTTCAGTATACACCGCAGATGGAGATCCTATCCCTATTAAATTTCCTCCCACCTCCTTAACCCTCCGCAAAGGGTTCATATCCGAATATTTCAGCATCATTGTCCCAGACATCGTAGTCGTTAATTAGCATCATCCCCGCCGTTGGATTCGGAAAGGATAATTTTCCGATTTTCATTTCTTTTTACGTATTTGATCTTCCGATTCTTTTTCGACCACTAGAATCTGGGATGGGAGAAGTTTACCTATAATCCATGGGTTGTTTCATTGTTCTCACCTCGAAGCAAACACCGAAGTTATCGAATAGCCATTCCTTTCTTCCCTTTCGGTTTCTTGTAATATCTAATCTATCGACGCCTTGATTGGGAAAACTCTATCGTGGAATTGAGGCTTCGGCCCAATTTGACCAGCTTTTTTCGTATTTCATTTGTTCCTTTCCGTGATATTCTGCGAGAGTTCTTGCGGACCTCCTGCTGTACTTTTTTCGTCCCCTCGTCCTTCCGCCTGCAACCTCCATCCGCATCCAGATCTGCATTTCGACCAACTTTTAATGATCTCAGTTAAAAACTTATCCTTTTAATGTGAGCAGATGTTAGGGATGAAAAGGCTCGGCGTAATTAACCCCGAGATAAGTTTTAGTAACACTTTAGGGAGCCATTTCTGAAAATCAAAGGACATCGTAGACGTAAGCGTAGAGAACGCTGTTGGCCGCAAATCCACTCTTGGTTCTGTGGTTTCACTGAAATCTTTTATTCAATTCCATTCTCAGCGTCTCGCTTCAATTCTCTCCGCAATATATCTTCGCAATTTTTCAAAATAAAGCATAGTAAAACTACGTTAATAAGTGTCTGTAAAGTATTCAGCCCGAGGGCCGGGTGGGACCTCATCCCCTCCACCATCAGCTACGAATAGTCACGAAAAAGAAATGAGGCTTACTGAGCAAATTGAGGTAGTTTGCCCTTGCTTTCATCACATGTTAATAGGCAAGGACTACGAAATATGAGGTCACATACAGGGAAAAAATTGCAATCCTATAGTGTGAAGGTATTGAGTAAAGAAAGAATGATGAAATTGAAGAGTTAAATGTATCGATTCAAAGAGGTACATATTGCCCCTTACCTTACTGAGCGAATGAAAACAAAGAAAGCTTCTACGTCATTCTCGAGTCTAAAATGTAATTTGTTTAAACCACATCTATCACTATGCATTTACAATTCAACTCAAGCACTGCTTGGTACGACCATAAAGCTATCTGTTAAAATTAAATTAGACCTAGAAACGCGTCTGTATTGTTCATTTGTTTATGGTAAAAAGACTCATTCTGAGTCCGATTTTAGTAAGGGAGGAGGAGAAATTAATGCATAATATAGCCTATTTTGTAGTTTGTTAAGCATCACCTAATTCTATAAAACAGTTTAGCCTATTTTCCTCCAGGAGAAAGGATCTCAATAAATCAGAAGGGATAGAGGCACTGGGAGACGTTTCTATGTTCTTTCTCTGAAAGGTTTCGCTAATCACACAGACGTTCTTATTTTGTTTCTCCACATTTTTTTCAAATTCATAAAATTATAAAATCCGCATGTTTCTCAACTCGGAAGCTCTTTTCAGATCTTACCAGAGAAGATTCAACACGTTTTTTTCCGTTAATTTCCCTCGGTACTTGAAATTTTCTGTTAAATCTGTCGAAATTCATTTTCTTACTTCTTAGGGGTTGACATAATATTGGTCATCCAACAAACTATATATTGATGGTATTTTCTAATATTTTCCCAAAATGTTTATGAAATACTTAATTTTTCGTCTCCCTTTTTTGTTTTACACTATACCCATAGAACTCTAGAGTCGAACTACCTATTTCTTATTACTGTATTATTCCTTCGAACTAAGGCCTTACTTCTCTCACTATCTCCAAAACATCGTGGAAAACAGTTCTGCAGTTCTGCGACCCATCCATTCAAAGAAATCTTATATTTAGACAAATTGAATGCAACGATAAAAATATATAAAAGTAAAGAAATAATAATTCTTTTATGGAAAAAATGTTTAATTTCGAAAAACTAGCCTCATTTTGAATCTTCCTTATGGTAGATTTACCTTACGGTACCTTATGGTGGATTCATGTGTCTTAAAATTCGTTTCCTATCTTCCTTTATTTCTTGATAACTTCCGCTTGTATACTCGAAACGTCCAACATTATATGTATGCCGTTTATGTAATCCAACATCTTTTTCGTTTGTATTTCCGTTTGTTCTTTCCCATGTTTAAAACTTTCAACTACTTTCTATAATAATCCCTCTCGTCTCAACATTTGAGTGCCTCGGCTTTCAACTTCGGTGAAAGCGGTCCCGAGTTCGATTCCCTGTGTGAACCTACGTGCTTACTTAAAACGACCTCAGCTACCGAGGCACTTTTAATGACACTGCTATTACTGGATATTTGACCTATTACACTTCCCCTGTCGCTTAATTACTTCAGTCAAAAACCTCTCTCTTCCCATCATCACACACTATATATTCTTAGGGATTTTGTCATTTTAAATAGGGAAAAACTAATACAGTTAAACTTCGATCTACATTTCTGAAGGTACCTGCAGAAAATAATGGAAAATGAGGAAAACGAGGATTCAGCATATATACGTACATAAGAAGAAAAAAACAAGAAAGCTTCTACATTGGTCAAAAAGAAAATAACCGCCAATTATTGAAATAAACGAAGGTGATTTTCTTAAGTAATTGCCCTTATGATGATTTATTTATGAATTAAAATACTAGAGATGGGTATCTGTTATTCTCCAGATATACTTTAACTTGCTATCTGTTATATTTTTATTCAGACCCGAGTAAGTACTTTTACAGATGCTGGAAAACGCCAATTAGATGTTATTTAATGCTTATCATTGACTGTAGACTGTATTTAGATGTAGAATGTATGTATGCTCATTATTGACTGTAGAAGGGATCGTGGAAAACGAACGGTGGTTCCGGAAAAAGGATCAATGAGTGGTGTGTAGATTAGGGTTCTCCTGCAGAGTGTTTGATTGTTTAACAAAAATTTCTGCCAAAAATCGGAGAATGAATACTTTTGCAGAAGAATTTTATGTTCGTTCTAAGAACTTATGTTCAGATAGCGAACGCCTCAGGGGCAAACACAGGAAAAAGCGACGCTGGGTGTTAGATATGTGAAACTATCTTACTTTCATGGATGGAAGATTAAAAAAAAGGAGTTTTACGGCTGTAAAAGCTATGGCCGGATATCCTTCTAAAGTCGTACCTTTATTACCTACGATTTACCGTAGTTAAAAACGCATTCTCATCCGCTGACAGTGTCTGCTATAATGGCGGGCCCTTTCAAATGCAATAAATTTTGATCAGGCATTTAATAAAATAAGGCTATAATTTGATGGACATTGATGGAATATATTAATAGGAGCATTATTTAAATTGTGCTAAGTAATTAGCCTTGCGTTTGATTGTAGCTTTAATGGTTACAAGTTTAAAAGGTTTTTCTAAAAAAAACTCTTGGAACATAATTTTCAACACAATATGTTGGCGGATATTGTTAACGGTAAAGCAATTAATAACAGTTAGCCGGAATGGTTGCCATGAAACACATTGTTCATTAACGAACACTCATTTTGTGGCTGGATTTGCCAATAACCTTAAATTATCGTTGGAATTATGTCGCACGTTGAAAAATGCCTCCGGTGAAAGAAATTTCTATTTTTACGTGATAGCAACTAGGATAACAACAATCGTTTCTAAAAAAACATTTCAATTAATTGTTGAAATTGTTTACATATAAATTTGTAGCCTGCGATACTGGTTTAGTTTTCCTCACAATAATAAATTACGAAAACTCTCGCATCAGTGTCAAGCTATAGGCTAGTGGTCCGTAAAAATATCATGGAATAATTTATATTTTTACTTCGGTATCCAAATAGAATTCCACAAACATTTTAGAAGGTCGATGATCGGTTCGCAAATAATATAGGCAGAAATCATAGCCTTTGATCGAATCGCTAATCGGTCACCCGTGTACTCAGAGTTCTAAAATCCCGGTATTATATCAAAATTGAGATTATCTGTACATTTTCACCGCTGCCTGCCCATCTATAGAATTCAAAGCGAGTATTAATGCAGAAATTACGGTCATCGGTGCATTTCTTCCTCTCCAAAATTTCATTCCACTTCTATTAGTGCCTCTCACCCCTCTTGAGAACCTCTCTTCATGGGATATGTGTTTCGGACGGAGGAGAGCTCTTATAAATCTCTCTTACTCCATCTCCGTTCCTCCGTCCCATCTCATTCTCCGACCTTTCTATTCCCTTTATTTCCTCCTTTTATCCATTACATTTTCTAAAGCCGATCTCCATTTCCCCGGACTCTCTTTTCAACCACACTTTATCTCACTCCCACCCCATTCCCCGCCATTCAATGTAGAGTCACTAATTTCTACTTCTTTCGGGCTACATAACCAACAATGGAGTTACTTTTCGTCAACAGAGTACAGCGGCGGGACTTTCATTCTAATTGTCACCGTCTTCATTGTTGTCTCAGAGTCATCGATGTGATACTTTATAAGTAACTCAATAGAAAGTAAGTAAATGATTAGGGACACTTCGTAATTTAGAAATTCAGAAATTGTTACACTTATATTTAGCGGCGAATACTCAGTGTTACTTTTTTCAAAATTGATTGATGCATTTAAAAAGGATTATATTAACATATCTATCTGTAAATTTGTCGACCTTAAGGCTGCTTGAAACCTCCACCCCTTCATAATTAGCTACTATAATTTAGGAAGGGAATGAGGCTTTGAAAGCAAGATGAGGAGTGAGGTAGTTTACTTCTGTTTTCCTCACTGTCTCAATATACTGGGAGGAAAATGTCTATCTGTGTTATATGTCTAAGTGCAGCACAATGACTCCATCAGCAACATTTGTCATGGAGTTATATAAGGGACGACTAGAATGAATACAATTCAAAATCCCACGTACAAGATTAACATTCTTATGGAAAGGGATACGAGTAAATGTGGAATTGCACGTCAAACCGTACGGCTAAGAATATTCCCGAGTAGAAACGGATATGAAAATAAGGAAATTCATCTTTCCTGGAGTGTTAATTGTAGAAAGGATGTACGGGTTTCCACCCAGGAAACCCGAGAATCCTCTCTACAATTAATTCACCAGGAAAGCTTAAAATCCTTACATTCTAGCCTCCACGGGTAGGAGGTTCTCCGCAGAATCCGTTGCTTTGAGAGGCTTCGGTTGCGAAAAAGCTAGGCTACTCTGTAACCTGGTATTTTTGCAGAGATATCGAGACAAGTAGGCCATCCCTAACTTTATCAAGTTACGATCAAGCATCAATTCACCTATGGAGAAACGTATTCTGAGACGTACCAGTTTGGCATTGGTAAAAGAAAGAATACACACAATAAGAAGGGACTTGGCTAAGAATGCTAATAGATTGGACATGAAAATGTTTGACGGGATCAAGACTCGAACCCGGGTCGTCCGCTTTCAGGGATAATGCTCTGACAATTGAGCTATCTTGCTAGAACATTTCCCCGTGCCGTTGCTGTCAGCCGTCCTTACCTACAAAGTCTCCCAAACGACATGCTCTGGCAAGATAGCCCAATGGTTCAAGAATTTGTCCCGGAATCAGAAGACTCGAGTTTGAGTCCCGGTTCTGTCAGACTTTTTCATGTCCGTTTTCTCCTCAGAAACATGCATAACATAACTGCAGTGAGCAAAACTGAGACAGTTTGAATGGAAGATATAATTTCTCTACCCTGCTCTCAGAGCAAATAAAAAATACTCCACTCCTTCAGCTATAGCACCAGGAACTAAATGAGTAAAGACACGTCCAATCAATTTTAATACTATTCATGGTTGTTGGGTTTGCTAATACTCGTTACATAAGACTAACATTCGATTTTTTTTATAATTTGAAATTAGTGAGCCTCAAAGAATTAAACCATTTTCCCTGAGTTACGGACAATTTTTGAGTTTATTTACTCACAATCAGCTTTATCAGAACTTCCTTGAGTTGTATTAACAAGCTTTTCTTATTTTTGGTGATGACGACATTTTCCAGTGCATCGCTTATCTTTTGGTTTCAGGACCATACTAGAAGATCCGAGTTTCATCACAACATATCATTTCACGAAACAGTTTTGTATCTCCGTTATTCATTAACAGCCGTGTTCCAACATTCTTTTTCTTATAGGTGTTATCGAGGAAATTGACTGATGTTCTGCTACATTTTCTTCGGTTCTTGAAGTGAAAGGTCGTCCAGTGCGTTCATTATCATCTAAATTCTCACGTCCCTCGCTGAGCATTTTGTTTCACTCAAACCACGGGCACGAGTCAGGCCTTCATTCCCATAAACTGTAGGAAGCATTTGAAAACATTCTGTAGGTGTTTTGTGCAACTTTACTAAATATTTTGAATTGACACGTTGTTAAACTTTTAAAATTAGCAAATTTTATTCTTAGTATATCAGAAACGAAACATCGCTCCAGTGGCGCAATTGGTTAGCGCACGGTACTTATACGACAGTGTCCGAGCTATGCCGGGGTTGTGAGTTCGAGCCTCACCTGGAGCATTTTTTTTCTAAAGGATACTCGAAAAGATTTGATTAGTGTTACATTGTTTTGTATTTTCTGCAAAAGTCGGAATTTAAATTTCATTTGAAGATATTATTTTCATTGAAATGCGCTTCATTCCGAAAGTACTGAATTTACTTTTAAAATAAGTATATTTTGGCACACTACAGGGAAAAAACCAAATTAAATTGCGACTCTACGAAAGGAACATCATGGAGTGTTGCTGCTTGGCATGCAGGTCAAACATATTTAAAGTACGGCTCGAAGCAGTTTTAACAGGTTCTGACTGCTATGTTCACTAGGTCGAATCACGCTTTCATTATTTAAGACACATACCAGTATTATCTACTTTCAACTTTTCAAATATTTTACCTTCATCTGTCTAAGTTTAGTTTAATTACGACTTTATTTGTTGGGTAAGATTGAGACTTTTTCATCCTACATCTCAAATAGTTTTAAGTATAGTAAAACAGCGTTCGGGTAACCCCCATACTGTAGATCTACTGATGACGTAAAGCTGTAGATAAATAACAGAGCGTAATATAATTTCCTCGGTCTTCCCCGTTTCCTTTTCTCTTAATGTTTAATTTAGAATGTGTCTCGTTTTAAAAAAAAAGATAGTAGTAGTAGTGATATTGTTAAAAGTGCGTCGACAGCTTAGGTCATTTCGCACATGGTCTCCCACCGGGAATCGAACTTAAAAAGAACAGGCGTTAATTGCTATGAATTTTCTGAATTAATCGACTCAGTTTTATTTTAACTTTCAAAATGTTTTATATTTTAATTTCGTTTAAATAAATTTAATGCATAATTTAAATCATTATATAATCATTCGATTACTATGAGGCAGATTCAATAATTCACGCTGCACGGCCAATTTAAACAGCCGTGTAGAGCATTGTGATTTGGTATTATTGCACGTGTAAATCCTGTAGAAGGACCCTCGCGACAGAAACCATTCATATGCGGTTCTCCATAAGGTTCTTTGAGTGAAACGTCAAGTATTTCACCATTGTTTCATCCTCTCTTTGAGTTTATTTTCCATCTCGTCCGTGGCTAGGTTTATATTCTTAAGCCTTTGATATTTTCCTTCTCAGTTCTTTTTTCATGTATTGTCACATTATCCATGGTCCGGTTTGGACATCGATCTAATCCTCGAGGAGATAAGCGGGATCCCTGTGTGGACGCCAGAAATATCTTCGTTTCTCCTTCTCCATCCTCTAAACCGTCTCTTTCCTGTTGGTCTACTTTTTGTCTCTCTTAATCCCTTTCCTTTCTTTCTGCTTTGTTTCCGACAATCTGCATCTCTCCTTCCCCCTTGGTCCTCTTTTGAATCCTTCTTCCCAACAGTTGATGCTCTTAAAGTTTCCATGTCACGCAAATGGAAAATGTACCGAAACGCACAGTGTCATGGTGACCACCTAAATTTGTAATAATATTGTATGTATCTTCTTTTAATGATAATCGCCGTCGATTATATATTCATAGGTTTATATATTTAAATTTATTTATCCGTATTAGAGACTGCCATGGGAAATGCTGGTGAATTTCATGAATTATAATAAAGATTTTGATTGGAAATCGCGCAATAGCTGATAAATATATCGATTCTTCGTCAGTGTTTGCGTTTTTGATGCATCGTCTCCATAGCGACCAAAAGCGTCGCTCAAGTCGTGATTTGTCATATGTTCGCATGTTTATTATATATTAACACAAATGTTATTATTATTATTATGAATATTAGATATTAACTGCACAATAAATTACCCATTATTAGGTTAGAAGAACCAATTCCAGCCCAATAAACATCGCTCCAGTGGCGCAATTGGTTAGCGCACGGTACTTATATGACAGTGTCCGAGCTATGCCGGGGTTGTGAGTTCGAGCCTCACCTGGAGCATTTTTTTATCTAAAGGATACTCGAAAAGATTTGATTTTTTGTTACATTATTTTATGTTTTCCGCAAAAGTAGGAATTTGAATTTCATTTGAAGTTGTTATTATCACATTTTCATATGAACCCTCTTCATCCCGAAAGTACTGAATTCCTTTGTAACTTTGTAGCTAGCTACAATTTGAATGAAATTTTTCGTTAAGTTACCCGTTGGTCGCAAAAAAGTTTTCGGACTTTTTCGGAAATACGTCTCCATAACAAGGAAATAAAACCCAAGGAGAAGCGGACATGAAAAAAGTCTGACAGGACTGGGAATCGAACCCGGTTTTGTCAGAATCTTTTCACGCCCGTTTTTCTTTGGGAATATTCCTAGCCGCACGACTTTTAGTGCAACACCAACTATATCCCTTTCCTTATAGAAATGAACGTTAGATAGATATGGCACGGTTAGTTAGTTTATCTAAGGTTCCTCAGGATTCCCGAGGACCCTACGGCATCTATAGCGGTCCCGGGGCCAGAGGTTAATACATACATAGATCACCCTACCAGGGAACCCCTCTACTCCTCTCATATTTCGTTACCTGTAGAATCACTTATTATATCTTATCAATAATTTTAATGAAACTCGCATGACTTTGGGGTAACGGCTCAAAGGGTTAAGTAGCTTCTAAAATTTATTTTCCAAGGCGATTTTCAAGTTTCAAGCACGCCAGAATAAATACGGTTTATCATCATTATTCATTACCTACTTTGCTTCTGTTTTTGCCATGTTCCTCATGTTATCCTCACGAGCTCCACTCAGTTTACTCATATTATTTCTCTGGCACTCCCAACGTTTGCTCCCACATTACAAGGTGAGCGCTACGTCACTTCCGCAATGTGCAGCCATTTCCCCCTTTTCCGACAATCACTCACTTTTTAGTACGTGTGAAATGTACAGCTGAGTAAAGATGTGGACGTTAAGTTAGGGGGAGTATGGCTTTTAAAGTAAGACACTTATTTTCGCCATGGAAACCATGAAAACTGCGGACAGCCTCCCATTTCGTTTTTATTTTTTGTTTTAATTTGCGCTCAGAATGGGGCCCCTGGGAGGAAATTACAGTCGTCGAGAGATCGATTATATCTCGCGCGAACTTTTTGATTTACGAGAAGAGTTTACGTCGGCGAGTTGCCCTTATTCAACCGGAGGCGATTGTGGGGTTTATCTGGAGAAAATTGAGAGTTCGGACACTTTTCTAATTATTTTCTTTTCCGTTGCGGGGACTCCAAGCGACGAAAATGTTATATGACTGCAATTAGATGATATCTGGATTCATTCGTGTAACACGCTTAGGATGCTGGGATCTACTTTTGAAATCGTCCCCCGTTGGATATATCTGCTCTCTTCTCGAAAGCAATGATTTTAAGTTGATATTAATGTTTAATTCTTTGTTTCGTGAATTGTATCCGCACTTGCAGGCTGTGACGACTTATTCTTTACTGTGGGAGAAGTATAATGCATGTATCTGAAACAGGGGCGTAGCCAAGATTTGTACATATGGGGGTTGAGAACTATGAAGTAAACAGTGCATTGCCTACGATCCAAGGGCAGAAATACTTTCTTTCAAAATCCGTCAAAAATGAAAATAGAAACTGATTTCTTTTAACGTGTTTACGCTGAAAATCTCTAGCGGTGTTTGTGTGACATAATTGCGAGATGCCATCCTATCGCATGCTTTCGTTTATTGCTGGCTCTGTTCTTATGGGGTGGGTTTGAACCCCCAAAACCACCCCCTTGGCTACGCCCTCTGGTCTGAAGATTATACAGTGGGTGATCGGGTAATGAATATATTCAGGACGATGTTAATTACTTGAGTGATTATGTAATCGATCGCTGACTTGGGAACTTCATTAAATTGTTTTGGAGGTCAAGATAGTAAATAATAACTGCAATTTTCTTTGGAAAATTTTACGCAAGGTCAATAACAAAAGTGTATACAGTCTCGCATTTTCATCAAACTATTGACATTAACTACATACATTAACCTAACTATTAAATTAGCTGTATGCTATAAGCTCACATCTTTCTTCTATCTGTCGTCATTCACGTTCATTATAAATAGCTTCTCTCTCATCTTCAGAAGTATTTGGGAATGATTAATGTCGTTATAGGGATCCTCAAATCTTTTGACCTAAACCTGGTTTTGGTACCTTTCTAATTTAATCGTTCTGACATCCCCACTTTTCCAAAGATCTTTGACAATAGATATCATCATTGGTTCACTTTTGTCTTTCCCAGTATTTTTAAGAAACCCAGCATAGGTCCCTCTTTTATGATTTTTCTCTCTGAGCTGTATCCAAACATGAGTTCGTAGTTTTGGCATAAGAATTTTCGCTAAAGTGTCCCGATTCATCCGCAGCTAGAACTTCGTTAACCGATACCTGTTGTAGTAACGGTTATCCGTATCACTCATAGTACACAATTATTTCTTCACAGAGTAAGTACTCGTTCGTGGACATTCTCTCTGAGGAAAATCTTAATAATTTCAATTGATGTTCTCAAACCATGGCAACCGGCTTGATGACATCTTCAGTAAACAAATTTTTTGTTGTTTTGTTGATATTATCATCGCTATGCTATTGAAATATCAGTAGGAATGCGTTTCCTTTGACTCATAATTTTTATTATCAGGTAATTCGAAATTATATTCGGCAGCAACGTATTTTAACTTCATTCCTTGATGATTAGTTACAATAAAATAATTGGGTTTGGTAATAAAAATACAAAATACTGTAATAAAATCAAGGTATTTACACAAATATAAATATAGAATACAACTAGTTAATTCCATAGTTCATTCGATTAACGAAATGGGTTTATATTTTGAAATAAATATCCTTGAACTAAATTTTATAATTATAATGAAATTACAAACTCTCATTATCAACCATTAATCACATTCTTCTATGTTATATTGTCAGCTGAAACGTCCCACCAGTGGAGAAAATAATTCGTCCGCCGCACTGCATACGCTGGAATTCCAGGACATTTTTTCTGAGGTTAGTTTAAATTATTACTGTTATTGCTGCAGTTAAGTTAATCTTAATTTCGTGTTACCATGATTAAACATAATTATGTTAACCATGATCGAATACAATTAAAGGATTCTATTAAAATATCGTCCGTTTTTTACTCATTAAGAAGTTCATAAGTGTGGAAAAATATCGAGTCTCTGAGGTGTACCATATTACATTTTTAGCGAAGTGTATATAAGTCGACTCAAGGTATAAGAACTTGTGTGAGTTTTTTGGAATCATACGTTTAAGTTGACCCATTTACGTCACAATGAAAGCGCTTGTATGAATGAAATGTCTCTCAAGTCAGGTAAATATGAAATTTCTTCAAGTGTCTCTCTTCTGAAAATATAATATGTTATGGATTGCCACACATCTGAATGACTTCTTCATAGAGTAGAATTTTATTTTAGCAGTCATGTCATAAGGTTGAGAGCCTTTAGCGAAAATTTATAACCTTTTGTCGGAGGTAATAAGTAATAATTTGGAAGTAATTACAATAAAAATTTACTTCTTTATTTATTCAACGGGATATACCCAGAATGTTTGACACAGGCAGGGAGCTACAGAATGGAGAACCAGCGATCTGGAAGGAATTTAAAAAATATTTGATCGCGGTGTGGGATATATTAGCTGATCGGGCCCGCTACCAGTTGGTCGTGTAACAATAGCTGTTTATGAGTGACAATGAACGTCTTTCGGGAACTTTTAGAACCCTCTACGTAGCTTACGTTTCAACAATCGAGGCTAACATTGGTAGCATGTAAAATGAAACAATCGATAATACAGCAAGTTATTGTTGCTCAAACGTGACCATTTGACACCGATATCGGAAAACAACTATTTAAAGGGCCTCCAGATTGCCATATGGGTAACGCATTCGAGTTCGGTTAAAGCGGTTCTGGGTTCGATTCCCGGTGGAAGCTAACGCGCAAAATGACTTTACCCGTTGAAGCACTTTTAAAATTATTAATGCCACTGCCAAATATTTAGAATTCTAAAGAGGTACTTAGTTAATAGTTGGATTCTATTTTTTGTGATCAAGCTTATCCTATGTGGAATTCGATATAATTTCAGCATTCTTTCTTGAGAGTTAAAAACCTTCTAAATGACTTATTTTTTTTCTTTTGATAATGAATGTTTTTCGCATCTAACCATGTTAGTCTTCCCTTAATTTCTAATTTAAAAAACTAAACTATGTATCCATGTCCTAATCCCCCATTCTCAGAATATTACAAAAAACAACTGCGCTAATATTCCTTGTTATTTGTCGCCAAGTCCCATCAAGCTATGAATAATAGATTTCTTATCTCTAAGGTCAATTTAGGAGGAAACGGTGGAGAGGATGCAGGGAAGCCTAAGCGGTCTAGAATTGTGAAATGCTTCGTTGATCCTGAAGTACTCGCTGATGGAGTAATCTCCGTGCAGGAGGCAATTGCTCCGCCGTTTAAGTGACGCTTTAGTCGGGCGTTACCATGGAGATGTCATGTCCCCGACGGCCGCTTCAACCCAAAACCCTTTCCCTTCACGCCGTAAAAAATTCCTCCATGTTTCTTTTCACTTCGTTCTCTCCCTCTAATCCTCAACTCCCCTTCATTGGTCTAACTTTCAGAAAAAATTGGATGCGTTAACTACTTAATCCTCGCAGTTTTTCTTTAACTCGGAGTTCTTGCATCATATTCGTGGGCTAGTCTAGCGACCGTTGATGCGAAACCGGGACATTTACTACGTCGAGGAAGAAAATACGGGACATAACCGGGACATTAGCACGTTTAAGTAATTTTTGCGATTAGGAGTTACCTATAAAAAAATCTTGGTAACTTTCGCTAGAGGTTTAAATTAGAACGGTTTCGCCAACGGGTTGACGTCTTCATCGCCTGAGGAAAAGTTACACTTGATCATTAATATTTTATATTAGACGCGTCGAACAATCCTAAAAGAATGGATTTCCTGAAAGAATTGATTCGGGATTATTTTAGGAGTAGTGACGTAATTATTACATGTAAAAAATTCCATGCCAAATATCGAAAGGTAGCACATCATTATTTATACTTTATTTCCGGTCAAAGGTGATCATAATTTACCTTTTAGAAAATAATATCAATTAGCTGAAGTGCCCGCTGATCCTCATCGGAGAAAATATGAAAATACAATAGCTCGGAGTCAAAACTGGAATTAGTCGTCAGGGGGACGGTTTGTTTATAACCTCAAAAATTTAGAAAAGTTTTGTTTATTTTATCAAAATTCACGCGATTTTGAACAGAAAACAATATGCGACGACCAAAATAAGTATCTTTATTCAATTTCCCTTGCCTTGGCGCTCCTCTCGACTCCATACGACTATTCCTTCTTATTTAATTTTGCAAAAGAAACAAACCCTGGAAGTGATAAAAGTGAACTAAAATGCATGAGCTCGGATTCAACAGTGGAATTGGTCGTCAGGGGGACCGGTTGTTTACAACCACAAAATATCAGAAAATGTTCGTCTATTTTATCAAAATTCTCGCAATTTATAATCGAAAGTAATGTTCCACGGCC
>KZ308411.1:5210-212594 GCA_000376725.2 Ladona fulva
AGACTATTTATAATCTGCCCTATTCTCTAAATATAATTTCGGAGAAATCGATAAAAATGGAATTATTACTAACTACTGTAATCAGAAACATGTTCTTGTAAGTTAAACGTGTATGACTCCAGGGTTCTAATCTAACAAGTAAGTAATTCTGAAAAGATGGAATATGTGAAACACGGCATTCAGTTTCAACTTATGTTTAAACAAATTGTGACTATGTCACATTCATATCACGTATTACTATTATGGTTGACAAGAATTTCCATTTCTCATGTAAACCGGTACACCGAAAAAAACATAATCAATTAGAGGTTAATATTAGATTATAATAAAAGCAATCGGTGAGCTTGGGAATTATTGTATTGTTCTAACCCCTACAGAAAATAAAATAAGAAATAAAATATATTTCAACCTGTTTACACTGTAATTCCTATCCATCCAAACTCAAAGATATTATTTTTCCCCTCGAAGATATATCCGAACGGGAACATAAATAAGTCAAGCGTACGTCGGGTGTCAGAAATACAAACAGACATCTCGGGCGAGCAATATTTCAAGATTGAAAGGTAACTAAGAGAGCGGCTTTAGTCACGCAAGAATTTACCGTACAGGTGGTTCGGGGGAAAGGCGTTAGAGAGAGAGTACACGATGTGCAGAACGGGAGGGCAATCCCATTACGAGTGTTGAGCACGTGACGTGAGGTATAACAAGGAGATGAAAACTGCCGAACAGGATTTTTAAGGGACGAGACGAGGAAAGGAGAAGGTTCGGGGGGCTAACTTGAGTAGAGACGCATGCGTGTGTGACGGTGTGTGTACGGCCCCGATAGCGGTAGGTCAGTGATATATACGAAGTTGGCGCCAAGAGAAAGGTCCTAAGGGGGGGATGGGGAAAGGTAGAAAGAGATGATATCAAGGACGCCTATTTACCACCTTCGATGGGAGAGGCCTGCTAGCAGTTGCGATGGGGGTGGGAGTGATGAGAGAGATCTGTGGTACTTTGCAAGGTGCTCTATCCAGAACGGAGTGAGTGGTAGGGAATCCTAGCGAAAGGTGGAAAAACTTGGTAAGGAAGCTACTGAACTACTGAAGTAATCGCGAGTACAAGTGTGTGTAAGGGTCCCTATTCTTTGGATCTGAACAAAAGAAGTGGGTTTATAGAATTCATTATCTCTGTATCAATACATATTGTGGCGATTAAGGTAACGAATATAGCACTGGCCTAGAAATGTTAGAGATCACGAGAATATGGAGATAAATATAAAATTTAATTGATATGTAAAATGTGACTTTGTGGAACTCAACGCACAAATAATATACAGATATAAGAAGAAAGAATCGACTAGTTTTGTCAAAAAGTTGATCGCTTGAAGAGGTCATCTCGTTAACAAGACTATTTGAATACAAATCTGCTGTGGAAATTACTGAGTATTCTTGCTTTCAATATGGAAGTATATATACTTTAAGGATTAACACTTTAATTAATCTTGTCTTGCGATAGTTGATGGAAATCGATGTTATCGATGTAGAGCATTTATTTCTACATCACTAATTTACTGACTTTTTCATTCCGGGAAAGTTTATTATTTAGGAGTTAAAAATTCCGGAATTTACCTTTTGATAATTGAAATGTGTAACTTTAGTAGTAGTAGTATTGTTAAAAGCGCTTCGACTGCTATTACGGTAAGGTTATTTCGTACGTAGGCCCCTACCGGGAATCGAACCCGGGACCACTATCACCGAAACCGAACGAGTTGCCCACTTGGCTATCCGGGAGCACTGTAACTTAGTAAAGTATATTATTTGTTTCGGTTTCAGAGCAATCAATTTATAACCCAACTAATGAATTGTAGTTCTGTACTCGAATATTTCAACAAAAATAACAAAGTAAAATTCCGGAAGGCTCTTCTCCGACCTTTCGTCGGGAGGAAATTGACCATATTCCGGGAGAGGTGGCAACCCTAGCCGTCCATAAAAACCCAAAGCATAAACAGTGAGAAAATCTTCCTAGGTCAGAAACTTAACCTAGATCTTCCACGTCCCAACAGGTTCTCTCACCAAATGACATTTATCGCAAAATAATCTATTGACCAAAGAGGACAAGAAGTGAAAGGAAAACCCCTTCAAATATCTTGCAAGAAAAGGAGTGAATTTTGTAGTACATGTTCCTGGGTGCCCAGGAATTCTTCTATACCCAAAGACTGTTCTGCAAAATTGGTTAAGAATCCGTCCGAAAAGTGAAAGATTCGGGTTCGATTCCTGGTCTCTTCAGGATTTTTCCACCTCCGTTGTCCTTTATACTTAAGACTGGATTCGACTTGGAACACTCGGATACATTTCAGCGAAAGGTTCAGTTCGTAAAATTTGAATCAGCTCAGAAGTCTTTCCTGATACCAATACAGGATAAATATGCTTACATTTTATCTTCCATGTGCGTACTCTATTAATAACGTACTTTTGTGACCAATGGTTTTGGGAAAATGGTTTATCGCTATCTACATCGAGGCAATTCGAAAAGCATACACATTTTTCTTAATTATTATTAGCATCAACGAGTGACTAATCCGTCCCATTCAAGCATAGATGGAATTCTATTGCAGGATCTTCTAGAAAGAGAAGTAGCGACTTGCATACGTGGAGACAATTCCAGAGACATCCGCGGTTCTTATCTGTTTTGCTCCATTAATTCTCGCCTGCTTTCAAATTGATCGTACACGCCTGTTGAAATTCTGCCTATCTGTAATTATTTCAACAGCTTTCGCGATGAAAACCTGAATGAAATATAAAAAGATCTAAACCGGACAATCGGCGAAATAAAATTTCACCCGGTGGATATCAAAATATTTATCCTAGAGAAATAATGTTAAATTTTGCAGACTTTTTCATTTCGTTAAGGAAAAATTACTCTAAGGGAGAGTTATGCTGAGAGATTATGATATGCGATCAAATGAAGCAAAACTGTTTTAGCTAAGAGAGAAAATAACAGCTAAAGAAGCATCTTCTCAAGTTAATCGCATTATTTGTTAAACTAGAGGGTGAAAAGAGGCACTGACTGAAAAAACCATCTTGATGCATAGCAAAGAACAATTTCTTTCTTTAGAAGAGACCCACCCATGAAGATATATTGGAGGTAATTTTGAGCAGCTATTCACTCGTAAAGGTTCTATCCAATTACTTCAGCATTTACACTGCTATTTTAGTTATTAGTATGGAGAATCACACCAAAAGAGGTCTAATGTTCCATTAGCAATGAATAATAGTCAAATATTTGTCTATTTATACGACAAAACAGTCATCTTTAAAGTAAAAATTCATACATAAATGATCTTACCCTTATTTCTTAAGTGCGTGTATCTGAGTGCTGAGTTATTGTGTAGATGTGTATATAATTATTAACGTATCCGTGAATAAGGTATTACGGTGCAATGATAGCTGAAAAGGGTAGTAATTACAACGATATAACGCTTAAGCAATTATAAGGCAAGCTTATTGCTATAACTGGGGCCAAAATAGTTATAGTTTCATTCTTAACACACGTGCACTGATTATTAGAAAGACTGAAATGTAAAAGAACTCCGAAACCACTTCAAATAAAGAGTGCCCATAAATAACAAATTATAATGGTTTGAGAATTTCAATGTAAAATATAAAAATAATGCATAGATTAAAAAATTAAAGAAAAAGTATCGATAAAATTTTCTCTTTAAGGTTTACTTCATCGTCTTTTATCTCTCCTCTTTTCAGCAGTCTTCGTAAAGAATGCATATATATAAAAAAATTTTGGCATCAGATTTGTACTAGATTACTTTATGTATTCACCACTAAAACTTCAGAAATGGACCATGCAAAGACTTTCAGAAAAATGCAAAGCAAGTCCAAGATTAATAACGAAAGGACGATTCGTTTTCTTAAGAATGGGTTTCTTACGACTGGATGTATTATGAAAATTGTAATCCATATCTACAGCATTTTAAATATAACCCTTACTTTCCCCATCCTGTAGTTAACCCTAAACCTCTCATATTTTTTTTACTATAGTATTTACAACGTTAATATATTCAATCTTTTTTAGTATTCGATGTCAAGTAATTGGAAACAAAAAAGCCTAATGGAGTGCTAGAACAATGCAAAAGAAGAATGCATAATTCGGAGATACTGGTTCACTAAGGTGAAATAGTATTTCCAAATTTATTAGCCGTTGAGTGTATTTTTCATTCGATATACAGAGGTCTCATTCCATTTTTGCCAAGTATACACGCGCAATATAATATAGAAACAAATTTCTGTAGCAGTACCATCAGAAAGAGAGATTAAAGTGATCTTAACAAATAAATCTAAAACTTTAAATGACGAATATTTAAGCAACGTCGGAGCGGGTCTATTATTTGTTGACTTAAAGCGTTTTTATTTGAACCTTGAATAAAATTAGGTGAAAATTTAAATTTCTTGGTGGGGAGAATCAATTTTGTACTCACAGAAGAGTGATAGTATCATGAGAATGGTTTTGGAGATACTTGTGAAAGGAAGAGGTGATCAAGACAAAACAAGGTCTAATCATGATTGTTGGATGATAGTATTTTTGGGGAAATTTGTTATTTAGAATAATGAGGAAATTGAGCGATTTACAGAAAACAGAATGTATTTTTGAGCTTCTAAAACCAATCCACCCAAAAATGTAAAGCTGGACTACACGTCCTAATTAACCGGAATGCCATGAAATAATTTCATCCTGCAGGCCGTTATGTGCTCCTGGAATTAGACGAACCCTCTATCATACTAATATTCGTTAAAGATTTACATTCCTCATTCATACAAGTATTCCTAAACTATTTAATGCAAATTATTTTCACTGCACAATTTTTAAATGTACAAATAAAAGAATACGTATCTAATCATGCGGAAAAAAACAATTCATTAACTAGGTTTTCAGGGGAAAAATTAAATAAAATTTGAAATAAGGTATACAATAAAGTTTATAAAGTTGAAACAAAAATAATTTTGAAAATTGATTGTGTAAAGTGTTAGATATATCGCACCTATTTCACCTACGAAGAGAAATATCTGAGGTCAATATTTTTTTACTTAACCTCGAGATAGATTGACGAGCTAGTTTAAAATTCTCAGTGGACCAATTGTTGGTCTGAGCTATTATAATATTTTCCCAAAGGATTAACGGAAGTGAAAAAGTCTCACGAGACCGGACCTTGAACCCAGATCTTCCTCGTTTCGGGAGGATGCTCTAAATCAATTGAGCTATTTTGTAGAACAGCCTAATTTTCGCGACACTTTTCAGGCCAAGCGTCAGGTGTCACCAACTTAGTGACACCAACCACCGCCACAGAAGGTCCTCACAGAAGCAGTAGTCATAAAAAAAGACGCAAGAAAAACCCCTTGATGGATCATAGATGGAAAGAAAAGGACATTAATTGTTGATAAAGTTTCGGCGAAAAGTCAATATCCTTTCCCTACCTTGTAAGATTTTTTCCAGCCATAATTTATTGTAAGCAAAAACCGAGAAAGCTTTTTTCGATGCTGAAAGGCTCGAATCTGTTATTTTTAAATGAACTGTGAAAAAGTACAGTCTTATTGTTTAGGAGCAAGCTTTCGTTCTCTTGATTGAAGACAGTACACAAAATATTTAACACTGAGTACCTCGTAACCCCTTCATATGCTCATCCCTCTTTTAAATGTTTCTTTTCAGGATTAACCGGGGAAGGAACCGGGTCGCTGCGCAAACACCTGGCATCGGTGGAGAGGTTAAGACAGAGTGACGGTGAAGTTTTAAAACAACAACATCCACCCCTACTCGGCTATATTACCCTATTTTTCCTCGATCGACGAAGAAAGGATCTTCGTGTGCCGTACATCTCACCGGGCTGAAAGAGCCGCCGTGTCTTCTGAGCGAGCGGAAAGAAAAGAGGGGAGACGTGAATCGCTTCACCCAAGTGGACACACACTTGGCCTTTGGAAGACGTCGTCGTTCACGTACCTCGGTGACTCACAACTCAACGGAGGAAGTGAGGAGGAGTGTGTGTGGGAGGTTCGGCGGAGAAGATTGCACCACGGAGACGCCTTTAGCCGACAGCTGTGGGACCACATGAGCCGATCAGGGTGCTAAATAAGCGCTCCTCTCCGTCCCATTACTCGCCAGAAACAAAAGGTTTTCCGAAAGGAGACTATTGAAGCGATCCAACGTTTCTCCAGACAATAGGGCATAAATTCTTGGGCCTTTTGTTTTTGCTGTCCATGTGGTTTACGGGGCGCACGTTGCGCGGATAGTGTTGAACGGACTGATTCGTTATTTTTATTTCCGGAAGGAGAAATATAGCCCGAAAGTGGAACTACGATGGGAAGACGGCGTTCTATAAAGAGTGAGTTGAATGTTCTTTAATTACTGAATATTTATATGATAGCCATAAATCAATCTCTTTTTCATTAGTTTAATTTTTATGATGGATTTTTCTGACTTGATAGAACTCTCACTGAGTACTGCCAAAACCTAGAAACATCCTCGCGGTGTTGATGCTCACCGAGAACCTTGAACTGTTTCTTAACATTTTCATATCATATACAAAAGAAACTCAGTTCTATATGCAATTTAATATCTCCGGGTTAAGGCCAACACTGTCAACTACAGCAAATTTTTATCAGTTTGATAATTGTGAACAAGTCTTAGTAGAGCTGGCAATAATCAATACGATGTTATACAATAAATACTTATTGGAAGATAATGATGGTCTGACCACCATCATGCTACCGAAAAATAATACTTTTCAATGAAAAGACATGCATCAACAGCGGAAATTCGAGAAAATCAGTAACACGTAAATAACGTATGCGTAAAAGATACCTGTGATATTTTTTCTTTCTTGACATTTCTCACCATTATCACATCACTTGCAATATAAATTTGAAATATTAGGATCTATTTCTACAATTATATTAGCTATAAATAGATGGCAACTAAGTCGAGAATTCTTTCAGTTCACATTATTCCTCGTTATCAGATAAGATGATACATCAAGTAATGTTGAAAGAAAATTGCAAGTAAGTAAGTAATGAAACATTATTATAAATCTAAAGAAATCAATAACCACGTTATTTCAAGAAAAATTATTTTCTATATACGAGCACATCTCATAGAATCTGGGCAGAGACAGCGCGGAGAGGAAAACGTTCATACCTCCACCGCCATAGGGAATGTAAGCATGCCTAAAATAAATTCAAATCAGCATCGCATAATGAATGACAGCATAGTTCCAGGTGGTAAAAATTCCGCACAGGACTCTGTTCTAACTAACGTTTAAGTCAACTGCACTCCTTACACAAAACACCTAAGGCCGTGTAAATCTTAATATAGTTTTTCTGGCTCTACCTTTAAACTAGGATAATACTGAATAAGCACTTTTAATATTAAATATTATAGTTAACACAAAAACGCAGATTTAAAAACATTTCAGTTCAAAAAATAAATTTTATAGCAGTTAATGAGTTGCACGACTTTTTAAAATGATAATTAAAAAACGAACGTTATTCGATTCACTTAATTGAAGCCAAGATTAATTCTACAAGCGAAAATATGAAAACAATCATAGACTAGATAATTTGCACATCCTTGTCAACAAAGAACGTGATTTGAAAAATTAATCCAATAATTTTCTCTTAATCGAACGGTTAATCTTTACCGTTACAAAAGTCATTCAAGACAAATTACAAAGTTATAACACTCTATCTAAATGTAGAAGATTAAGGCCACTTAACATTTACTATAAGTATCAAGTGAATTTGCTAAAATAAAATCAGAATTGAAAAAATATCTGCCGTATACAATCACCATAATTATGGGTAAAATTTATCGCTGAATTGTTATTTGCATTCGATAATGTAGGAGGGAATAATAAATTTTCGAATAAATTGTTCACTCAGTTGCGAGACTAAAATATAATTTCACTAGCATGAATACCAGTTTGTTTCTAACAAGAAGTGCATTCAAGTCACAGTTTGATGTATCTTCATCCATATAATGCTCTATTAGACTACCTTAATACATTTTAATTAGTGACTGTCATTTTCTGTTAGTTTATCTTTAATCTTTCACGACAAATGTATGCAATAGTCAACTTGAAAATGCGTGTGAGAAAAATGTCACTGCATTCAGGCGCCATAGCGCGTCCAATAACCGATTGCCTGAATCAAAACAGACGATTGAAATCGCAGAAAAGAAATATCCTAACCTTGACTTTGCCGTTGTCTCTCTAGAGAAAGCAGGATTTTCCTTCCCACTGATTCTGAATCTGGAAAAAAATTGGCAGTGAATTTTCGCACCAGTTCAGCGAGCGTGCAAAAGGCAACTTCCCGTTTCGAGGGAAAGGGAGGGCAAAAGAGATGTTTAATGCCAGCAGGATTCTGATACGGGGTCTTCCTTTTCGCGGTCTCCCATCATGACGGAAGATTCTCCCACTTCCGAGTTGCTTTCCCTCAGCTTTCTCGGTCTATATCCCACGTCGGATCGCCTCCTCCCTTGACCCGTCTCTCCTCTCCCTGCCTTGATGAGGAAGAGGGGTATCTTGTGTACACACGCAGGGCGAAAGCTGTGCTTTGAAATCGGAGCACTGGAGGACTCAGTAAAAGTTATTAATTTTGAGCCGTGGATTTCAGCTCCCGAGTAGGCATTAGAACTTTCAACGCTTGAATAGGAACGGAGATATCAACGCGCGAATTGACGACGAGATTTTGAGCCGCGACTAAATTTGAGTTAGTGATGGGAAAGTTGTCCTCGTGTTCCATCGACTGATCACAGGATGCGGAAGCGAACTTGCTCCATAGCATTACAACTTTATTTGCCAAGAAACCCTTCTATATTATTGATCGCTTAAGTTCCGTAATACAGGTCTTCACTCATGTATTTGCTGGCAGAACCATTTGGTAGACTCACTTTTGTCATTTTCTGGATCAGTCGAGAATATTCCTTTTTAAATAAGTTCTAATTTTAGCTAAGGGGCCATTAAAATGCATACATTAAGCGTACATTTATCAACTTGTATTAAGCCACAATAACTAACATCACAACCATATTTTCCAGCATAGCTGGAGCATCAGGCAAATCCCTATGGCGTACGCAACAAAAATTATAAGGCGAATTACTCATGAACTATATATTCTAACCTTTTCATGAAACAACGATCAGATTTATTGTTTTGGCAATACGTTTTACATGGAAACCATTTTGTTTCTCGCATTACTATATACTGAAGCATAATTGAATTAGATTTTGATCTTACATACTGTTTGCTTTCATCAAATAATAATCAGACACTTCATTGCTACAATCATTATAGACGTGAATTAGATAGGCCACACAGGCCTTCTAATGTATCAACCCTCAAGAATATACTTTTCAGAATAAATGACATTCTACACTTTCCCCCATTGATTTCTTACTCTGACCCAATGATGTTTAATAGGCATTTAGCATGAGGAAACTGACCAATTCATCTACATTCAGTATAGTGGCATATAAGTGCGTATTTCAAATGTAAACATCAACCAAACTATAGTGGTTTATGTGTAGTATCTACCATGAAGATAAAATGATAGTTAAAGTCCAATGTTTCGGCCTCGACTTTATTTCTTCTTTCAAAATAATAGTTCTTTGAGATACAACTTTCGACATCAAATTTTATCTCCCTCTTATGGATGTAAATTTGTATTTTTTAGGCTATCTTCCCTTTTCCTTTCTTTTTTACACTTACTCAAATACATATAAACTTTTTAGTCCCAGATAAATTTAGCTTTTCTATTCTTTAAGATATTCCACGGCTCTCTCTTCTTCCCCGCCATATCTAAGATAGTGAGTCCCTCCAGCCGATCCTCAATATCACTCTCCAGACCTACATACCGACCTCTATTCGTTTCCGTTCTCACACTCCCTTTGTTCACCTATCACTTCCACCAAACAATAAGATCTGCACAATGGTTTTGGCAACATTCATTCATTCTCAATTGAAAATATCACTGTCAATTAGAAAGTCATCCGCTGTAATTGAAGAAAATAATGCATGCAAATTTAACATTTGGGAATCGATTTTACGATAATTGTTGAATTAATCAACATTAAGAGTGTCTTTCGGTCTGAGCATCTTGCAATAATATTGTACCTTTAAAAAATCAATTTCATAACATGATACATCCCTTTTGCCTACATACTAGTACTAAAACATTTATCAATCGAAAGTAAACTAAAACTTACCGTACAGTGAATTTAATTTTAAATGGAAGAATACTCGGAAATGTGGGCTCGATTGCGAGAATGATATTTCATAGGACCGTCATATTACTGCAAGGAAATAAAAGTATTACTTAAGATTTATAGATATTACTTTAGGTATTATTTAATTTTTAGAATAGCGTACTTATAATTTTATGAAATATGATAATAGACCGCTTCGGGTACGACTGATCTTTCTGCATAACACTAACTTGTATTCGTTGTCTTTAGCTCCAAGATTTCTGCGGCTGGTCATTTCCATAAGATAAAAATCCTCCTTTGTGGTTCGATCCCGCAAAATCTAGGATATAAGAGCAACTATCGCTCTAAAATGAGCCAATCAGCAACAAATCAACAAATGGTACTGGGAAATAACCAATATTTGCACCCCCGTCCGCCTTTTTACAAATGCGAATCTTTATTGCTTATAACTCGTGGAGCCGTAAAGAGACCTTGCTCCTAGATGTCTAAAAAAGAAGTGCAGCGAAAGGCGATACATTTCGTTAAAATTGTTACGACAAATCAGTGAGCGTTACTCAAACGCTTTAGGACGCAAGATGGGAATCTCTAGAAGATAGAAGATTTAAAGAAAGGATAAATTTACTAAATAAGTTCAGAGAAGGTACTTTCGTACCGGAAGATGTAGCCGGTATTATGCGTCCTCCCTGTTACATAGGCCGCCCTGATTCTGAGAAGAAAATCAGAGAGATAGACGATGGAACCAATCGATTCAAAAATTCATCTGTTCCGCGAACGATACACGAAAGTAATCGATTTGGGAATTAGAGTCAAGGTACATGAACCCAGTGCCACACGCCGAAAGGCGGCTTGCAGAGTTCATATGTAGATGTAGATGTTGCACGCATCTTAAAAATAATTATGTGCAATTACGTAAGACATTAAGAGAGGAGTGGAGACAGTGGAATTCTATAAAATCATAAATAGGATAATTTAAAATGGAAAATATTTCGTTAAAAGGGTAAGAGTGGAATTCCTGTATTATATTGACAGATATTTTCACATTTTATGACTAATTGAAGAACGTATTGATACTTGATAATTTATACAACTTAAACACCTATAATTACAGCCTGTAATAGTAAGCTGTTTCACTCAATTATCAATTACAAAATGTCATTATCAAAACGACACTCTCACAATCATATTAAATTCAGATAATCCAAAATAAAACATCGATTTTCAAAATAATCTCTCAAAATCAATTTTATGATGACTGAGTAAGAAAATCATCCTCAAAATTATAAGTAATTAGAAGATTATTCTTTTAGAATGGAATTCCGATAACTAAAAGAAAATAGGAAACCGTCACGAATATTTGGACGTATTCCCCATCAAAATTGAAAATATCCTAAATTTTCGTAAACATCGATTTCCATTATAATGCTACCCATTATAAGCTTTGAATACAATGCTCCAAATATTAAAAAATAATGCATGCAAATTTAACATTGGGGAATCGATTTTACGATAATCGTTGAATTAATCACCATTAAGAGTGTCTTTCGGTTTGAGCATCTTGCAATAATAGTGTACCTTTAAAAAATCAATTTCATAACCTCACATATGTAAAGCTAGATTAGATATGTAAATAGGACAATTTGCGATTTTTTCCAAACCTTATGCAATTCCTCGTAAAACTATCATGAACTCTTGGGAAGTAAAAGATGTCATAATTTTGTATAATTAAAAAATTATAAATATATCTATGCTAACCATATCTCCAGTTTCCTCCGGAACAATCCTGCTTTCAACCAAGGCAGTCCTATTTCCGAATCTACCATTCCACAATAATTGCGTTAGGGGTCATAACAAAGTCATAAATATCAAGGCTCAATAAATCTCAAATTTCCAAACTTTGGACAAATGTGGAAGATACGAAAGTTGAAGTCTTGAGGACGAGTGTTTTAAAATCAGACTAGTATATAAAAAACGAGAGTATCATTTTAATCTATAGACATACCTTAACGTATTCACGTATTTCCAAGTCAGTGGCCTCTGTAACTACATGCACAGATTGCCATCATCAAATTCCTTGTTAATGGGAAAAATCTCTTCTGAAACATAACAGACTGAATCGTGCTCATGAATGTTAATTATCAAGAGTGACAGGAAATACGTGAAGCATTTCCATGATGGAGACTAAATCATCCTAGATATCTTACCTAGCGGTCATCCTCAAACTACCTCCAATGAAAACAACAAGGAAAGTGTTGGCAAAATCACTAAAGATCAGATCTGTCACAGTATCTGAAATTTCAGAAAAATAGATATAGAAGGTAGTGTAGGAAATTAGTGAATGAATCCCTAGTGTTTCGGTGCATTGGAATACGCTGGCCCACACAACTGTTGACGGAAGACCAGAAAAGTAAGTTAAACTGCAATACAAGAATGCAGACTCCTGCTCAACAAACCATGGAAGCAATTTAGAAAATTGTTTGGGAAGTTTCTTCGCAGCCAGACACCGTATGCCATCTTTTCGGTTTTGTGAATGTACAAATGCAAGGCCAACGATACAGTAGCGGATATCCAGTGGGTCTAAGTCGTTGGTCAGTTGGAAGGAATTTCAACCACATGGGTATTTGCTATCTGGCAGAGGGTTGCGGAAAATGTGAACATATAAATGGATACTATGTTGAGAAATAAAGGAAAGAATATAAATTGACGTGATATTCTTGCTCTGCCTAAATCAGCAAACTCTTCTTTTTAAATTTTGCTGCGTAAGATATTCAGTACAACCCTCGAGCTACGATTACGATAACTAGGTGCTCTTGGTCCGAGGAAAAGATAATAGGTTGTCATTTCAACGAAAAGGAAGCATGACTAATATTAAAGTACTTTTAAGTGTTTAGGCTGATGACATCATTCGTGCTGAATTATATATTTCTCATAATACTGTTAATCGAAGTATTCCAACGAACTAAAGGATCAACATAGCTGCAAATTTCTCTTCGGTGAAAATAAACTTAACTTAAAAACAAATCAAATAGGAATTATTAGATTATTTCAACTGATATTTGGATAAATGAGATAAAAAATGCATAGAAAACCGAGAGAAGAACTTGTCCCGTATCTTCCGTTTTAGTGGTGGAAAATTTTCCTTTGTGACTTATCAGGCTATGTAAACGAAGATGAGAAAATTCCGATGAACATCTTTGACTGCATAGCTACTTTAAGTTTTCAAAGTTCTGTATACCCCAATAATGAATTACCTTCCCCTTTACATGCTTCATCGTAATGAAATTTCATTGAGTACCTATTCGTTTGAAAAAATGCAATATTTTTCACCGCATTTCCCCCAAAATAACTGTTTCATAAATCACTGCGATGATTTGCAAAACGCATCGCTAAATTTAGGCCGTTCTGGTCCTATTAGCAACACATTAACATTGAACAAGATATATTACAAAACCTTTCCCTTATGCCACCTTACATTTATAAACAACAACACCGCGCGAGCTTTTTCTTGACCGAGAAAAGTCCATTACTTTATAAATACGAGTTCGTCTCGGTGATAAATTAACAAGCACTTAAACATAGTGCGCATTAACATGAGAAAATCCTTGTTGAGAATGGTAATATAAAACGTTTACGGGGGAATGTACAACACACGCCATTCTACATTAACAACCGAGGAGAGCAAAGGAGGAAAAATGTTGAAGGATGTTACACTTCCAGAGCATGGGCACTCGCGTTCTAATCCGCGACTCCCGCCGGCCGCAGCTGCGCATTTGTTCCTCACAGCAATAAATTTCCCCTTCTTCGTCCTTCGCGCTGTGATTTTTCACTCGGATACTGCCTAAATCCCTACAATGGCACGTACCGCGACCTTGCTTACGTATCGAGCGTGTGCTAGATGCAGCTCGCCACCCCCATTTACTTCGCCTGTACCACTCCTCCCAACAGCTGTCGAGAAATGCATGTCATGTTGAACCAAGACCGTTATGTACGCTCCACCCAATGGCAAGAAGTCTCTTTCCCTACCTCGTATACAACGGAGTTAATAAAGAAGAAAATAGCGAGTTCGTAATGGAAGGTTAAATGTGCTCATCTAGGCACACCCTCAATTTTTTTCCTCGATCGATTCTTTTCCACGATCGACCCAAGCAATATCATTCGTCAGAATGTAAGGGATGTCACTGGAGACGTAAGGGGATCGATGAGCTGTTTCCTATGTCTATTCCTCATTTTTCCACTCGGTGTTTCTTTCTACCGCTGAGCTGCTTGACTGACGCTCGAGAAAGGTACGTCAGGGCGGAGGTTTTTACCTATCACAGAGCTCTTGTTAGCGAAATAGAAAGATGTGCAAGAGCGAGGGAACTTGAAGCTTGAATGCGCTTTGACTCGGCTCCACGCTTACAGAAAGTGATGACGCACGTAGTGCAGAGTTTGATAAAATTATTTTTTTAAGTCGCCCTTCTAATTTTGAAAAAAGTCTGCAATTAAATCTTGATGAATTGCTTTTCTTACGTACTTCTTTCGGTACAGAACAAAAGANATACATATATTAAAAAAATTTGGCATCAGATTTGTACAAGATTACTTTATGTATTCACCACTAAAACTTCAGAAATGGACCATGCAAAGACTTTCAAAAGAATGCAAAGCAAGTCCAAGATTAATAACGAAAGGACGATTCGTTTTCTTAAGAATGGGTTTCTTACGACTGGATGTATTATGAAAATTGTAATCCATATCTACAGCATTTTAAATATAACCCTTACTTTCCCCATCCTGTAGTTAACCCTAAACCTCTCATATTTTTTTTACTATAGTATTTACAACGTTAATATATTCAATCTTTTTTAGTATTCGATGTCAAGTAATTGGAAACAAAAAAGCCTAATGGAGTGCTAGAACAATGCAAAAGAAGAATGCATAATTCGGAGATACTGGTTCACTAAGGTGAAATAGTATTTCCAAATTTATTAGCCGTTGAGTGTATTTTTCATTCGATATACAGAGGTCTCATTCCATTTTTGCCAAGTATACACGCGCAATATAATATAGAAACAAATTTCTGTAGCAGTACCATCAGAAAGAGAGATTAAAGTGATCTTAACAAATAAATCTAAAACTTTAAATGACGAATATTTAAGCAACGTCGGAGCGGGTCTATTATTTGTTGACTTAAAGCGTTTTTATTTGAACCTTGAATAAAATTAGGTGAAAATTTAAATTTCTTGGTGGGGAGAATCAATTTTGTACTCACAGAAGAGTGATAGTATCATGAGAATGGTTTTGGAGATACTTGTGAAAGGAAGAGGTGATCAAGACAAAACAAGGTCTAATCATGATTGTTGGATGATAGTATTTTTGGGGAAATTTGTTATTTAGAATAATGAGGAAATTGAGCGATTTACAGAAAACAGAATGTATTTTTGAGCTTTTAAAACCAATCCACCCAAAAATGTAAAGCTGGACTACACGTCCTAATTAACCGGAATGCCATGAAATAATTTCATCCTGCAGGCCGTTATGTGCTCCTGGAATTAGACGAACCCTCTATCATACTAATATTCGTTAAAGATTTACATTCCTCATTCATACAAGTATTCCTAAACTATTTAATGCAAATTATTTTCACTGCACAATTTTTAAATGTACAAATAAAAGAATACGTATCTAATCATGCGGAAAAAAACAATTCATTAACTAGGTTTTCAGGGGAAAAATTAAATAAAATTTGAAATAAGGTATACAATAAAGTTTATAAAGTTGAAACAAAAATAATTTTGAAAATTGATTGTGTAAAGTGTTAGATATATCGCACCTATTTCACCTACGAAGAGAAATATCTGAGGTCAATATTTTTTTACTTAACCTCGAGATAGATTGACGAGCTAGTTTAAAATTCTCAGTGGACCAAATGTTGGTCTGAGCTATTATAATATTTTCCCAAAGGATTAACGGAAGTGAAAAAGTCTCACGAGACCGGACCTTGAACCCAGATCTTCCTCGTTTCGGGAGGATGCTCTAAATCAATTGAGCTATTTTGTAGAACAGCCTAATTTTCGCGACACTTTTCAGGCCAAGCGTCAGGTGTCACCAACTTAGTGACACCAACCACCGCCACAGAAGGTCCTCACAGAAGCAGTAGTCATAAAAAAAGACGCAAGAAAAACCCCTTGATGGATCATAGATGGAAAGAAAAGGACATTAATTGTTGATAAAGTTTCGGCGAAAAGTCAATATCCTTTCCCTACCTTGTAAGATTTTTTCCAGCCATAATTTATTGTAAGAAAAAACCGAGAAAGCTTTTTTCGATGCTGAAAGGCTCGAATCTGTTATTTTTAAATGAACTGTGAAAAAGTACAGTCTTATTGTTTAGGAGCAAGCTTTCGTTCTCTTGATTGAAGACAGTACACAAAATATTTAACACTGAGTACCTCGTAACCCCTTCATATGCTCATCCCTCTTTTAAATGTTTCTTTTCAGGATTAACCGGGGAAGGAACCGGGTCGCTGCGCAAACACCTGGCATCGGTGGAGAGGTTAAGACAGAGTGACGGTGAAGTTTTAAAACAACAACATCCACCCCTACTCGGCTATATTACCCTATTTTTCCTCGATCGACGAAGAAAGGATCTTCGTGTGCCGTACATCTCACCGGGCTGAAAGAGCCGCCGTGTCTTCTGAGCGAGCGGAAAGAAAAGAGGGGAGACGTGAATCGCTTCACCCAAGTGGACACACACTTGGCCTTTGGAAGACGTCGTCGTTCACGTACCTCGGTGACTCACAACTCAACGGAGGAAGTGAGGAGGAGTGTGTGTGGGAGGTTCGGCGGAGAAGATTGCACCACGGAGACGCCTTTAGCCGACAGCTGTGGGACCACATGAGCCGATCAGGGTGCTAAATAAGCGCTCCTCTCCGTCCCATTACTCGCCAGAAACAAAAGGTTTTCCGAAAGGAGACTATTGAAGCGATCCAACGTTTCTCCAGACAATAGGGCATAAATTCTTGGGCCTTTTGTTTTTGCTGTCCATGTGGTTTACGGGGCGCACGTTGCGCGGATAGTGTTGAACGGACTGATTCGTTATTTTTATTTCCGGAAGGAGAAATATAGCCCGAAAGTGGAACTACGATGGGAAGACGGCGTTCTATAAAGAGTGAGTTGAATGTTCTTTAATTACTGAATATTTATATGATAGCCATAAATCAATCTCTTTTTCATTAGTTTAATTTTTATGATGGATTTTTCTGACTTGATAGAACTCTCACTGAGTACTGCCAAAACCTAGAAACATCCTCGCGGTGTTGATGCTCACCGAGAACCTTGAACTGTTTCTTAACATTTTCATATCATATACAAAAGAAACTCAGTTCTATATGCAATTTAATATCTCCGGGTTAAGGCCAACACTGTCAACTACAGCAAATTTTTATCAGTTTGATAATTGTGAACAAGTCTTAGTAGAGCTGGCAATAATCAATACGATGTTACACAATAAATACTTATTGGAAGATAATGATGGTCTGACCACCATCATGCTACCGAAAAATAATACTTTTCAATGAAAAGACATGCATCAACAGCGGAAATTCGAGAAAATCAGTAACACGTAAATAACGTATGCGTAAAAGATACCTGTGATATTTTTTCTTTCTTGACATTTCTCACCNTCAAATTTTATCTCCCTCTTATGGATGTAAATTTGTATTTTTTAGGCTATCTTCCCTTTTCCTTTCTTTTTTACACTTACTCAAATACATATAAACTTAATAGTCCCAGATAAATTTAGCTTTTCTATTCTTTAAGATATTCCACGGCTCTCTCTTCTTCCCCGCCATATCTAAGATAGTGAGTCCCTCCAGCCGATCCTCAATATCACTCTCCAGACCTACATACCGACCTCTATTCGTTTCCGTTCTCACACTCCCTTTGTTCACCTATCACTTCCACCAAACAATAAGATCTGCACAATGGTTTTGGCAACATTCATTCATTCTCAATTGAAAATATCACTGTCAATTAGAAAGTCATCCGCTGTAATTGAAGAAAATAATGCATGCAAATTTAACATTTGGGAATCGATTTTACGATAATTGTTGAATTAATCAACATTAAGAGTGTCTTTCGGTCTGAGCATCTTGCAATAATATTGTACCTTTAAAAAATCAATTTCATAACATGATACATCCCTTTTGCCTACATACTAGTACTAAAACATTTATCAATCGAAAGTAAACTAAAACTTACCGTACAGTGAATTTAATTTTAAATGGAAGAATACTCGGAAATGTGGGCTCGATTGCGAGAATGATATTTCATAGGACCGTCATATTACTGCAAGGAAATAAAAGTATTACTTAAGATTTATAGATATTACTTTAGGTATTATTTAATTTTTAGAATAGCGTACTTATAATTTTATGAAATATGATAATAGACCGCTTCGGGTACGACTGATCTTTCTGCATAACACTAACTTGTATTCGTTGTCTTTAGCTCCAAGATTTCTGCGGCTGGTCATTTCCATAAGATAAAAATCCTCCTTTGTGGTTCGATCCCGCAAAATCTAGGATATAAGAGCAACTATCGCTCCAAAATTAGCTAATCAGCAACAAATCAACAAATGGTACTGGGAAATAACCAATATTTGCACCCCCGTCCGCCTTTTTACAAATGCGAATCTTTATTGCTTATAACTCGTGGAGCCGTAAAGAGACCTTGCTCCTAGATGTCTAAAAAAGAAGTGCAGCGAAAGGCGATACATTTCGTTAAAATTGTTACGACAAATCAGTGAGCGTTACTCAAACGCTTTAGGACGCAAGATGGGAATCTCTAGAAGATAGAAGATTTAAAGAAAGGATAAATTTACTAAATAAGTTCAGAGAAGGTACTTTCGTACCGGAAGATGTAGCCGGTATTATGCGTCCTCCCTGTTACATAGGCCGCCCTGATTCTGAGAAGAAAATCAGAGAGATAGACGATGGAACCAATCGATTCAAAAATTCATCTGTTCCGCGAACGATACACGAAAGTAATCGATTTGGGAATTAGAGTCAAGGTACATGAACCCAGTGCCACACGCCGAAAGGCGGCTTGCAGAGTTCATATGTAGATGTAGATGTTGCACGCATCTTAAAAATAATTATGTGCAATTACGTAAGACATTAAGAGAGGAGTGGAGACAGTGGAATTCTATAAAATCATAAATAGGATAATTTAAAATGGAAAATATTTCGTTAAAAGGGTAAGAGTGGAATTCCTGTATTATATTGACAGATATTTTCACATTTTATGACTAATTGAAGAACGTATTGATACTTGATAATTTATACAACTTAAACACCTATAATTACAGCCTGTAATAGTAAGCTGTTTCACTCAATTATCAATTACAAAATGTCATTATCAAAACGACACTCTCACAATCATATTAAATTCAGATAATCCAAAATAAAACATCGATTTTCAAAATAATCTCTCAAAATCAATTTTATGATGACTGAGTAAGAAAATCATCCTCAAAATTATAAGTAATTAGAAGATTATTCTTTTAGAATGGAATTCCGATAACTAAAAGAAAATAGGAAACCGTCACGAATATTTGGACGTATTCCCCATCAAAATTGAAAATATCCTAAATTTTCGTAAACATCGATTTCCATTATAATGCTACCCATTATAAGCTTTGAATACAATGCTCCAAATATTAAAAAATAATGCATGCAAATTTAACATTGGGGAATCGATTTTACGATAATCGTTGAATTAATCACCATTAAGAGTGTCTTTCGGTTTGAGCATCTTGCAATAATAGTGTACCTTTAAAAAATCAATTTCATAACCTCACATATGTAAAGCTAGATTAGATATGTAAATAGGACAATTTGCGATTTTTTCCAAACCTTATGCAATTCCTCGTAAAACTATCATGAACTCTTGGGAAGTAAAAGATGTCATAATTTTGTATAATTAAAAAATTATAAATATATCTATGCTAACCATATCTCCAGTTTCCTCCGGAACAATCCTGCTTTCAACCAAGGCAGTCCTATTTCCGAATCTACCATTCCACAATAATTGCGTTAGGGGTCATAACAAAGTCATAAATATCAAGGCTCAATAAATCTCAAATTTCCAAACTTTGGACAAATGTGGAAGATACGAAAGTTGAAGTCTTGAGGACGAGTGTTTTAAAATCAGACTAGTATATAAAAAACGAGAGTATCATTTTAATCTATACACATACCTTAACGTATTCACGTATTTCCAAGTCTCTGTAACTACATGCACAGATTGCCATCATCAAATTCCTTGTTAATGGGAAAAATCTCTTCTGAAACATAACAGACTGAATCGTGCTCATGAATGTTAATTATCAAGAGTGACAGGAAATACGTGAAGCATTTCCATGATGGAGACTAAATCATCCTAGATATCTTACCTAGCGGTCATCCTCAAACTACCTCCAATGAAAACAACAAGGAAAGTGTTGGCAAAATCACTAAAGATCAGATCTGTCACAGTATCTGAAATTTCAGAAAAATAGATATAGAAGGTAGTGTAGGAAATTAGTGAATGAATCCCTAGTGTTTCGGTGCATTGGAATACGCTGGCCCACACAACTGTTGACGGAAGACCAGAAAAGTAAGTTAAACTGCAATACAAGAATGCAGACTCCTGCTCAACAAACCATGGAAGCAATTTAGAAAATTGTTTGGGAAGTTTCTTCGCAGCCAGACACCGTATGCCATCTTTTCGGTTTTGTGAATGTACAAATGCAAGGCCAACGATACAGTAGCGGATATCCAGTGGGTCTAAGTCGTTGGTCAGTTGGAAGGAATTTCAACCACATGGGTATTTGCTATCTGGCAGAGGGTTGCGGAAAATGTGAACATATAAATGGATACTATGTTGAGAAATAAAGGAAAGAATATAAATTGACGTGATATTCTTGCTCTGCCTAAATCAGCAAACTCTTCTTTTTAAATTTTGCTGCGTAAGATATTCAGTACAACCCTCGAGCTACGATTACGATAACTAGGTGCTCTTGGTCCGAGGAAAAGATAATAGGTTGTCATTTCAACTAAAAGGAAGCATGACTAATATTAAAGTACTTTTAAGTGTTTAGGCTGATGACATCATTCGTGCTGAATTATATATTTCTCATAATACTGTTAATCGAAGTATTCCAACGAACTAAAGGATCAACATAGCTGCAAATTTCTCTTCGGTGAAAATAAACTTAACTTAAAAACAAATCAAATAGGAATTATTAGATTATTTCAACTGATATTTGGATAAATGAGATAAAAAATGCATAGAAAACCGAGAGAAGAACTTGTCCCGTATCTTCCGTTTTAGTGGTGGAAAATTTTCCTTTGTGACTTATCAGGCTATGTAAACGAAGATGAGAAAATTCCGATGAACATCTTTGACTGCATAGCTACTTTAAGTTTTCAAAGTTCTGTATACCCCAATAATGAATTACCTTCCCCTTTACATGCTTCATCGTAATGAAATTTCATTGAGTACCTATTCGTTTGAAAAAATGCAATATTTTTCACCGCATTTCCCCCAAAATAACTGTTTCATAAATCACTGCGATGATTTGCAAAACGCATCGCTAAATTTAGGCCGTTCTGGTCCTATTAGCAACACATTAACATTGAACAAGATATATTACAAAACCTTTCCCTTATGCCACCTTACATTTATTAACAACACCAGGCGAGCTTTTCTTGACCGAGAAAAGTCCATTACTTTATAAATACGAGTTCGTCTCGGTGATAAATTAACAAGCACTTAAACATAGTGCGCATTAACATGAGAAAATCCTTGTTGAGAATGGTAATATAAAACGTTTACGGGGGAATGTACAACACACGCCATTCTACATTAACAACCGAGGAGAGCAAAGGAGGAAAAATGTTGAAGGATGTTACACTTCCAGAGCATGGGCACTCGCGTTCTAATCCGCGACTCCCGCCGGCCGCAGCTGCGCATTTGTTCCTCACAGCAATAAATTTCCCCTTCTTCGTCCTTCGCGCTGTGATTTTTCACTCGGATACTGCCTAAATCCCTACAATGGCACGTACCGCGACCTTGCTTACGTATCGAGCGTGTGCTAGATGCAGCTCGCCACCCCCATTTACTTCGCCTGTACCACTCCTCCCAACAGCTGTCGAGAAATGCATGTCATGTTGAACCAAGACCGTTATGTACGCTCCACCCAATGGCAAGAAGTCTCTTTCCCTACCTCGTATACAACGGAGTTAATAAAGAAGAAAATAGCGAGTTCGTAATGGAAGGTTAAATGTGCTCATCTAGGCACACCCTCAATTTTTTTCCTCGATCGATTCTTTTCCACGATCGACCCAAGCAATATCATTCGTCAGAATGTAAGGGATGTCACTGGAGACGTAAGGGGATCGATGAGCTGTTTCCTATGTCTATTCCTCATTTTTCCACTCGGTGTTTCTTTCTACCGCTGAGCTGCTTGACTGACGCTCGAGAAAGGTACGTCAGGGCGGAGGTTTTTACCTATCACAGAGCTCTTGTTAGCGAAATAGAAAGATGTGCAAGAGCGAGGGAACTTGAAGCTTGAATGCGCTTTGACTCGGCTCCACGCTTACAGAAAGTGATGACGCACGTAGTGCAGAGTTTGATAAAATTATTTTTTTAAGTCGCCCTTCTAATTTTGAAAAAAGTCTGCAATTAAATCTTGATGAATTGCTTTTCTTACGTACTTCTTTCGGTACAGAACAAAAGAGAATGTATTTTTCATTTATTTTTCTAGAACAGTTTGATAAAAATTATTTTAACTTTAATTTACAAAAATCTTCAACCAAATCTTCACGAACGACCTTTGTTACGTTTTGCCTTCGGTACAGGGCATAAGAGAATGAATCTTTCATTTATTTTTCTAAGTTTTCAAAGGCAGAAATGATGAGAAAGCTGCTGAGGTATCAGTTCAGAGGTTGATAAGTCGCATTCATTACAGTCCCTCCTTATCGAATTCCATGAACTGTATTTTAAGGGGGTAAATGTGTTTCACTTAAGTAAACGTCTTCCACTCACTGTATTCCAGTTCAGTGAAGAAATCAAAAACAATTTACCTCACGCATCATCTCGCGTGGTAGGCCTCCTGAGCTTTTGGTGGCTAAAGGTAGAGGTTTTGAAATTAAAATCTGCCTCCGAGCTGAATATTGTACAGAAAACCATTCCTCGCGTTTGCAAAAAAATATTTAGTAAACCTTCTAAGTGTTCAAAACTTTTAATGCCAATTTCCCGGATAAAATCCTTCAAGTGTAGAATAGGTGCTTCAAAGAGCTACTAAGTTACACTTGACAAGAGTAATGAAGAGAAAGGCTCAAAACAACTGTGCACACTGTCAGCAGTAGAAATATACGATAGAATAAAACCCTCCGCCAGTTAGATCTCATAGGGAGTCGTCGTTCGTAAATGGGACGCAGCTGACTGTAGCAGCACTCGAAAATCGAAAAAGTCCATGGTGAGGCGGAGAGTTGTAATAAAAATTGCCCTGTCGAAGTCGTACTTGTTGTTGATCCTGTCCGACGCTGGATTGGCATTGTTGGCAGAAAGGAGGTGAGGAGATCCATTGAAGTGGCTAGAATAACTCAAATGGTAGAGTATCACGGTCTTGGTCGATTTGTTAACAGCGATGCGGAGATCGCCCTCCCCCCGATGACTTCGTATAACCCAAGCCTAGCATACGACGAGAAAATCAAACCAAAAAGTAATAGGGCGAAATTTATATGATTACCTTTTGTTTATTGCATTCATGACTGCGGAATTGTATGATTAAAAGGTTAAAGATTAAAGAACTGAGTTTATTGTTACCCAGGATAAATATGTAAGTTACCTCTGCAAAATTGCTATGCCCTTGGGAAGACTAGATCTGATGTCCCTGATGTGAGGACGAATTGTTTTTTTAAGTTTCTTAAATGACGAAGCAGGACAAAGAAGGTGAAATTGTTGATTGTTAGATTCACAAGTTAATTGTTAGACGCGAAGTTCGACGCAAACTGCATTTGGGAGAGATCTTTTAACGCGATCTACTAAAGGTATCGAGTACTACACCTTTATGTAGAAGATTTTTTAGTTTTCGCGAACGCTATTGTTGGTAGATTCTCACTCTCAAAGGAGAAATAACCCAGGAGGAGTGCCATGGCTTCATAACTAATATATTCAAAATATGATTTATCTATATCGCTCATTTACTGTTCCCTTTTGAATACACAGATTTCTAATCCAACAAGTGAAACAACTTTTGTATTTCTTCAGAAATTTATGACTGATTAATTTCGGCTACATGTAAACATCATTAGGCTTCGAGTAGACGAAACTTGTCGCCAATAAAACCTCCTGCGTAAATACAAAGGTTGTTTCACTAGTCGGACTACGGCATATCTCCTCGCAGTCGAGAGTCGAGTCATATGAAATTCATATTCCTAACCTTTGCCGCTAATTACAAAGTTATATTGTATTTCATCATAAAAATCCCAAATTTTCGATTGCTGAAAGTTGAAAGGCATCATGACGTTGAACAGAAAGTCAAAATTTATTTGGATGATATTTCGTATTAAATATTCTTTTACCATCACCAGCTTCATTTAAATTTATTTCACCATTTCAATAAAGAAAATCGGGTCTCCTGAGGAGGCCGATGTTATGTCAATAAAAAAGAACGGGTATAGCGGAGATTTGCATTTATTTTCGAAAATTACAAGAAAATTTACATACTTCTTGATTTCCTTATCTGATTGAATTATTCCTTTGCATATTCTCATAAAATTGGCTGCAAGAATTTCGTAAATAGTACTGTTACTTTCCTCTTCAAGTGCTAAGGGCTGAGAAATTCGGTTCCGTGGTGGATCTTAGTCAATGCAACAAGTTAAGCCCAAAAATATATTCAGAATGAAGATCGAATTACTATCAAATGCAAATAAAAATAAAAAGGAGTCTACCTGCCTCGCATGAAGCTGGAGAAACATTACTTTTACGAGAGGAAAAGGAATCTGGATCAAATCGTTCAAATAGGCTTCCAGCCATGGGGAGAATTAGGAAACTACGGAAGATCTTTTTTCTGCTTGGGAATTCAAAAAACCAAGAGACTTCTTAAATTCGTGCGCGAGCCAAATTACTCCTTGGGTCAATGTTTTTACAACGGTCAAGAGGAGGGAAGACGGAAAGAGGTGGTCTTGAATCCGGGGTCGTTTTTCTTTCGCGTGTTTGCGGTATTCAGGATGCAAGTTCTCCCCTCGAATGTTGTAAAAGTGAACCGCGTGCAGCTCTGCTGAATTCTCCCAGGATCCAAATATAATCCTTTCTTATTACGCATAATCTGATTACGCTCCAGCAACTCACTTTTAATTGCACGATTCTATGTTTTAGAATGCGGCTGCTGTTCAAACAGCAGCAGTGTTCACACTAAGCAAAAAGGATATTTTGGGGAATACATTACAACGCCATATATAAAATTGATGTATGATTGTAATACCGATGGGGAAGGATAATAATAATAAAAATAATAATGTTTATTATGCCCTGTGGCAGAAAGCCACCTAAGGACAAAAAAAAACATATCAAACAAATCCTTATACAAAGAAAAATGGGTAAGAGTGACTTTGCGCAAGATGGTGCGCACCCAGGAAAAATCCCAAGGAAGAATGGACTTGAAAAAAGTCTGACGGGACCGGGAATCGAAACCGGGTCTAATTTTCGCAGTAATACAAAAAAATAATTATAAGATACAATTTAGAATAATATAATATACATAAAAATTTAAATTACAATATACAATTGAATTATAGTGTCCGAAGATACGCTTAATATAAACATTTAAATTGGTGTAAACCATTTTTTATACTATTTGGTAGGAAATTCGGAAACATAGACAATAAAAGATCTTTGGAAAGCGGTAGTTTTGTGTGAGGGATAGTAAAAGTTATCAGGAGTCCTTGTGTTCGGACGGTAGCTGAGAGAAGGTCTATTTTTTAAAATTACCAATTAGAAAGATGTGTCTTTTATTTTTGAGCATATTGAGTAAATGTAAATGGATCCAAAAAGTATTTTTGTCTTAAGTGAGTCCTCAGCCAACCTAATTCACTTAAATATGGACTAAAATGTTCGGTTTTCCTGACATCGAATATAAATTTTACACAAGAATTAACTAAGCATTGCACTGTAGTATTTTATGTCTCAAGTAAATCATAATAAACGATGTAGTGATCAATGATTGGGAATATAAGCTATAAAACAAGTTTTTTACCAATATGGAGAATAGTATCATTGATGCCTCAGGTAGTAGTTATGAACTTGTTTTTAATATCGAGCAAATGCGGTAATAAAAGCGACATAAAAAATAGAGAAGAAAGCGTAGATGACGAAGTTTATGTATGCCAAACAAATATATGAAGATCAGGATCTGTATATGAGATGTAGCTTTGCGTTGCCTTATCTATATCTACACAAACATTTACAACTTGTTTTGTTCTATGGTCTGCTGATGTTTTGGGATCTTTCCAATTTTTTTTATATTTTCTATTCTGATAACCTAAATAAGGCAATCACATGGTAATTATTTCTGCTAAAAATTGAATATACCAATTTAGTTTCAGCATAAGTTAGAATGGTCTGAAGCAGTCTAAAACAAATAAACCAGATATGTATGTTACCGATCCACATCTACTACTTTGTTGGAATTACATATTTTAAAATATCTACTAAAATGTAATAAAAAGGAAAATAAGAATCTTTCGTTTAACTACAACGTAGCAAAATAATCATTTTCACTGCATAAAAAAATACGGAATAAACAAATATATTATGTTATTCAAGGATACACGGAGGTGAAAGATGTCGATATGACTGGGACTCGAACTCAGGTCGTTCACTCCCCACGATTGAAGTGAGGAGTGAGGATATTAACTGATTACAAAATATGCCCAGAAAGTGAAAATTGCCAGTGCCAGTCATGTCGCCTTTTTTACTTGCGTTCAACCTTTAGTATTGAGGCTCAGACATAATTGTGCTAAGTAAACACCTTTGCCGTATTAATCATTTTATTCACCTTGATCATCATTTTTCCTTCTATCCATCAAGATTTGAGACACATCAAACTCTGAAATAAGCTAGAATGAAAAACAAAATTCGAATACATTCATAACTGTTTCAAGCCCCGGCGAAAAAATATCCAGTACCACAAGAGCAGTTTCCAACATCATCTCCGATGGAAACTGGCCATAGATCTATTTTAGAAATCATGCTTTGCATCACTCAAGACCAGACGAGAATTAAATCACGAATCGAATCTTTACGCTAGAATTAAACCGGTCTCTCAGCCTTTCCTAATCAGTTCTTTCCTTCTTCCCTAGGCTTTTCCTGGATATCCGCCATCCTCGTTTCGGCGGCCCTGCAAGCTGCCAGTGGCGGGTCCGACGCTGATGCCCCACGGCGGGAGAGAAGGCAAGGTGAGAGGTCTACTTCCCCCATCATTCAATCCCCTCTTAAAAATATAGAGGAAGATCGTTCCATCCTCGCGATGGAATTACAGCCGAGTTTCGTGTGCCATTAAGAAATCCTAAATACTCGTGTTTTCAACAACCAGGGTTATTGAGAAAACATTTACAATATATGTACCTGGGCACTCAAGGTCTCTAAGAAATACTTTTTAAAACAACAATTTATTGTATAATTCTCTTAATTAAATGCATCGTAAATGGATAGCATAATCTATATAACTCTCAACGTCGATTACTTCTGTTGACGAAATAATATTTTTTTATGGTAAACTTATTTCTACGTATAAATTTTCTAGGACAAGTCAGGCTACCAGGTTGTAGGTTTTTTTCTTCATTAGTGATTCAGATGAAGATATTGTCTCGTCAACGCAAGAATCGTCAGCTTTTACCACGATAAAATCTACATGACGCTGTTAATCCTATACGTTTCCTATTAATATGCCAATTTAAAAACGTCTTTATTCTAAGACTAAGAAAAATGTTTTCTCTTCGATTAAAAAGTTACGAATCTGCCAACCGATGAATATTCAACGAATAGCAAATTAAAAAATCCTCTGACGGAGACAATAAAGAAATGTAGAAGGGAAGGAGGCCAATTGAAACAAATCCTTATATCCGTCTTCGGCACCAAGATTACGAAGAAATTTTTCTCTAAAGAATCCTCCACTTGATTCTCGGTACTCGTTCAAATACCACGAGTAGTCGAATTCTAGGAAAATTATGTTGAATGTCTGTAACCCAAGTACTCCATACTCAAACATGGATTCCCCATACGCCATCCAGATAGGGCAAAGCCAAAGTAGAATTACGCACTGTGACCCAGAGGGGGGCGACCCACGCAATGCAAAGAGGAGTGGGTGAGCCAGTCCCATTGACCCCGCAGTTGCCATTTCATGTCCTCCCTTCTCCAAAGTCTGTCTCATTATCCGCTTCTTTCTTCACAAATTCGGGATCAGGAAAAACGAAATGCGCGAAGAGGAAACACTATTCACTAATTTGTGTTTCACTTTTCGATAGCAACATACGTTTAGACCAAAATCGCACAGTAAATTTTACTTGTTTACCATATAGCTTCCAGTAATACGCGATAAAGATGTCACTAGCCGGTAGGGTAAATCGCTTCGTGTTCCTAAAATCTGTACGTTTTGGATGATGATTACCAACCAAGAGCTTCTACTTTCGAAAATATATTGCAACAAGGTGACTTTTAATCAGTGTGACGTTAGTAAGTTCTTGGTGTGCTACGTAATAGCCAGAGGTAGGACATCTTTCAACTTTCGCATTATACATTAATGTATGAGATTTTTGCGAGAGATTTTGTCTCTCTCGCCTTAATGGTCTGAATTTAATTTGAATTCAGAATGAAACCAATGATCTTATGGTTCAGAGTGCCCAAGTACATAATACATAGGCGGGTCGTGGAGAAAGTGAGAAGTTCAGGAAGCTCTTGTTTCACACATAGGTCTGATATTTATTGGTTTCATTTTTATTAATCGTTTTCTTTGATAATAATCACCGCGACGCAAAGATGCGTAAGTATCTAATTCTATTGGTAACCAATTCTGTTATTAACATAAAAGGAAAATCAATAATATATCGTATGTCATTCGCACTACGGATAGAAATTTCTCCGACATAAAGTATAATTAGCAGATAAAAACCAGTTTCATAGCACATTTAACAGTACTAGCATGCTAAGTATTGTTTCCACAAACCAAATAGCAAATAACGTCGATACAAGATAAGGATTTAGATTTCTAATGAAAGCAGTTGCCTTCATAACTAAGTTAATTTTTGAAAAATGGCACTAAATATGAAGCGAAACAAGAAAAGTTTTAGGCACTGTTTTCTTGCGAGAGAAGATTGTGCCGTAGAGTTGGCGTAATGACATGAGATACCTATTCTTACCAAGGTTCAGAAAGTAGCGATAATGATGACCTTGGATCATTATTCACCGCAAGCGATAATATGACCAAACAGCGGAAGTAGAGAGAGTACATTCCGATGTCTATCGTTGCTTACTTACGTTTTTCCTTGAAATAAAGTTTCATAGATAAAAATTCAGAAAATTCTCAACAGATACGAAGGAAACCGTAAGTATCTCTGATAACCATTCCATTAGCATTCAGAAGTCCAGCCATTTTTATGGCATAAAAAAATTCGAATTCCTCGAATAATCTTTCATCAAACAGAAGTTTTCCACGACTAACTTATTAACAGTGAGATACCTGAGAAAAACGGAGTTGTATAACATATCACATCTCTCATGTTTACTCATAGAGCAAAGCGCGAATAAAATTGAAGAAGAAATTCAAATATTTCAGATGAAAAAGAATAAGAAACACTTTTACACGTTACCACAGGATAAATTTAATGAAACGACCTAGGTTTCGACGCGTCGCGTCATCGTCAGGTACAAGAAACAGAAAATTCACAATATATAGGAACATGTGAATTTTCTGTTTCTTGTACCTGACGATGACGCGACGCGTCGAAACCTAGGTCGTTTCATTAAATTTATCCTGTGGTAACGTGTAAAAGTGTTTCTTATTCTTTTTCATCATGAATAGCTACCACAAAGTTGAGGCCGAAGTAGTGGATTTTGTCAAATATTTCCGTTCCTATTCTGCTTAGGGAAAAGAGACTCTCTATAGAGACGAGTATAATAGCTCGTAATGTTTCTATGTAAATTTACTTGTGCACTTAAACTACTAGACGAGAATGTCATCCAGGCAAAGACGGTGTCAAGTGAAAATGAAAAGGTGCACAGGTCAGGTAGGGGAAGAAAATCAGAGGAAATACGTAGGGGTGCACGTGGGCCGAATGTAGGCGTTGAAGATCAAATCCTATAGGAAATAACAAGTAAACAGGAATCGGAACGATATCAGACATATATCCAGAGTCACCTTCAAAGCAGAAATCTTATGATAACGCATGATACTGTGTAGAAAAAAATTTTTGTTAAAAAATGATGAGACTGCAAGTTACTTCTGTTAAACAGTTTTGTTGAGAGCAAAACTGGAGTATTAGGAGAAAAGGCTCCCATGTCCAACGGCTCTCCTTTTCGAAAAAAACTATCGAATATAAAATAATGACCTTTACCATATTTTCAACGGCAAGAACAAGGAATAACAACTGGAAGATAAACATTTACAGCTAATAACGTTTAAAAACTGAAAGTTATAAGAAATACGTAAGTGGACAAGCTTTAGTGCTACGATAAAAAAGCAAGCGTTACCAAAATACTGTCAGATGCAGGTTGGGAATCCTTAAAAGATAGGAGACTAGAAGCTAGATTGCGATTGCTCGATAAATTTAGGGAAAGTACATTTGCAGAAGATATAGTAGATATTATGAGACCCCCCTGCTACCTTGGACGATCCGACAATGAACGCAAAATAAGAGAAATAGATACTAGGACGAGTCGTTTTAAGAATTCATTCTTTCCGCGAACTATACTATACTAATACTAGGCTAAAAAAATAGTCCGAACGCTCGGTGTTTTCACCCCCTGCCACACACCGTAAGGTGGCTTGCAGGGTATTTATGTAGATGTAAATGTAGATGTAGGAAATTTAATAAAAAATGTTATCCAAAGACAATGTACCTCGTTATGACGATTTACTTAATTGAAGCGGTTAACCTCATATTCAGTTTGATAAATTACAGACATTTCCTGGTAGTCGAGCCAAAGAAACCACATAACTTCCTCCAAGCGAACCCATTCAATTATCTATGCAAGTTGAAATCACATTCACCAACTCACTGGAAGAGAATAGACTTTCCACCGCAGCGCAGCGTAATCTAGTAGGAAAACCACCAAACCGTGACAATCCTTCGAGGTGTAATAAATATATGAACCTACGTATGCAAAAGGAATGACAATTTTTGGGTCAAATCTTTTCCAGGAGAGCGCCTCGATAAAATATACTGACCCGAATCCTCTCTCTCCCTTTCCTCACACTGAACCAATGTCTTGGGCCTTCCACTCACATATTGGTATAGCAGTTATAATATCGTTCGGCAGTCATATGCTTCCGGGATACATTTCAATTCTCTTTCCCCTCTTTAGTCTAATTTCTTTCGCATTCAACGGATGTAAAAGTCGCCTTTCTCCGCGACGCTCCGTGCCGCTTCTTGACTTCACGTCCCACGCCCCGGATTTATGGGATAATGGACGAATAGATGCGTCTCTAAGCACCGTTCACTTTACGGTAAAATCCACGAAAACTGATTCCAAATGTACAGATGATGGATATGACATCGGAATAATCGTAATTGGAACGATTCGTTAGTTGGAAGATACAAATGACTTGTGTTGTGGGACACGAAAACTACATCCTAAATGATATTCAAAGAAATGGTCACAGCATTCGCGCGGAAAGCGGAAGACCCGGGTTTGAATCCCGGTCCTGTCAAACAATTTTCATATCCGTTTCCCCTCGGGAACATTCAAGAAATGCTTTGATAGAAATAGTTCCTGCTATTATACTCTAATTGCAGAAATGCTTTTAATTTTTCTTTGAGTACAGGATACCCAAAAAATGCATACTTCATTTACTTTTGACTCGCATGTTTTCGTCATCGTATTGATACTAATAAAGCTACTTAGATATGAATTATGCCGATAAGTTGGATTCAATTTGGTCACATAAAGGTCTAAATCAGAGGTCATAAATGTCTAAATTTGCGATATTCAGTTCATATGCGGCTTTTCTGACGTTCAATGTGGCCTTTTACTTACTACTTCAAATACGTTTAGATAGTAAAATTCTGTTTCTGAATCTAGTTCATTGCATCAAGTGAAAATTAAATGGAAAATTATCTCTTTTACTTTATTTAGCGATTAAAATTCGATTCCATATACACAAAGTAGATGCATAATTTCAATACGTCCTGTGCGCCTTTCAAACGAGGCCTGATGTTTTCACATGCAAACTATTGATACTTATATGCGACAAAATGGTTCTCCGTCCCCACCTCCCAAGAGTAGTTTGTCCAAACAAGAATACAATGCATCAAGTAAGGAGAAAGGCAGAATCATTGCAACTCATCTCAGGTTCAATGCTATAAAGCAATAATGATCCTAAAACCCTTCACCCAAGATGTAACCCATTTTCTTCTTTGTCTTTATTTTACATTTCTTACGTCGACGCCTCTAATTATTTCACAATGTCTCAATAAACTTATCAGAAATTTTCTTAAAATTGCCTCAGTACCAGACGGTAATTTTTTCTCCGTGGAAACTTCATCATTGCTGATTATCTCATCTTCTCTTTTTCGCTAACCCATTTTGTCGTCGTAATTGACAAAAAAGTCGAGCTAAGTTATCGAATAGGCTCTAACTGTCTCGACATCCTTTGGGAAACGGTCTCTTCGGAGTCGCTCGAACATTCTCTGGGCGAAGTTTTTCATTTAAAAGAGATATCGTAAACTTTTTCATGCAAATCCATTAGCGGGAGGTGGAATCAAATGAGTGGAGGGCAATCAACCCCCAAGAACCTTATTATGTCATTCAAGTCCCATAAATTGTTTCTACTGCCATACCTCAATATATGAAACAACTTCCATTCGTACGGGAATGAGGAAAATGTTTCTTTCATTTACTTTTGGCTCAGTTATGTTCATGACTTAGATTTTAAGAGAGGCACTGTGGTACGAATGAAAGGTATAAGGTAAAGGTACTGGTAGAGTAAATTGGCCGCACAAACGAGGACTTTTTCCAATAATGGCATTCTGGTTCAGTGAGGAAAGCAAGGGCAAACTCCCTCAGTCCTCAAGCCTCATACTCTCTCTGAGGATGGAAAAGTTGAGGCCCAAACCAGCCTTCGGGCTGGTTCAGTTTATTCCGACATTTGACTATATTTTTGAGATCATAAAAAATAAAAATTATTGGCTAAACTACATCAGCCCATTATGGTGGGATGATGGCGTTAGAAAATAATTTTTACAGAAAGTCCGTGGAAAAGTTGTTTGAATGTGGTGAATAAGATGCTGAAGATTAGGTACTCACGTATGTTAAATAGTAATGAGAACGTATAGAGAATATTAAGTGCTTCTGTGCTGAATATGTATGAGAGGATTATCACAGTAATCTATTAAAGCCCTTAGTATTATTCTTCCATTTTTACCAATCTCTTGCCCTACTCTTCTTTCCAGCAAAATAGTTTAAATTTTTTAAGTATCAACCACCATTCCTTTCTTTCCAGTGTTCCGTCTATCATTCCTTTTAGTAAGTACCTCCTAAAATAAAATTAATATGTTCAATCCTTACTTGGTGGAATGTAGTTGAAACCATCTTAAATGAAACACTTCGTAACTTCCACAATATATTTTCCGTTCGACCGGTTTGTCAACGTGTTGACATCTTCAGGTACCTTCAGGACCTGAAGATGTCAACACGTTGACGAAACCGCTCGAACGGAAAATATATTGTGGAAGTTGCGAAGTGTTTCATTTAAGATGGTAAGTACCTCCCTTTTAATCTTAATGGGTGACTAATCTTATTTCTTTTTTTTCTATTGTATAATTTAATCAATAACATTTCTTTATCCACACTCCTCAGCACCTCCTCATTCCCATCTTTATCTGTCCACCTTATTTTCAATAATTATTTCGACTCCAGCATTTCAAAAGATTCCATCCTTTTCTAGCCATTTTATAACCGTGCTATAATGCGGAAAAATTATTTGCCATCCCCATTCCTACTCCCACTCCACCAGTTCCGCATCACTTATCTACCTAAATATTGTAATTCAGTTAAAATATTGTGTATTTCATGCAAACTGCACAATTTTCCTGACAACATCACCGAGATCCGAAACCGAAGAAGACTTCCGCCAAGCTCTAAAACTTTCATCGTGAAACCTCGAAAGACTACTTTGATAGCAATGTTGACTGTGGTAGATCGTGTTTCTTCCACATATATATGCGTGAAGTTTTTTTCATGTGCAAAGAAAATCCATTTCTTGCATCATCGATGTTAAAAAGCACAAGGGAAAAGTCAGCGGCGGAATACGCAAAGAGAATACTCATTACTAGAGAAAGGGTTCCGCCTTTTTTGTAGGCGGATCGTAAATATTTTATGCTCTGAAGGTACTCCTCCGTCCAGCGTGACATGGACTACGAGGGAAATTTTGAACCATATAACTCGCTCGTCGCGTATCCCTGTAAACCGTACACAAAAAAGAAACAAAGAATATCGTTGGGCGTAGTGCCCGCATCCGATCGACTCGGAATCAAATAATATATATTTCCTGGACGATTTGCGAAGCATTTACCGGCGGAAAAATATGGAGAACGGTTTCCCTTCGTTTAAATTGGACGTTCAGAATACTTGGCGTTCCTCCCATTCAGAGAGGGCGTGAGTGGAATTCTTAGGTAAAGATTTTGATGCTCCATGGCAGATGTGATCCGAGTCCGTTTTTTGGGGGAATTCTGAAGGTTGAAGTCGTGCTTTGAAATAAACATACGAAAACCTAGACTTCTACATATTTACGAAGACTTATGAAGTTTATCTTTTATTTTGGGTACTTCCTGAAAAGAATATATACCAATTCTTAAGTATTCCTGCCTCCATACAATATTGCTGAGCAATGGCATCCACCTTGGTCACTCCTTGTTGAATGCAATGAAAAGTGTTATGTTTCCTGCTCATAGCATTCTAACTCAGTGAGTAAAGCAGGGACAAAATACCTCTCTCCTCATTTTACCTGGCATACCGCATTCTCTTTCAGAAAGCAACATAATGTTATTATTATAAAAAAATAGTTTCAACTCCCCGAAGATTACTTAAACACCATTACATTAGAAAGGGTTCGTAATGTTAATTTTAAATCCAGATCTTGTAATACTTTCATTTATTATCTTAGGTTAACACTTCATCGCAATCAGTTATAATCAAATCAGACACAACCACAAGTAACATGATACTATAGCTTAACTTTAAAGAAACACCCTTTAGTCCTTCTGAAGAATCAAAATTCTCTAAGGATGAAACACTAGTGACGGTTTTCCAATAGCAAAATCAGAAAAGGCGTATTGATATTTATTAAAATCCAGTACCCAGAATTTTTGAAATAATTCAGTTTTAATTAGAAGCAATATCATACAGATGTGATTTTAATCGTTTGAATTAAAAATTGAATTCGAGAATTTTTTTACAAAATACGTCTTCGAGGGAAATAAGTTTCATGATTTAAAAAAAGCATTTATTTTCATAAAGAATAACGTTGGAATCCCTAGATTAAATTCATTCATGATCTGAAACTAAAATAAAATATTGATATCTTTAAATTGTTCTCTTGAGTTGGCCATTAAACGTGATCAGTTAAAACATCGTGAAAATGCACACAAAAACGTATAGAACGCAATTTTGCGAGCATTTTGCCACATAATTCCATATAGGTCACCTATATAAGCTAATTTGCGTGTCACGCATTCTTCCTTAAAATTAAGGATATCGCAATCCTTTCTCATTCCGGCCACAATTTTCTTATAATTATTCCGAGTTTTTTCGAAGACGCACGAAACATTCATAGTTTTTCAGATCAGGCGGCATCCATGAAAAGTCCTTTCTCGGCCATCTGTGCAATAAAATATCATTTTTTCTATGGACATGCGTGACTTTCTAAGGAAAGAGCTCCACGAACCTTTCCCGCAAACTATGGCTTAAGTGTTCACGTCGAGATCGTTGCCATAATGACTATAACACTTCGCGTGCCGACATATCCGCTATTTAAACGACCGGCCGTTTTGCAGACGTACCAAGGCTCTATTTTCATTCTCCGTCTTTCCTTTGATTCACGATTTCTGCAAAGAAAGCTAGAATTTGCCTCATAACGTATGTGGAATAAAATCGACTCTTTGATGTTGAAACTATGACAATAATAATAATTTCTATAATGGAATAACAAAGGACGAACACACCCGACCATTCCCTAACCGGAAAAATCCGACTATCCGGGATTCGAACCCGGGACCTTGTGGTTGGAGTGCTAGCATGCTAGCACGCTAACCTGTCTATAAAGTCTATCAATAAAATTGTAAAATCAGTCGATAAAAAGCGTCAGTAAAGTATGTATGTTATTCATGAGCCAGAAGGCTGGTTGGAACCTCATCCCCTCCTCCAGTGGCTACCAAAAGTTTTGGGGGTGAGGAGACGAAGCAAGATGAGGATTGAGGTATTTCATCATAGTTTTCCTCACTATTAGCTACCAAAAGTTTTCGGAGTGAGGAGAATGAGGATTGACGTAGTTTTCCTCACTGAGCTTCAATACTATGAGTGTGTAAAAATTTCATGAAAGTGTAGCACAATGAACCTACTGATAGTAATTTTAATAGCATTCAATGCGGAGGGAAAAGAATCGAGAGGCTTCCTAGATGAAGAATGAGGTAGTTTGCTCTAGCTTTCCTCACAGAGCCAAGATACTAAAGAGTGGGTAACTCCGCGTTACTGTAACACAGTGACCTCTTGAGAGTAAATTTTCATAGCATTCAATGAGGAGTGAACATTCACACCCATACCTCAGTAACTTTCATACTACGCAGCCATGAGCAATACTGAAACAGAAGTAAAAGAAATATGCATATTCCTCTGCTCTATACCGAAAAATAGTCCGTTCATGATATGGTAGCAGGAATATTGTGTAGTGTAAATAATATTCATAATTCTGAATTGTTGAATCAGTGAATACTGATTGTCAAAAATTTGAGCTAGTCGCTGAGTGAAAAAAAACTCTCCCAGTGGTAAAAATAATTCACTCTGTTATCTCCGATATTGTAACATTATGAACCTATCAAAGGATATATCCCGGAACTTCGTTTCGATAAAGAAAAAACATCCCCAAAAATTTTAGAATAGATCGAAAAAGTGTACTTTAAGCTATCATTGACATAATTTTTCTGGCAGTAAATCTTATGAATAACTTCAACTCTAAATAACATACTTTACCTCGTCGGTTTAGTAAAAGATTAAATTTAATCCAACTGATGGAATTATTACAAACTCAAAAGATATTCTAAGGAATACCGAACGATTTTTAGTGAGCTCATATCCATAGAAGTCGATAAGGGTAGGAGCATATAGGAGCTGATAAATATTATTTTCTCGGGACGAGAATAAATTAATCGAGAACTATCAATATACCACTACCATTTAACCGCGATAATAAATACTGAACCTCTTCGATCAACAGAAATGTTCTGCCTAACAATTCCAGCGCAATGAAAGGTCAAATAACCTACATTCTAAGGGCATGCATTTGCACACATCCATAGATGTCAAAACTTCAGTAGATAATGACTTAAGATATTTTTTGTGGCTCGAAAGAGAAAAGAATATAAATTTCATGTAGTACTAAAATATATTCAAATAAAAATTATTACCTCCGTGAACTCAATTCCTAGGCTTTCCCATACTCCAGTAAAATCAATGTTTTAACCGCAATGGTCTTCGTATATATAACAGAGACGTAACTAATCCGAAGCTACAAAAACCATTTAACCACATTACCTTCTTTTTTGCGCGCTCTCAATGGATATTGTCGATACATAAGTATGCGCTTAAATCCTAGTGTTGGAGCCTAGTTGGAGGAGTTGGACAGTGTTTATAATTTCCCACGCCCATGGATCTTTTCCGATTCCTGCGTAATAAGATTGGAATTTCGTTTTTATTCGTGCGAACGCGACAGGTTGGAGCATTCTCCCACGCCAGTCTCGACCGGAAGATAACGCTACATCGTGCGAAAACAAAGTTTTGGGAAACACGCCTGTCGATGCCCTTTCAAATTTATGGCCGAATTAAAGTTAATAACGCGTCAATAAGGTTTACTTCGGATACGCCCACTGGAAGTCTTAATGTAAAGAATCGATAATCATCATTTCATGGCTTTGCTTCCTTCAAGCTAAAATTTTCTTATTTTCAGGCAATGCCCAAAGGTTATATGAATAATAAATTTTATCGTTATTTCTTATTCAATCGAATGTAAGGAAAATATTCCTAATCTAATACATCTTTTGTAAAAAAACCTGCAGGGATTACAAAATGAATACGAAGGAAATTAACTTTGCGAACTTGAGGAATTGGCCCTGAAATAACCATATGTATAAACGGAAGGGAACTCAAGAGATTGATAGATAGCCCCGGAGTTTCCACTTTCTGGGAAGATGATAAAACCAATCACTAAACAAAAGAGGATTACTAATAAAATCAACCATAAACTATGGCTCTTACGGGCGGTCGTCGGAGCCTTTCTCACTGCATTGGCGATAGAAACAACATAGTATTCCTAACAATACACTGTATTCCTTTAACAATATACTGTATTCCTTATATTATACCGTAGACTACCTGACGTTCCGAATGGGTTGTAAAAATTCTATAAGGTCCTGCACTTATCTACACCGATTATTTCATTTCAATATTGTTCATAATATTAGACATTTCTGGCAATATTTCAGATTCCAGAACGTCTACTCCTGCTAAATTTCGGAAACTCTAACTTAAATTCTTGTGAAGAAATTCTTTCCTAAACTTATTTTCATATCATTGACGAACGAAGCTTGTAATTTAACGCAATAATATTCTTTCAGGTATTTTAAGAAAACTTATTGACAAGAATAGGCGGATACGGGGGGCGATCGCCCTCCCCACTTGGCGACTAGTTCCAGCGATTTGTCTACGACAGGGACCACGAACCTTTTGCGGCAAAAGTGCGATAATTTGATTAAGACTAAGGACTTGAGTGCCAATTTGGTGCCAAGCCACAGGGTGAGATGATGTGATGCAGATATTACCTACTTTAACATGACAACGATGTGATCAACGTTGTATTTTGACGTCAATATTCTTTAATAATCGTTTTTAACGAACAAAAACAACATTTATTAGATAACGAAGATATTGCCGCGTGCCAAAAAAATTCTCTTGCGTACCTCTTAGCATACCATACCATACTTAGGGCGTACCATAGGTTCGTCACCCCTGATCGAGGAACTGACGAGGGCTGGAATCAAAACCAGATAGTGAAGTTATTTCACTATAGTACCAACTACATTTATCACTACAAAATGGTATTGAAAAGCGAGTTAGAGATGAGATCACGAGGAAATTGTCCGTTAATCCCCTGTTAAACTGCCCCTAAATGAAGTGCCTCCTTAGAGAGTTTCTAGATCTCCCCTGTTGCCAAGGGCGTAACTTTTTGGCCTCCGTCATCAGTCTTATAACGGACCTACCTCACGATCCCGATAGAGTACCGACTATTTTATTTACTTCAAATATGAAAACCTGATAATACTCCATTATTATTCAGGAAAATGAAAACCAGAAGGTAAGGGATGGCAATTAACACGTTCTACACAGAGATCGCTGAAATCTACCTCTTATTTATTCTTCACTCTTCCAATGCATAATGAATTTCGCCATAGAAGAACCTATAATCATATTATTATTTTTAAAACTTAAAATACTTCAAAAACGAATCACATACGACTATTTCACTGACTGATATCTTTAATCTAACGTCAGATTACATTTTTAATAGACGTTCATAATATCGTGAAAGTAGAGCACATTCCTTTCTGAAGGACGTAATTATGGACAGCCTCGAGCAGCAATGGTTTACCTACCCCCTCGTTATTTAATTGCGTAATCGTACGGGTAGAAGCATTATCCACTCTATACTGGACAATTATCGACCCTTTATGGGTATATCGTACGATCTCTATCCAGCAATGACTTGAGTGCGGCAGAGATAAAATGAGAAACACGGCTCCTTAGAAGGAGAGAACGTGAAGGGAACACTAAAAATTAAATCAACGCGAATTACCAAATATTCGCTGTTATCCTAAGGTAAAATGTTACCACAAGATGGTTTTAACGGTGTATATCATTCAAGGTGTCCCACTAAGGACTTCCTAATTTTAAAATAACTCGGAAACGGAGACCGATATGAAAATGAAACAAATACAAGGACGTAGCCAGGATTTGTCCATGTGAGGGGTTTAGAGCTATGAATTTAACATTGTGTTGCCTACAATCCAGAGGCAGGAATATTTCCGCCCAAAATCTAATAAGAATAGAAGTTGATCTTAACATGTGCGAATCTTCAATGGTGTTTATATAGCATAATTTAGGGAGGCCATTCTCTTACATGCTTTCGCTTATTGTTGGCTCTGTTCTCAAGGGGGGGGGGGGGGTTGAACCCCCAACATCACCACCGTGAAAATCTGATACAGAAGTTTCAAAATAATTGGTTGCAAATGTCTCCGACGGGACAATTTATAACCTACTTACTACCTATGTTATTACCTGTTAGCCTTCGAGTAGCATGAACGCTGTAGTCACAGTGCGGGGCCCGAGAAATAGGCTACATACTTTCTTGACAGCAACATTTATAACTAACTTTAAATTTCTGTATCTGATTTTCACAGCTTTCAAAATAAACATACCGTTTGTTTCATTCTTCTATTGACCTTCGTTTTCTCCGATTTTATTTTAAAATCAGGGAGTCCTTTGTCGGATAACCTGTAAATATCTCACGCTTACTATTTTGTAGTGAGATGATCTCTCTTTTTGACTTGACAGAACCACAGGAGCTACGATCTATGGCAGGAACGTTTATATAAAAATGCCAAATTGCCGAAAGCGAAGATGAATATTAATTATTACAGATAAATTTACGTCGAAGGCGGTGATAAATCATAGCTTCACGACAGTCCTTAGGTACTCTGAAACTTAACAGACAACAAAAAAGCAGGGTGAACTACAAGATGCCGGTAGATTTCTAAAAAACCCTTCGATAAACCGGAAGTTATAAACATTTTGCAAAATTTGGTCATGGTTTTTTGTCCAAAGACTTAAGGTAAAAATATAAAATACACAAGAGGCTTCGAAGCGCAAATTGGACGCAATTCCTACCGAAGTACGGAATTCAATCTACTCATCCACTAATTCAATGAAATTGATCTAATCCATTTCACCTTCAATCTTATCTAACAAAGGTGAAAGGGGTTTTTACTTTGTACTCTAGTGCGTTCCCCCGAAAAAAAAAGTCCTCGGAAAATATATTTCAACTCTTCAGTCTTGAAGAAATTCTTAAACCGAAGAAAACGCAAACAAATTTCCGCAGGCTACAGCCATCATCAGGTATTATTTTCCCACCAAATGATGGCGATAAGTCTTTGAAGATTGGTCGTTTATTTTCATTAAAAATTGATACAAGGCCCTCACTTCATTTCACACTAAGGATTTCCATACGAAATCACCTATTTCAGTGAATTTTATAATAAGATATTTAATAGTTTATGGGAACAAAATTTAAGCAATCGTATCTTTGTTGAAGTACAGTTAATGGAGACGAAATTATTATCGACACTCCTCTTATTTAAAAAGACCAAGTACTTAAACAGCAAAAATCCTCCGTGCCAAAATTTAATGGAAGCTGGCAACGTGGCATTTTTTCATCCTATAAACGACTTATCCCCTTCGTAACCGTGTCATTTCCTTAGGTAATAAACGAAGATTTCGCCGTAAATTCTTCCCTTCTATCCGTTTAAAAAGGTCAGCGGAGATCACTCGTCTTGAAAATACGCACTTTTCTAAACTGGTAAAAGCGGACAACCGCGGGCAGTAAAGGAACATTGAATGGAACCCTCCCTCGCGCAAAAACTCGGTTTCATCGAGGGAGGAAGAGAAATTCCGGAGACCCGTGTTACCGTATGACACGTGACCATAAGTCACACGTTTTATCTCCCGGGAGGAAAAAATGTTCCTGTGGATTTGGCGCTCGGAGAAGGCGTTGCTCGTAACTGAAAAGGGAACAAGCGCATGGGATTGGGTCAGGTCGAGCCTCTTTTATCGTTGCGTCAACTTCCTCGAAAAGGAGATTCAGAATTGGGGTGGGTGGTGAAAGGAATGCGAGGGTGGAGGTCGCGATTGTTAAGTGTGGCATGGATTCCCGGCTAATGGTCCTCCTGGGTTCTCCCCTCAAACGTCATCCCTTCAAAGGACTGTCAACTTCTTTTATGCCGTGTAAATTTTTGAGAGATATAAGAGCGGAAAACGCCAGGAAGATGAAAAATGACTCGGTAAATCATTTTTAATGCGAATGGCGTTGACTCATGTTCAGAAAGTGCCATAGGGACGTTCTTAGATGTAGTATCGCCTGAAACGGAACGCAATACGGCGCATTTTTTATTCTCGGGTCATTTTATTGGGATGAATTCAATATTCCTAATCATTTCAAACTCACAGTCGCACAGTGAATGGATTAATGTTTTTCTCTTAAAAATAAAATACTCCAATTTTATGTGGAGTTTCCTCAATTTACAGCAATAAGCATCTCCTACCAGAAATTCCCGTTTTAAGTGAAAGAATTAATGTTGTAAAAGTTACGTGTCTAATATCCACCTTGGCTCCTTCATTAAGAAGAGTACCCTCATCTCATTTATCGGCACGGTCATTCTCCACGGTTCGTCCTCGAAACCCTGAAGTGCGTTTCCTTTGTTATCTCGTGATTTAAGTAATTATCGTGTGTTTATGTTTTGTAAGACTAGCTAAAGAAAAAAATTCAGCATCGTGTGCCTTGCATAATTTATTATTATTATTACATAAGGTAACTAGTGCCTACGTCCATTCTTCCTTGGGATTTTTCCTGGGTGCGCACCATCTTACGCAAAGTCACCCTTACCCGTCTTCCTGTGTTTCTAACCTGAAGGGGGTATTCTTTCCATCACTTTGTGTGGCCGGTGCTTCCATGAAGCCTCGACAGCGAACGATGCAACCATGTGGACGAAATCGCAAAGTCCTTGCCGACAAAGTCTCCCGAATGGCTAGGAGAAATGTTCTGCCGGGATAGCTCAACGGACAGAGCACCCGACCGGCAATTGAGAAACCCGGGTTCGATTCGACTTTTTTCAAGTCCATTCTTCCTTGGGATTTTTCCTGGGTGCGCACCATCTTGCGCAAAGTCACCCTTACCCGTTTTCCTGTGTTCCTCAATTTATTAAACCTTTTTCCGAATTCGTATTCTTCCAGTTATTCTTTAGTAAAAATTAATTTAAGTAATAACCTGAACAACGTCAAGTATTCATCATCAGGATACACAGAAACAATCACTAAGCATATTATTGGGAAATATCTATAAGTCTTGTATTATCATGTATTGTATTGCACTCTAAACTCCATTAACTACATCTTTGTATATATTAACCTTGATATAGCACTTCCATTATCATAGCAAGTCAAAATGTATACAATATGAAGACATAAAAATGTCCTCTATTCAAAATTCGTCTGATATAATTATGAATCACATCCGCGAATATTTTATAAATATAAATGAACAAGTAATATGCTGCATTCTAAATGATAAATAACTTAGGCATTAATGGAGATATCATTCGATTCGTATTCAATGATTTTGTGTAATAATTATAGTCCCGTATGCACAAGCGATGTAAAGCCTTTGAGAGTTAACCGACGTTCATACTAAAACATAACGGTATGACTTGAAGGTAAAGTGGCTTGCACTTCGCTTCTACATCCTATTATTACTCAGAGTTTTACCTTCGGTTCTTATTTTTAAAGGCTGAGTCGACCTATGGCCTGAAACCCCCCAGAAGCGCAAGCAGGTGAACTGCTTTAGCTGGGAATAGAACCCCAACCGTCTGTACTCGTATATCAGGCGAGACACATCCTCAAGCCTGACGCCGCCGAGGCAACTAATAATTATTTGAAATGGTTATAATTATGCTTACGATTCATAAAAATTCACTCATTTTTTATTCACATACATAAATGCTTCAATATGCACTTTCACTAATTAGAGATGTGTTTAAAATCAGTTACATAGTCCTACTACTACCAACGTCAATAAGGCGGTATGTGCAAACGCTGCTAGAGCTTCAGATGGCGGAGTAACTGCAGAATACCAACGTTTTTCTAGTAGAAAACTAAAAAGAAGGTAATAATCGCGAGATTTTTTTTAGGTAAATGCAAATTATGACAATTATAAGCCAAAGGACGGTTCCGGAATCCAACGGGTTCTCTTAAACGAGAGCATCGAGGCATGGAATAAGAGGCTGATTTACGATTTTCTCGTATCTGCTTGTGGCAGTGTTCGCGAACACCCTTAGGGCCAATATATATCGATAAATAAATTTTAATAATGAAAATGATGAAACAATAGAGCTTTCGTGTGCGACATGTTTAAAATTGAAACGCAGAACCAAGTATATGCGAGTCCTCTATAATTGAATCCATTCTAAATGAGACTGCATATATTCAAAAAGGAATAACTCGCGGACAAATACTCCACGAGAGTAAACCTGTTTCTTTCAGTTTAGAAAGTAACTATGGTTGCATTTAACTAACTTCTCCGACCCCTTTTCCATCCTTATCCCTCTATTAGCGAGCTCGGCTCTCAGCGCGGACACGTCCTAACAATCGAAGATAAGAATCTTGGTGATTCCCTCGCGCACTGTGTCCTCTTGGAAAATAATTCCCTCTGAAGAAGTGGACCGTGATATCTCTTCCTATCCCGTGCTTTTATGTACGAAGAAAGAAAGAGCGCCGATTCTTCTTGGGATAGAGCCAAGAGAATCCATCCGCCTAGGTTAAACAATCGCAAAAGAGATTTCATACGCAGATAGAGGGAAAACAGACAACTACAGGCATAAGACGTTTTAGTTAATATCGCGGAGTTCGAATTCGTGAGAGCGCTAGAGGAAATTCTGATAGGAAATCATCCAGAATTCTAATCTCGCCATTATGTTGGATAATTTACGCCTACGATGTCCAAGGCTCATTCTTGATTTACGGCAAAGATGAAGGCTTCTGGATTACTAAGAGGGTAATGCGTTCTACGCTGCAGAAAGCTTTCCAGGGTTCGCTTTTAGGTAGAGACCAATATATGCAAGATAACTTCAGCTGTCAAAGAACTTTCATATATATGATTACTAATGAAAAGATAGGCGGTTTTAACAACCACGAAGATGACTGTGCCAGTAAAATAAGAAAATAAAGTAGAAAATGAAAGCGAAAAGGTTTGCATTTTCTATTTCATTTTGATATTTATCGACGCAATTTTTCGCCTTTTATGCCTGAAAACGATGACGACAATGTTTCTTTCATACATTCACGAAGAAACCTCGAATATTATTTTTACTATTAATTATGTATTATTAAATTTTTATTGTTTTTAATTCATATTTAGACGCAATCAACTAAACTCGTTTTCTTTCCTTCATTCACATGTTGAAAGTACATCTACATCTACATAAGTACCCTGCAAGCCGCCTTCCGGCGTGTGGCAGGGGGTGCAAACACCAAGAGTAGAACTACTTCTTTAATTTATTACCATCGCGTATCGTTCGCGGAAAAAAAGAGTCTCTAAAACGACTTGTCCTCGCGTCTATTTCTCTTATTTACGCTCACTGTCGGATCGGGCAAAGTAGCAGGGGGGTCGCATAATATCAATTACGTCATCCGAAAATGTATTCCCTCTGAATTTATCTAACAATCGCAGCCTAGCTTCTAATCTCCTTTCTTTCAAGGATTCCCAACCTGCGTCTGTGAGCATTTGCGTTACACTTGCTTCTCTATCGTAGCACTTTTTAACAAAACGTATCGCCTTACGCTGCACTTTCTCGAGTTCGCGAGAGTTCGTTTCATCCGCTGAGTCCCATATACTCGCCGCATATTCCAGATGGGGCCTAACTAACGTGAAATAGCATCGCTCTCTAACTTTTTCATCGCATCTACCTACAATACGCTTTATAAAACCGAGCTTTTTAGTTGCTTTACCGCATATTTTCCGAATGTGTGTGCTCCAGTTTAAGTTATTGGTTAGGGTGATTCCAAGATATTCTACTGAGTCGGCTACATTTAAAATCGTTCCACTAATTTTGTACGGGCGGTTCTGACTCAATTTTTTCCTTTCGAAGAAATTTACTACAGAGCATTTATCTACGTTAAGATCTAGTTGCCATTTTTCGCACCACATTTGTATATGAGCTAAGTCGTTGGGGAGTGAAGCACTATTTTCGTCACTTGATATTTCTCTATATATTACCGAATCATCCGCAAATATCCTCATATTGCTATCGATTTTATCGCTTAGGTCATTGATATAAATGAGGAAGAGTAAAGGTCCGATTACGCTGCCTTGGGGTACGCCTGAAGTGACTCTGACTTTATCCGAACTAACGCCATCAAGTACCACTTGCTGTTCTCTCTCGCGTAGCACATGTTAATTCACATGTTGAAAGTAGCATAGGTCGATTTAGATATTTCAATCTAATCAGGGACATCTCCTTTGAAATCTTTCGCACACGTATTATTTAATCAAAAACCCACTAAATTTATCATGTTTAACGAAGACCTACATCACGGAGTTTACTTTGAGGAAAATAAAACTAATCGAATTATTTACTCATGAAATATATTTGGATAAATAAATTTTAACTACCTAAACATATGCATTGAAATAGTTTTATAATTTCGCTTGCTCTATTATCAGCAAATATTTTTTACCGTGAAAGCCAGGACGAAAACCAAAGCTTTCCTTTAATGACACAAGAGCAGATATACTCGTACAGAGCTCTTAGGCACAGAGATAAGATTGAGCCAAACATTTCAACCTTCTTCGGCTGAATTAGGCCTTAATTGGCAAGAATCAATCTTCTCGGCAAGATTATTCTCTTTAAAGTAATACTTTATGCAGTTCGTACATTTCAAATGTTCCATTCAACTGTTGTACCTAGGAACGCATCCCGAAATTTGTTTGTGGAGGACTCATCTTACATATTGTCAGTAATATAAAAACAGTGCATGTAAATCTTGTAACATCATCGATATGCTTTAATTTAAGATTTAACTAAACTGAAGGGTTTTTTCATAAAAAGTGAAACAATTGTGAAAATGTTGAATAGATTCCATGAAACAGATACCATTTACACAGAATAAGGTTCGTGGAGAGGAGTTTGTAGACCTCGCATTAACCTCGAGCATTAACTCTCCTATGGGAGAGATAATGCGCGTCGGCAAATCAACTGGGTGTGCGCCTGGTTGCAACTCCAATTGTTTCGGAAAATTACGTAGGAGTATTTCATACTTTAATCGATCATTCGCTGTCGGTCGTTGATTTCCTCTTTATTTAACAGATCTTCATTGAACACAAATTGTAACATAACATTATAACACAACCAATTAAATTACGAAGGCTGAAAAAAGGAGTCCGTATAGGAACAGAAAATCACCGAGAACACTGAAAGACAAGCTGAAACAGAGGTTGAAAAATAAATTATAAATTCGGAGGGAGAATGTATCCTTGAGTGATGCAATACCCACCCGTTGCACTTTGTTTATTTATTTGGCAGAGTGACTAGGTTGCATAACTCAAGAACTCCTTCCACTAAACACCGCTTGGCAAAGCTAACGCAAGCCTCTTTATTCAAGTAACTTTCAAGGCATGCATTCATAAGTAAATTATCTACCTCTTTATTTAACTTGGCAGAAAAAAATCATTCTTAGAACCTTAGACTCAAAGACCGTTCTTTCTCATTCAGCGTATACCGAACAAAACAATATATGCGCAATAATACCAGAAATGTCTTCAAAATCTTTTCCGAATTTTGATTCCTCAATCAGAGAGAATTCTGGCGTCTAGAATTCCAGCAGATATTCCCGTTATTTCCGAAATGTATGCAATCTCGCACATACACTTTCCCTTTCCAAGCCCGTGCCAACGATCCTTGCATCGAAGTAAGGCAACTCCTTGTGTGGGCTGAGCGCTTTCATGAATTTTCTCGACTACAGTACGATATGGGCCGCCTTGAACGCGAGCTAAATGCATGAACTAGAGAAAGCGAGAGTACAACACATTCGATCATCGTAGGAAAGAAATACTTTTCTCGGCACATTCTTTCTTAACCGAAATTATTTCGATGTGGCGAAATAATTTACCGCAAACGACAAGGTTCTTTAATTTTCGAAAACAGGGACAGCTAAAAACTTTAATGTATTCAAAACCGCAAAAGCAACTGATGATGACGCCAGACATCGAAACCCGGGTCGTACTGTCAGTTGCTTTTGTGTTTTTGTATAAATCAAAGTTTTTAACTAATTTTCTGTTTTTGTCATAAAATAACACCTAGGTAGGTACCACATAATCGATATTACTTTTTGTTTTTTTTGTAATAGATCCACTTGATGATCAATAATCTCCCGATACTGCGCACAGAGACTAATCTGAAAATTATTACCCCAAGAGTTTCTAAAGTATTCAGCCCGAATAATATTCAGCCTGGACCTCATCTCCTCTGTCATCAGATATGAAGGGCTAGAAGAAGGATATGAGGCTTACTAGACAAGATGAGGAGTGAGGTAGTATACTCTGGCTTTCCTCACTGAGCCAGAATGCTATGAGCAGGAGAAGCCCACGTTGGTGATTCACAATGACTCTACGAGTAACAACTTTCGTAAGATTGCATAAGGAAAAACCTTAATTAATGTCACTATTTGACATAACTCATACCTTAGTAGCTTTTATATCATCACAACCTTAAACAAGACTGAGAAAAAGTACATAAAAGATAGATTTTTGTCTATCCGGTATCAAAAGACAATCGATAAATATTTCATTCATCAAGATATGGTATCAGGGCCATCCCAAGAGTACACTTAATCAAAAAGCGGAAACTCTGATGCTGAACAACACATTTATAATGGACGGTGGTCGTAAGTTAACTAGACAAAGTACCGTCTCTTAAACATTCTAAGCAATGTCCTTGCATTTCCCTCTCAAGCTAGGCCGTAATTCTGACGCTGATCTTATTTACATGCATGACAAGCATGAGCAGTTCATTTCTATTGGTAATTTACATATTCGTTCATTAGCATTAAAAAATACCTGGTATAACTCTCTTAAATAAAAAAACTGGCACATGGAGAACGTAAATATCTTGAAGGACGTTTCAAAGAGATTACTTTTCACTGTTTTCCCACGCAGTGTCTTTACATTTTGTTTTATGATCTAATACTGAACATATAATCAGCTAATCATTAATGCCGATCTATACCTGATCAAAATTGAACGATAAGTGGTAAAAAAGAATTTATGTGATAATAAAAGGCATCGCTATCAGAATATAGGATCGGAATAAAGGATTAGAACAAAGGAATCAGCGAAGAGAACGCTATAAAAAATGCAATATTTCTCATTCAATCACGCTAAAGCCGTCCTGACAACTACAACACTCAAAATGTTTCTAATGGAGAATCGCTAGCGCTAAATGAATACTCACCTAAATTTTCTTTAAATTTATAAAATGAATTGGAGAATAGTGAAACTTAGTAACCGACCCATGGTTTTACTACCGCTTGGTAAGTTTTATATGAAATACAAGCTTATTACAGAGATGAGGTTTGGATCTTCTAAAATAATGGAAGCACCCGTACTGTCGCAGGAAATCCGATGACGGAATGAACTCTAATTTGTAACTACAAAAGGCTTCCTTCTTTTTCCTCTACCCTCTTTTAGCCTTCCTCCTTAAAGAGAACAGAGGAAAGGCTCGTCACCAGATACAGACGAAGTACCGAGAACATTAAACATCCGTTCCAGCACAATGGCGACTTCATTTGAAATTTAAATACAACTCTACCTCTGAATGTGCACCGACGTTAATTCAGTTCAACACGACTCGAGAAAGTCACTTTCCATTATGGAAGGAAGATGTCTTGCATTGACCCTCGGGAGCTCCCCTACTTGAGAAACAATACCACACAAACTGTTTTGTCGCATTTAGATCTAAGTTTAGATCTAGCGATTACTCGGAATTTATATTTGCCTAACTACGTGAGGTGTACGTAAACAATAAAGCGGTAATTTCATTAGAGGTAATTTTTCTTTCGAAAGAGTAAAGCGATTCGACAAACATTGAAAAAAACAAGTAATAGAAACGGGTGTTTTCGAACGAATACAATTCCTTCATTTTATTCTTATATTATTATTCTTATATTACATTTAATGTTATTCTTATATTACATTTAATGCGAGAATGTCAAGGCAAAGAAGTTCAAGAGAAATATTTTTCCAAAGCATGCAGAAAAGTTACTAATTTATCAGTTGAATAACAATATTTGTATTTTTAAATTCACAATTCTATTCCGAGGAATATTAATTTTGACATACTTGTCATTTACACGCTTTTCAGTGATGGATATTGTAGAATATTTTTCTATGAAATTCATCGATGGGTATGCTTCGGAGTGTACTTAATGGAAAATTGTTTGAAATACATTATTACCGTAGAAGAACCTTTAATATGTATTCACTTTGACTTACAGGGCTGCATTTTAAATTAAATATGTATACTCCAAAAACTAATAGTACTTCGAATAAACAAACACCGAAAACTTAGACTCTCTGTCCGAATTTCAGTCACCCAGTGGGAAAGGTTTGCCATTTTAGGTATAGGTGTGCCATTTCTACTTAACAGAATTTATCTCTTAATCTTAATCGATAAGATGGTCTTTGCCGCTGTCAGCCGCAATGACCTTTATCGGGACACCGAAAGTAACGAAATCAACTTGCAGGGATTATGACAACTACAAAAAGTCATTGCTGAAAGACTAACTGAAATAATGCTTTAGTATTTAAAAATGTATTTCAGAAAATTTGTTCAGATTTTTTTCAACCTTTCAAAGTATTCTTCGAGCAAAAGTCCTAATTTTCGAGTTTTGCGACTAAACTGTTCCATTTCAGAAAATACAAATAAAAAAGCTCCATCAACTCTTTTGAAGTTAAATTCCTGCATCCCTCGATAAAACCTATCGCGATCATGAGTGATTATGTCATCGTTATTGATGCTATTGTTAGTGATCATTTATAATGGTAATGTAAATCGCTACTGACCTCTGCTATTAAAGAAGATGAATGAGGCTTTTCTTGGATCCCTGAAGAACTCAGTGAAGAATATTCTCTAGCATCACCCACATTGTTCTGTATGTTGCAGAATGTCTTCCAAATTGCGGCTCACTCAGGATGAAACTTCTCTGGAATTCATCCTGTAAACAATTTTGAAATAAATACCCAACATCATTTATGCCTTAAATCACAGAAGTTAATTTTATTTTGATTCATTAGGAGATTGTAAAAATACGACCAAAGTATTTTAATTGAAGGACTTAATTAACTTCTATCACAGATTTATCTTAGGAATATGTTATGCATAACTGCAAAATAACTGTAAATACAAAATTTCTTTATGATTAGAGTAGAATTAAATTCTTGGTACCTTACCCAACTTTTCCTATTTTGGAATACCAGTAGGTTATGCCCAAACAATCTATTTCAATTCCTATAACCATCTTTGATGCAGAATGACTAAGAATCGGAATATAATTGAAATATCAACGTCAGTGGGTTTTTGACAAGAAAAATATCTTAAATTTGCTACTTCGAATTCTACATTTTCATAACCGAGTGCCATGTTGAAATATTAATAATTCAGTAATTTAATTAATGTAGTAACTGTAAACTCCAGGAGGTCTCTCAATCAGATGGTAAAAGATGATACACTAATGACACAGCTGAGTTCAACTTCATCCTTCTAAAATTTGAGGGCTCAAAATTATCAAAGGTTCTAGTGTGAAACAGTCAATAGTCATAAAAATAACATGAAATCTTCTAAAACATTAAATTCAGCTGTACCCGAGAAAAACTTCACTTTTCCTAAATTTTCCGATCTGACATGAGATTTCTTTAGCAATAAAAAAAAATGCAACGTAAACTTGCTTCTCAAAATTAAGGCATCATTTTTTTTCTTTTAAATAAAAAAAGAACCCATGATGATTGAAGGTACTATGATTAATACACTTTTCTTTTCATGATGATGACTTTATTTAGTACCTTACCACTGTCCCCTTCCTTAACTCACTGACGTATCGCAAAAAAATTTCATAAGTATACATCTTTCAAAATACTTGAATTCTTAAACATTAGCGTATATGTATCTGAAACTAACCCTACTTCCCAGCTTGTAAAACTTGAAATCAAATAATCATTGTACACTAGACAAAAAGGAACATTTTAATCCATTTTTACCTGTAATAGATATTTTACTGGGGGAAAATCTGGTTCTTTTTGACTTTGCGAATGTAAGCCAAGAAAAATTTTTATCAATCTAGTCTAGTGCAATAATAGTAAAATAAAGCTTCAAAAATTAAGTTTAGAAAATATCTTCCATCACTTTCTCTGAGTTGAGGATTATAGAGTAAGAGTACTACTAATATATATTTATGAATATAATACTTTTCATTTATCTGTTAACAATGGATAGAGGAAAAATGCATCTTTCTCTACTCTCAGTTTGGTCTCTTTGATGTCTCTTTGGTCAAGTCTCAGTTTGGTTGTGATTGTATGAAAGCTAACGAGGTATGAATGGCGCTAATCGAGAGTCCGGATAGCCATGTGAGTAACAAGCTCGACTTCAGTTAAATCTGTTCCGGATTCGATTCCTCGCGGAGGCTCACGGGCAAAATGTCCTTAGTTATCGAATTTTTTTCAAGAAATTACTAATTATGCTTATTGAACTATTATTCATTATCATGCTTATTGAATTATTCATCTTGAACATCACTTACTGAATGATACAAAGAATGTTATTAATTTGGCCATTGCGCTGCATTTACGAATATATTTTTCCACTCATAGCATTCTACTCCGTGAGGAAGGCAAGGGAAAACTACTTCACTCCTCATCCTCTCTAACTCGTTAATCAACAGAGCCTTTAGTATCGAATTCTAGATGGAATGAGGTACAAACCGTTGGGCTGAGAAATTTACAAGGATAAAAGAGACAATTATATAAGGAATTCCGGAAACAGAACACCACTTCGAATCCGATCCGTTAATCTTTACTTTCAAATTCTCGTTATGCATTATTCATGATTCTTTCCCGTTTAGGATTCACTGATTTCTCCGAACTTACTTCTGCACCTCTTTTCGTATTCACCCATTTCTATCAGTACAAACACAACCGCGTCCCACCTTTCCCAATCCCTTTTCCTGCCAGCGCCGCTCAAATCCGCGTAGCCATTTTGCCCTGGAAATCGGCAGCGCTTCCATCTTTAAACCTGCCCACGCACTCCCATCTCGGTAAGGTCCCTAATTACTCCAACGACTCCGCAAGAAATCAACCATTTTTTAAAGGGCGTCCACTCCGCAATTCTTCCCCTCTCTCCCTACGGAGAAGTGTATTTTCCCTCCTCCACCCTCGAGGCAAGCCTCTGAAATCACACGACCTTATCAGAGATCCGAAGCGAAGGACGAGAGCCTAGTTTCCTAGTAGTAAAAATCTCGGGCCGACCTCGATTTCTTCCGCGTCGTGATGGACCAATACGTAACTGTTTCGTATACACCGCCAAGGGCAAGGACGTATATGAAGCGCTCGGGAAAAAACAGATGGGTCCACGCGCACAAAAAATAACCCCTCCTCGCCGCCTTCGGTTCGGTCCAAAAAAAAAGAATGGGATATCATCGACCTTTCGAGAAATGGGAAAAAAAGTAAAAACAGCCTCGAAATCCGGAAATTTTCTATACCCGCGGCCAGCCATTGTTGTATTAAGATGGAGTTCTCTCGGAAAGAGGTGACGCCGAAGGTGTTGGAGGATGTGAAGCATCGCGAAGAAGGTCTGGAAAGAGAGTTCGGGTGGGCGGGAAGCGGATCTGTTCCCGACCGCCTTTTACCTCGCCCACAGGACCGGATGCGTCCCGGAGTGGATGGGATTTCTTCCTCCATTCCGTACCGCAAACAAAACCCTTCCCGTCCTTGAGGAGCCGGATCCCAGACTCATTTTAATCCCTGTCTGTCTGAGAGGCTGGTTTGCGTCTGGGCGATTCCGATGGAGTGCATATCATCCGCCTGCAGGAGTTGCCTATCGATGCGCTTCCTTTCGTGTTCTATTATGCAGATACACGGTTACCAACCGAATAAACATAGCTATGGCTCATTCCATATTCACTCGAGAGTCATATTTCGGGTGGAGATTTTCCATCTCTTTATAACCCATCAATTCCTGCTTCTCTCTTCTTTCGACGTTGCCACTTTTGTTGCTTTTAGATGGACCTACTATACGTCCTATTTTGACCGGGACTGTCCCAGTTTTAGCGTATGATCCCGGTCAATATTTCCCGTCCCGGTTTGATGGAGAAAATCGAAAAAAGAATATAATGCAAGGTGCAGTGATTTCATAAGGATTAAGGAAAGTTTTTCACACTTGTTATTCCTTTACAGTGATTTCGACTATAGAATTCATTTGAATGTTTTTATTATCTTCTAAACTGCATTTGCCTAAAGTCCTTTATATCAATAAAACGATATGAATAGTGCATTTTGAAATCCTATAGATATATTATGAATGTATTTGCGTAGAATGAACTTCCTAAGTCATTACTTGAATTAACTTAAAGCATACTTTTACGTTTTCGACTTTATAACATGCTATTCATTAGCATGTCTTGAATTTACTTAAAGGCTTAATACGAGGATAAAATATATTTGCTGACAATGGGACTTCCTTTCTTTGATAAGAAGTAGTCGAAACCATTTCATGATTTCACATCAAATATGAAAGTTTTCAAATTTCAAAAGAATTTACATTATTGTCTGTTTGATAACTTCATATTATACGATATTAAACGTGGGGCAACCACTTACACGCTATTCTACTTTTTCTGGTAGAAAATATCAGCTATATAAATAAGTTCTTCCAATACAAATATAATGAGGCAACATAATGCGTAAATGAATATTTCTTAACAAAGAGGTTCATAAATTCTACAATAATTTTTCTCTTTTTCATTCTCTCCAATCAGGTTCCAGAAAAGTGATATTTTTCGAAATATTGATCAGGAGATAGTTAGCAAATTAATAAGGATAATCCCATGAATACTTAACAGGTTCACTTTCTATTTCAAGCATTTTAGACGTCTTGGACACTAGATTTTAAGGTCTAACTTTCTTACACCGAAATTAGGTGTACGACATGAAAATGTAGACGAATCATCCTCGTCAACTATAAATTCTTTAACCAATGAATATTAAAGTAAAATTGTGAGCGATAGTTTCATCTAAGGAAAAGTACATCATTGCACGATTGGAACAGTTCGGAAACGTCAGCTTGCTTCTTTTGTTATCTGTCATGTTTATCCTAATATATCTACATCCTCGATCGTTTTAATTCTCCTGCGTCCCTGGTAATGAGTCTCTTTTGATCGATTGCTTTCTCTGAGATCTGGCGAGACGGAGGTTAAAGCGCTAAAAAAAGAAATTAGAAGGATGTTTGCTGTCGCCCTAAAGTCGGACCCGGAGTGATAACTCGCTCGTGGAGAAAGAACAGAGTGAATCGAGGATACTTTACGACCGTCTGGAGAGGTTAATAAAAAAGAAGACTTCCACTCGTCTGGCAGATCCCGACCTACGTCTCCTACGGCTTACTCCAATCCTACAGCGCTAACCGAAATCAGTTTAGACTGGCATCGCTGCCATCCCTTAGTGGTTAGACTAGTTTCTATGACTACAGCCTTCTGAAATCAAACGTAATTTTGTATTCATGCATTTTACTCGCGATAAATTCGATTGGTTTCGTTTTAACTGGTCGGTTTTGATTCTAAATTAAAGAATAAATCCAATCCGATCTACATCAAACAAAAGCTGCCATTTAAAGAGTTAGCTCATAACCTCTACCACATATTTTGTTACTTTTTGTAAGTTTCTAAAAATTCGTTCAAGACTTTAAAATACTCCTAAAATTGTTCAGCCATTTTTGGGTTAGCCGTCTGAAGGTGGTTGTTATAAACGAGTTTCAGTAAGTGAAATTAGTTTTTCAACGTTTCTCCCTAAATATTAAATCCACGCACTAATTGTCGGGTTGCAGTAAAAAGATTAAGTATAAACAAAGGATATTGTCTAAATAATGCGGAATATGATCCGTTAACATCTAGTTTCTGACTTTCCGCCATGGCTGAAATACTAATCGACTTTTAAGACAAAAATTGAGGTTTACACACTTTTGGCCTTTTTTATGTGAAGGAAAGTACTTTTCTTTAACCGAATGGCTTGGAGAGATGTTCTGCCGGGATAGCTCAACGGACAGAGCACCCGACCGGCATTTGGGAGACCTGGGTTCGATTCCCGGTCCCGTCAGACTTTTTTCAAGTCCATTCTTCCTTGGGATTTTTCCTGGGTGCGCACCATCTTGCGCAAAGTCACCCTTACCCGTTTTCCTTTCTTTCATTTGAAAGAAATTTATGCCTACCACAATTATGTTTTGGATGAAGTAGCCTCACATTATTAAGAATAGGGGAATCTCTTTCTCTTCCACTTCGGTCTCAAAAATTTTGGACTCAACAGGAACGAAAATGTTTGCCTTTCATATTTTTCTGGGTGTCAAAATAACAAATCCTTTCCTAGCCGTTCTCTTCCCCGATCATGTTAGGCTACTTTTTCATCTCATTTTATATTTCTGCCACGTACCGTATCAGTCGAAGTCTAATTTCCAACATTTATGTTTGGCATATTCTATATTAGGGTTAGATGTAAGAAGAGACTGTTAGTCTCAATCTCGCCCTGAATAAAGTCCTTTATTATTATTATTATTCTTTGCCAGTCCACTTCCATGTGAAAACTGCCAGTTATTTTTATCCACAGTTAACACACAGTTTTTGGGAGTATTTTTCATTAAACGAGAATGTTTATAACTAAAACCCTGCATTTTGCTAAAATATTCACCGTTAAAGGTACCCAGTGGCTTCAGCATCCTCAAAGTACGAAAGAGAGCTCCTCCATTTATTTCCACAGTTGTAACAAAGCAATACCGGTTGAAATGAGCAAGTATAAAGATAATTCAGTACTTTTATGAAACAGGTTTATTTTTAATCTTTTTAGTCATATAATAGCCTCATAGATGTAATGAGTATAACTACTAAAACAGCTTCACACATGTGTTTCAATTGTAGTAGTATTGTTAAAAGTGCTTTGACAGCTGAACACGTAGCACTTGCCAGAAATCGAACCCGGGACCGCTTTCTCCGAAGTCGAACACGTTGCCCACTTGGCTATCCACTTGTCTCACTTCAATTGAAGTGATTATTTTAAAATATTTAAGCATGTATTATCCTTTCAACAAATGATAAATAAACTCATAAAATAATAAAATCCTTGAAAAGGGCAGAAAAGCTTTAAAGATGATATTCCTTAACTTCAAAATAAAGCATTCTAGTTTAAAAGGTTCTTCGACGGCGAAGGTCATGTTTCACTTCATAATGAAGGTTTTAATATTCATTTTTACTTCAAGTTCAAATAATTCGCCCAAGTTTTCCTCTGCATCACCTCTTTCTCTATCTTTAGTCTCCATGAAGAGTTTGTCATCAATAAGTAGACCCTGATGCAAAAGTATTTACAGCATATCGTAAGTTAATACCAAAGCGTATCAAATAATGATTCCTCTCCTCATTTATTCTTAGTAAGCGCGACACAATTTTCTGCATCCGATTTTACAATGTCACCCAGTTGATAAATTTATAAATTCAATCTAACATAGTAAGTCCTTTGCGAGGCTCTGCAAATGGACGCGTGGGCAGCTCTGATTCAATACAGCCAATCTATATTATGAAGACCACTCATCATGTCCCTTGTCGCTTCGAAAATTCTTGACACGCCCACGATTTACAAATCAATTCTTCATATACCGACCATAAATAGAGCCTCAACCCACCTTACACGCTACCCACGTCCACATGGGCAGAAATTTCTTTTCTTATTTGAATTAACATTTCAAACCTATTCAAAGAGCACACTTGCTATTGGTTAGAAAAGATAAGGCAAAACCTGTGAATTGATAAGGAAATTTACGCAGCCGACATAATGCTGCATTGAAAAAATCTTGTAAATGCTTCTAAAAAAAGGCCGTTTTAGTGAGGTAAAGTAATCCAAATAAATTATTATGCTTCAATAATTAGAAAAGGGTGAAAGGTGACATTGCACGTAAAAGCGTGCACCTAGTAAACTTTCCAATTATTGCATAAAACTGATTATTCAAGAGAAATGGTACAATCAATATGGGATTGAGTAACATGTCGGAAAGTCATGATGGTATTAAAGATAATACTTGGTATTTTCCACCTCTTTACCGCAAACACGGCCTGTTTCTCTTCCGAGGAAGCATCTTCGAGTAAAAATACACACTCCTTGCCCCGTACACCCTTCCATTACACTCATCCTCAATAAATGGTTGGAATTGGTTTGAATAATGTTTGGGTATTGAAATGGAAATTTTGTTAGGTAATCTGAAAATACTTTTTCGGAAGTGAAACCGGCCGTTTTTGCAGTAATCCTGCGGAAATACCAAGTTTAATCTTTTATTTTATTTAAGAGAATCTGTGTTATTGGTTAACTTTGTTTCTTAAATAGCATCTCATTGCGGATTCAATTTTCACGTGTAATCGAAGCATTTATGTCGTTCAGACTTTTTATAAAAGAGAAGATAAACTCCAGATTACGCAATATGGACTCAGTTTAGCCAACCACAAATTTTCTACCTCTACTTTCTCTCACGAAATTCATATTTATTTTCTTTTTATTGCATCTCTATTTCTCTAGCTACAGCTAAGCTTAGAGGAATTTTTTTTGCACTATCATTGGAGAAAAGCTTGTTTTCTTTGGAAAATCCTTTCGTCTTAAAGGGAGTCCTCATTTGGCTATCTAAAGCAAAATTTTGCAGGCAAAGGTAGGCACCATTACGTACTGAATGACCTCTAAGCACTACTCTTAACACCGGCCGGCTCGTAATCGGGTGCGTAGCATAGTTATTTCAACTGACGCATACATAGCTGGAAGCAGAAAGTCATTTCCCCGACCCAAAACACGTGCAGCCAGATAACACTCCGCTTTCATCACCACAGTTATAGTTATCGAAAAACAAGGACCTCTAATACGTATCTCTTTTATCCGGTTCATTTCTCTCCCATTTCGTCCCAGAGATCGCAACGGCCTACATAAGCAGGTGGCTCCCATAATGAAATCTCCTACTTGTCCCGCAGCTCCAATGCAGCGACTCTTCATCTTTTCCTAGCCTTCGAGCGTCGATTCTCGAGGGAAAGAGATTTTTCCTGAAGATCGTACCGATTCTCTTCTCGCAGTATCTCGACCCTATCCAAACGCTGTGCTCCAACTTCCTTACATTTTCCTTCTTCCCATAAAATCGGTATTCTGGTATATTTCTGATATCGGAATGGTAAATGCTGTCCTGGATTTACGGATAGTAAAAGTCGACAAGCGAATGAAAAAATGAAGCTAACCTTTATTTTCGATCATACTGATGCTCTGATATAAAATATATTATTTGATTTCTTCATTATTGAGCGGATAAGTAACCCCAGCAGAAGTTTTTGGCTACGATTATCTAAGAAAAACTCTCACAGTGCCTCATTTAGGATGGGTTTAGAAATATTCGCCACAGAAAATGGACTATTGACATTTTCAGTACAGAAGTTTAGCTATAGAACACTTTCTCTACTTATTTTGTAGGCTAAAAAATGTTTTACACGATAACTTTCGCTACGTACTCGGTAAGCTTGTGAATTTGCCCGGTAGCAGATAAAATCAAATAAATCGCAACTCAAAAATTATGGATTCCTCTCTCTTCATTAGGGCCATGGCAAAATGTTTTTTCACGATAACTCTCGCTATGTATCTGTATTTCAGGTCTGGATCGACAATAAAAGCAAAGAATCGCTTGAGGGGGCAAAATCGCAGGGGCGTAGATTTTGATTTTCAAGATAATATCCTTTTCTATAGCATTCGCAGGTGGTATAAAACAGGAATTATATCATGTTTGTCAAGGCCCCGTCTCGACTCTTTTTCAGCAATCAAAATCCGAATTTCGATTACAACTCAATACTTTAGGATTGAAGACTTTGGACATTCTACTGTTTTCTCTACTATATTTGGCTCATGATATTTCTCTTGGCATCAATGAAAACCTCTGACTAATCAGAGGTTCAAGAAAGATAATCAAATCTAAACAAATACTCCCAAAAAGTCTGAGCGCTGATCGATGTGGAAGCAAGTATGGAAGAGACTGAGACAAAATTAAATGAAAGATAAATATCTATCCTGTGCTCAGGGGCGGATTTACCATAAGGCGCACTAGGCGCTAGCTGAGGGCCTCGCCATTAATAGGGCCCAAAAAAGGACATTTTGCCGTTTTTTAAAGTGAATAATCTCTTGGTGGGGCCCAGAGCTTATTGCTGAATTTCGCCCCTGCCTTTGCCAAAAGAAAAATATCCCATTTACATGATATGGATGCAAGGCCTTATCCTGGTTTCTTTTTTCATTTCATATGCTGACTGGTAACGCAATCCACTTTTGTAATCGCTTCGCTTCAATCATGCTTATAGGGAACGGGGGTTAGAAACACTCCGAAGGGAGGGGTACACGCTTGTCAAAGGAATGAAAATAATTTCCTTATGACCTCCTCTCCAGTTAACTTTTACGTGAACGATATTTTGTCGTGATATTTGTGGAAGATGTACAGTAATAATGGAAATAAACCATAGTTTGATTTTAATTCGAAGTTTTCGTCAGGTTAGGTCCTCTAGGTAAATTTTTAGATTAACAAAGTCGCCAAAGGGATTTTGTCCTTAGGTGGCACGTCTAATAATAATACTTATTATTATTTTGAGTTTTCCCACTTTTTGTTGTCCAATGCCGGTAATTTGATGGGTCTTTGCCAAGCCAAATATCATTCTATTGCATTTCTAGGAACTTTCGTACTATTGATATAAACTTTCTTACTATTGATGTAAACTTTCTTTCTTAATATTGATGTATTGGTGTCATTATTATTGTTGTTTTTATTATTATATTAAAGGGGGACGGTCGCCCCCTTCGCCCTGCCCCTGGATCAACCAATGTCATAGGGATATATCTTCCGAAAGATGAACGACCTGCCAATCAGTCGATACCATTCGGGTTATGATCTCTTCCGTGGAAATGATGGAGATCTTCCGCGACCCGATCGCTCGTTTGAAAACCACCTAAAGGCGCCTCCCCCTTCCGCGAGCAACGTCTTACGCATCGAACACGTACTGGAGACATCGGCGATGAGGCGCTTTTCTCTTTACTTTCTCCGAGCATATGTACGCCTAAGCGCAGTGCGAATCGAGTTTTCATTCTTTCCCCCTTCCCGCTCATTATCCCACTTCGCAAGGTCGAACGTTTGAGGCCGAATTCCCACTTTTGAAAAATACATCGCCGTAACAGTTTTTTGGAAACGCGCTATGAGTCATCAGGATGCCGCTCGAGAGTCGTAAATAGGAAGTCGCGTGCTGGGCCGCGTTAAGGAATGTTCGCGCCTGGAGCGAATGTACAGCTCTCCTCCTCCACACTCGTAACACTTAAGGGAATGATGATTTGAGTGAAATAACCTTAACTATTTAATTTACGGCCCGACGTGGAAAGGCAAGTGCGTATCGCAAAGTCATCATCGATTATAAACAGTTTCTGGTAAGACTACTTCCACAGGTTTATATTCTAGCTTACGTTCAGTATAACAGTAAATATAATATTATTCGTAGTAAACCTGCGCTCCTAATCAACGAAATTGTTTCTTGTAAAATGTGAAAGCCACCGACGAGAATGTAATGTCATTTCCTAAAAATTTACGAAGTGACTCCATACACGGTGCTTTTTTTATGAAGTTGGATGAAAAATTGGATAAGCTTAGATATGTATATTTCCTTAAACAGAGTAATAATTCCGATCAAATTTCAACCTCGATGTCTACATTTCAAAATTACCTTTTCCATGAGCTGTCAATGAAGTAATCAGCCGTATGTCCATTGGCAACAAAAAGCCTCTCAAATGAAATAGGCCTAATATGCAAGATGATGCTTGAGGAAACTCGCGATTTATTTCCTCACTAACCAAAAATGCTATTAAGTGTAGCACAATGACTTTATGAATAACACTTTTTATAACATTAGTAAAGCGTGTTCAAATGAATGCCATCACTCGGTATAACTCATACCTAATCAGTTTTCATATTACCATATGCATGGAAAAGACAAAAGTAAATGAAAGTTACATTTTACTCTATTCTGTACTAAAAAATGAAAAACATTCCGGAAATTAAGTTATGACTGCTGTACCAACTGTTTCGATGATGCTACAATAATTCACAGTTTAAAGTAGTTGTATATTATCCCCACACTCGATAAAGTAAACTCGTTTCGCACTTTCATCACCAAACATACATCGAGACCAATCCCACCTTCATTATTTGCTGGACTGGCATGCCTTCGGAAGTCCCACACAAATTCACAAATCTGAAATAGCAAGTTCCACCTAATTCTACCGTCCAAATTTATTAGTAATTTTTATTCACTATACTTTCGCTTCAAAAAAGTCCTCTAAACATTTTTCTACGTGCTTTCGAAATTCGTAGCGGGGAAAGACTTCCTCGTTTTACCTAAGAAAATTGGAAGATACAGAATAGAATAGACAGAATAGTATTCTCAGGAAAAATGTAAAATAGGAAAGCGAATAAGGTGACCTAATTCCAAAAGGTTAATTTTAGTTTCTTAAACCATTCCAAATAGTCCATAAAATTTCAATTATATCGCAGCACGTAAGGCTCGATAACTCTATAATATACCTGGAACCTAAAATACTGGAACAGAACTCTATTTTTTTACCAAAGACTAGTGACAAACTTCATGCAATTCTCGTTTATAATGAGCAAAACGATTAATTGTTCACGCTTTCCTTATACCCTCTACGGATAACACAAAAAGATAATTTATCAGACAATTTTGTAATAATATAAACTATTGTTAGAGCTATCAAGAAAGGGCGAATACGGCAAAAATGTTATCAAAATATAAATAAAACAACCAGAATCACGGATTAACATTCGTTAACCTAAATATATAAACCGCGTGGGCTACGGATCGTAAAATACGAGACCGATGAACCAAAATGCCTAAGGTCTAAGGTGATATAACCAAGTAGCATTATACAGAGCCGCTTCCATTGCTCCCAAAGCACCTAATATGCTTGAAGTCAAAAAAAGGCAGAGGAGGTTAAGTTGATGAAGATGAACCCCTAGGTACGAACATCATCACATCTCCCGCCAGTTTCATGTCTCGTTCTTCTCTCATCACTAACGCATCAAACTTCATAATCGGAGGAGTTAATCTAATGACACGTTCTTGTTGTGAAAAAAAATCCTTCGTCCTCGATTCTTCCAAACACAACGACCGAATTGTTTCAAGTATTTTTTCACGAAAGAATATGCTGGCCCGAAAAAAAAGAAAACAAAAAAACCGTGGCACTAATCCACTCATTATTCACGGCCATTTAGGTGGAAAAAATCCACCCCCTTTCTTTCCCTCCCGATGGCGCGCCCGACCTCTATGGATAAAAAATTGAAACGTGTCCCGCGCATTAGATACCTAATCCAATCAGCCGTCTCCGCCGTCGTAAAGCCGCGCGTTCTACTTGCTCTCGAGCCGCAACTGCCAAATACTCCCGACTGGAGGAGACAGGAAGATCTCGTTGTTTTCTAACACTCTCTCCCCGAGAAGAAAAGATATCCCGGATGCGAGGCGCGAGAAACTCTCTATTTTTTTACCTCCTTATGAAATTCGAACAGTGTTATCAATTATTTCCAGCGAGAGAGATACGGATAGAGAGTCGAGGCGGACATCAATCCTCGTCTCAATACTTCCTTGCGGCGCTACGCGATCCCAGTTCGAAAGCGCGCTGTTCGAGTTTTATTCCTTTCCGGCGCCAGCACCGCGATCGAATGGGAAAAAATGAAGACGGGACAGAGAACGGATGACTTTGACGTAAAGAATTTCCCGCGGTTTTCTCTCGAAAGGATGATCGGCGTTGCCAGTGCGGCGACTTTTCAGTTCGCAATCCTTGAATATATCTTTATACTATATAGTCCTATTACTGTTAGCTACTTACAAGAAAACCTTCAAATAATAGAATACATAGAACTTCCGTGTATGAAATCGTTAATAACTTATGTATTTCATTTCTATTAAAGTTGCCGCGAATATGGGAGAAAATAATACCCCAAATTATAAACAATATACCTGATTAAATCGAGAATGAACCATAATGGTGATTCTCATCCGTTTTTCAGAGGAGCCCTGAGTTACATTTTAATGGACCGTAACTTCCGATTATATTATTTCTCTCGATTTGTATTTGAATTTGTCTGAATTTGCAAAACATAAATTTTAGCGTGCACTTCAAGTTAACTGATATACGTAAATGCAAAATCGATTACCAATCGTGATATTGATGAAAATACCATTGATAACAGAATATTAATTACTCGATAAAACGCGACAAAGGGTACAGCGAGACCGAAAAGGTTGGGCATGACCTAACGATTTTCCTTTAATTTATATTTATATAACTTAATGTTATGCTATAAACTCTGCTTCTTAAAAGTTGCAGTTAAAATTAAGTTTACTTCGTACAATATAGTACAAATATAAATATAGAAATGTGTAATAATGCAATATAAATTAAACTTACTTCGAATTTCAATAATTTAATTACTCAGCCAGAGCATAAGAACTCTAAGGTTAAAGATATGTCCTGCTATGCTGTGATGTTTATTTATTCCTTAAATCACCCACTCGTAGTCATTCGTGGGAAAATTACCGTGAGATGCTCAACAGAAGAACACATTCATTCAGTCTCTAAAAGAAAAATAGCAGGGACCCGACTCGGGATCTTAGATTTGGAAGACTAGCATGCTAATCACTCCTCCACCGAGGCCAGCAAGTTTACTCAAAAATAGTGGCATTTATTATTAAATTACGTAATATGTAATTTTATTTATCGCCGAAATTTGTTGGTGCTTAAATCCGACACATCGCTGAAATTGTTCTTGTCTCTTAACAAGTTTAAAAACCTGCTAAAATATATTTCTGGCGCAGCATGTTTCATAACAATCCATCCGTGTAATGAATACACGATACATATAACGTGCTTACCTCAAAAGACTGTATTACATATGAAAAACATCATGGAAGATATGTTGGTAAGAATCCTTTATGTCACATATAACTTCTTAACGATGAATGTTTTAAGATGAATTAAAACTATTCATTTACATACGAGTAAACGAGATTATTCCGCAGGCAATGGGAGATAACTGCGATAGAAAAGCTTTCACATCACACTGTCCCCCTGCCTTTCCCAGCACCTCAACCTCCGGGGGCGCCACCTAATCATTTTCGTAAGAAATAACAGAAACATCCTCATCCTCCTCTCCATCCTTATTTTCCCGATGACATCTCCCTCGGGGGAAACATTTCATTTGACCCACGCCTATGCTGCTGCCGTCGCTAAAAAGCGGAAGGTGTAGTAATCTCAGCGAACCAGAGGAGGAGGATACGAAAAAAGAGAATCGGCACGCGCTCGAGAGCTTTTAAAATAAAAAGAAGAACCGAGCGTGTAAGAGTTTCTCTTCTTCGAGACGGTGTTGTTTTTCGTGGCAACGCCCTGTTGTTAAGGGCGTAATGGAAGCGATCTGCATACACACAGAGAGAGAAGAAATAGCCGCGGAAGTTCCTGCTCGGACCGCAGGATTTTTCTTTGTTAGAAAGCTACCCTTCGTTATTTCCGTCACTGCCGCATCTCCGCGAGGTGTCGTTGAGGAATTGCCCCGCTCGTTTCTCTCTTCTTCCAGTATGCTGGACGGGGAGTTTCCCCACGAGGGGTATCCTAGGATTTCATGCTCAAAGGGAGCTTTGCATCGTTTAGCCATTTAGAAAGTTCACCGGTCTAATTCTGGATAAGAAAGTCAGGTGCTCCGTTCGCGGAAATTGTATGAGACTAATTAATTAATCTCGGGAGCGTATGATCAAGATAACTCCGCGAGGCAATGGAATGGTTAGAGGCCGGGGCATATTTCATCTGAGAAGTGGCCACCGTCTGGGGCGCAACGTTATTTAAAACTCCCGCTGAGAATAGGCGAATGATTTACTAGATTGCCTTGTATTCGGGGAGTGATCGATATCATCAGTTGAATATGAGCCATAACTTGGTACCCTCAGCGATCATCTGGCAGATTTATCCTCATCTTTTGCCATCTCGTTGTTACTGGGAAGGTTCTCTCTAACACGGTTTTAATCGATTTCACAGCAAGTAAATTGAAACTTGGATGTTTTTTAGAAACCTTTTTACCGTTAATACTTAGATATGCTTGACTCGTTAAGAAAAATAGTACCATCTTCCTCCAAACAACTACAGAAATAGAATGTTATCCGTTCTTCATTATCAATGGAGAAAACCCCGTTGCAACCACTATAAACTTGTCACGCCAACCTTCCAAACAATAATCATCTGAAATAAGATTTTTCACCTGCTGAATTCTCTGAACACTAAAGTTTCGAAGGATAACTTACTGTATTACTGGCTGTTGATTACTGACGAGAAAATTGAATTAAGTACTTTGAAAATACATATGAGGTATGCTGTCGAGATAACAAAGCCTGGAGATATGTAAAATGAAATGAATGAATAAACTCTTTATTAAGGCGATTTTAGGCCCAACTGGCCTCTCTTCTACCTAACCTCAATTGCCAATACATTTAATATTCAGAGTTAACAGAAAGAATACAATAACAACACAAAACGAATGCAGAACATACAGAGGAAAACGTAACTTGTTAGTAAAAAGAAACACTTGGAATCTTTGTTAACTTTTTATATTGTTGTAAAGTTGGGTTGATAGGCCCTTCATTGGCGAGGTAAACCCATGAGAATCGAATTAATGCCTTATGAAAAGATTCGAATAAATCATTTCGAAATTCTCTTACGACATCTAAAATCTGGTACTAAAGCTAGTGCTTTGAATGCAATATTTGGCTTAAATTTTAGTTTTTTGAACAGTTAATTTTATGATCCATACACAAAATAAAGACGGCAGGTCAGATGGATATAGATATGTCTGAATCATGCCATTAGGGGTTTTATTTTGCCTCCAAAACCTGAAAATCCCAGTTCAGAACTAAAAGGAATATTATGAATGCTTTCAACCCTAATAGAGCTGACGTTACATTATACCTATCCCTACCTGAACATAGATAATTACGGAATACGAGCATTGTAAAAATTGCTCCTCCACTTCCTGACAACCTTGCCATCGTATGAGCAATCCGTGGGTTGAAAGAGAGAGTTTAAGGAGTAGCAGCACCCTTTCAGAGGTAGGAGTAAGCGAGAGCTAGAGTGAGAACGGCCCAGTGACACACATACGAGGAGAGGAGAGAAACAGAAGGACAGAGTTGGGCGATGAGGCGGAGGGTGCCTCTTTCTCCTGTCCTTCCTTCCCTCAATTTCTCCCACGCCGAGATATTTTCAGATGAAATTGAGGAAACTTTATTACCACTGTCGGCCGATGCGCGTAATGACAGGGAATCGGTAGCTCTAGCTGTCGGGGAGTAGATTTAGGATAAGATGCCGCAGGGTTTAAAATAATCCCAACCATTTCTTAAAAATGATTCCTTTTTTAGGTATTCCCAAATAGTAAACTAGATGAGCTGCTGCAGATTTCTTCCTTAATCGATTTTCGTACTTTTTGGATTCCTGTTCTTACTGGGATAAGTATTTACACAACTTCTGAATCGTAAGCCTTGTTGTATGCATTATATATGTATATTAACTACAATAATTAAAATGTATGAGTGTTTTATACAACACGTGAGCTACTTAAGTACTAACACTGTGTAGCTTTAGTATTTCTCCATGCATAAAAATCCAACAATTCCATATTTCTATAAATAAATTTGGTCTAATTAAACCAATACCTTATAAAAGTTCGTTTAATTTTAGCGGAAAAAGAGTCATTCATATTCATTGTGCTATACTCAGATGGATATTTCCTTTCAAGAGCATTTTGGCTCAGTGAAACTAGAAAGGGCAAAATATCTCACTCCTCATATTGCTTAGCGAACATGCTTTGTTCTGATGATGATGCTACAGCATTGAAACCGGTAAACGACTGTGTGTTTTTTGAATTGTGGAATTGTACAAGTTTTTAAAAAAATTGTGTTAGTTTTTTAGGTTCAGACCTGTCTGTGAACAGAGTACTTTACAAAGAGTTCAATTCCACAACCTTTATAATAAGATGAGGTTGATCGGTCCCGGAAATGCCCAATATATAAACCGATACTACGTAATGTATAAATATTGGAAACAATGATACTATGTGGTTATTAAGTCTTGATAAAAAGTTGCTTTCAAGCTTCACTCACCGCTGAACATTCCTTTTACGTTTCCTAATTACATATCTGAAACTCTTCATTTATAGGAAAACGAAATTAAAGGTGAATATTCCAATAAAAAGTATAATCATTCTCGATTCCCTACTAAGTTGACTTCACCATTGCAAAAATAGACGTGCAAATCACCCAAGGACTATTTCCTTTTTCGAGATGGTCCCCCTATTTTATAACCAGAGAGGTAAGAGCCACGAAAGTTCTTTCTGATATTTGTAACATTTACCAATACCCGAGGAGAAACGGACAAGAAAAAAGTCTGACGAGACCGGGTCTCGTAACCGGGTCTCCCTATTGCCAGGTATGAGTCCCGGTCCCGTCAGACTTTTTCATGTCCGTTTCTCCTTGGGAGTTTTCCTAGGTGCACGCCTTTCCTAGCCAAGTCACTTATACCCTTTTCCTTATGATTCACCAATACGTTCTCTTTTAAATTTGGTAACAAAATCGAAGGATATGAAGTAAATCCTTACGTAGTACCTTTCTTTGGAAGGTCCCAGCGCACGAACGCCAGACCATAAAGACTGAACTGAAATTTTGGAAGCAATGTTTTAATGTTAGAACCATTATATTCGTCGACAAAGCTATGCTCCACTGAAAAGTGATATCCTTCGAATTGAATCGCTCATTCAGAAATCATCGTAAGAAACAAACCATTACCTTTAATGATCACCATAAATTCTACGTTTCTCTATTTCTTGAGAGAGATAAATTACGGCAAGACATTCAAAACCGGTGGACGCGGTTCTAACGGTGCCATACATAACTCCAGCGAAGATTTGATAGTACAAGACGATTGAAAAAAAAATCTTTGACGGATCGGTTTGACCCGACGACTCGCGACTTGGGAAGAAAGGAGAGAAGTGTCATTCTGGGAGATGCTTGGGTGTGGCAGTTGGGGAGAGAGCCGTTACCAAGTCTATTCGAAGATGGCAAAGGTGGCAATAATATCTCGGGCACCTTCCTCATCACCAGGACAAAGATTCCTCGAGAGAGGATATGGGATGAGTTCACGTGCGCGGATTCAGAAAGAGGGCACAAGTGGTGAGGGGAAGATGAAGGAAGCGGAGGAGGCGTGGGAGTTAAGGAAAAGTTCATCTAAAATGCGCACGAGTTAATTCCCTCCCTCTAAGGATTCATCAAACGTTACGCCGAGAAGTTGACAAACCTCGTGTGTATATCTACCTTAAGGTTCCTATAAAATTGCTAATTTTCAATGCGATAAGAAATTTACCTAATAATAGTGTTAAAGAATACAGACTCAAATTTCTAAAATAATTTTACGTGATTATTGCCTGCTCTTTTTAGGTATTGCTCTTCGGCATGTTCCCGCATATATTCTTGATCAGCTTTATTGACTTTCTATGTCAGCAAAAAAATATAAAAGGGTAAGGGTAAATGAACTTTACTTGGCACAATAATGTGTTCGCCTTAAAGCAGAGGCACTTTTTAAGATCAATGGGAAAACAAATCAATATACATACGTCTGTATATTGTGGTAGGTGCGACGGTGCGCCGAGGAGCCAATTGTGCTGTTTATTTATTGGCACTTTATTGGCGGTGATGCGAGTGGCATTAAAGTGAAACGGGGTAAAGGGTAGGGAGTCGTTGATTTGTTCAATATATATATGCGTCCACACGCACACATTTACGTATACGATTGTTCACTAGGGACGTAATTTGTTGTAGTAATTATTGCTCGGCCAAGGTTTAATGGACGATCAACCTATTTCGCAAAACTACAACGAATCGGTAAAATAGTTTTATCTCTTAATGACACTTACGGCGAAAATGTGCATGTGCTAAATCTTATCCAAACCATTCGAGTTGGTGGAATACATAAGGAAAATCACCTTACAAATTGATGTCATAAATAAGCTATAACTTCTACTATTATGACATTTTATCCTTCTAAAAGTTGAAACGATAAAAATATTCTTAAAGCCTCTAAATTCTAGGTTTCGAAAAAAATAGGAATAACAGTAAAAAAAGATTAGTGGTCATAATGATGAAAGGAAAATGAAAAGCAAAGTGAGAGAGTTCTACTATCCCACAGAGACAGATGACGTTTCATTAATAAAAATTATAATTGAAAATTTTAAATGCCGAACTATTATTGAACAGTCATGAAATTAAAATAAGCTAAGGTGGCTGCTGATGGCTGTGTTATAAGTTGAAAGTAAACTCCAAAAACCATCAAAATTAATCTTACGTGCTATACGTATTTCAATTCCAAAGAAATCATTTTCAGGCTTTGGCAGACCGTGAAAGAAATATAAATATAAAGAAAATAATTTTGATGGTTTTTGGAGTTTACTTTCAACTTATAGTCATGAAATTAAAGAAAGAAAATGAAGCAGATAAGTTAAAACTTTCACAAAATAAAATAGTTTTAAAGAATTTTGCAAAGCGCGTCTTGAAGTATGTTCTTTTAAGTAACTAATTTTATTTGTATGACAATAATTGCTACAGAATCTCTAGCCTCGCAAAAATCCTAAGCTTTTGATAACTTGATCTCTTAAAACATCTTGAAAATCCCTACATACCTGCTGTAACCTGGACTGGGGGATATTTGTCTTTCATTTTCGTTATGTAAAGCAAACGAAACTCGTCGCAAACAACAGATCTTCTCTAAGAAGAAGGCTCCTGCTCCCTTTCACTAGTTTAAGTACACACCTAAAAATATTTTAGCAAAACTCTTCTTATCATATTTTCCACCATTGGAACAAGAAAATTTTTTCACTATATTTACCAAACATAGCGTCTTTGTTATATTTTTTCTTTCACGAGATAATTCACAGTTCAACGAGTCCCTCATTTGACCGAATATCAAAAGTCATAGAAATCGATAACAATCTAGAGTAAAAACCCCTTTTCTTAACTAAGCTAAAAGTATTTACGAGTATTTCTAATCCGAAATACAAGAGTAATATCAGCAAATTAAACGTATAGAATAGAAAAGTGGAATTTGAGTTCGCTATTGGTGCGATAGAATAAATACATATCTTCGATTTAATAGCGGAAAGTATTTGATGGTATACCATTCCATTTCGCAATAGAATTCATGGAGTAAAAATACATTTTCTGAGAAATATAAGGGAAAATGATGAAACGGACTGAAATGACCGAGTAAGTAGTGAATAAATCCTTCGAAAAGGAAACGAAGAGAGAAAATCTAACAGGGGAATTGATCGGGCTTACTTTGATGTGTAATAGTCTTGTGAATATACGTAATAAAAATGAATGTCGGAAGGGAGGAATTATACAGGAATACCTACGTTAGATTATGAGAGAGGTAATGAAAGGTAGGTAATGGTAAATGTTAAGAAGTCGTTCCACCAAGTATCGCTGGATACCATTCATTTGAAATGTTAAGAATTTTGATGGAATGAAATCCTAGGCTGGAAATATGAAGAGAACTGGAGAGCTTGATAGATGAGGACGCAATTAAAAAAATAATAATCTACCAAATTTAAGATTTCTTTAAATAACTGAAAACCGATAGTAAACATGTAAAATGCCTATGAAAATAGTGAAAAATGACCTCCGCTATCGACGCACCTGAACAGCTACGACTATAGTGTAAAAGAATAATTTTATCTGAATGAATACTATCATTAAAACATTTCTTGTCATTCGGATAACAAAGAAGGGCATGATCATTAATATTTCGCTAGAAATACGATTAAAACGGAAAAAAATGTCCCGAAAGAAATGAAAATCCTACTAAACAGCAAGTTTACACTACTTTCACTTTCGTTCATTTTTCTTTCTTCATGATTTTCATTCATACGAATCAAACTTGACCTTAATTTGCTTCCACATCTGATAAAAAATTCTTATTACTTTCCATTTTCAGAGGAGGAAACAGTTATAAATGAATTTAAAGGTACGTACAAAAGCTCACGCTTCTTTTAAGCGTAAAACTGTCTGTTGAAGTGACTCCATACTTACTTCTGGGAAATCGATAAAAAACGATGAAGTCAATAAATAAACGTGAATTACTTACCTGGATGGTAATTATTATTTATCGACGGGGATATGTACACTAATTAAATCTTTAAACAGAGAAAATATCTTGTAAATTAGTATTTTATCGAGCACAAATAAGCTGGATAAAAAAAATAGGTCAAGTTCGACGGATTCCGCACGTAAAAAAACTGATTGGGCACCGGTCTACGTGATAATTAGCGCAAATTCTGATAGGAATTTGAGTTCCCAAGAGAAAACTTGGATGACTCACGTTGGTATATCCCGTGGAAGAAAGCGCCAACTAATATTTACGGTTCGCATAAGTATGCGACGTTTGTTTGAGAAAGCTGAGCGATGAAAAAAGGGAACGGAAATGACACGGCAAAATAAAGTTCAGATGTTGAAACGCAAGTCAACGATAATTATTTATAATCCAAAGCGGTAATCAGCTAGCTTACTTATTTTAAATTAACAAAATCAAAGGAACAGCATCGAAGCCAGGAAAAGTTTTAAAATACACGCATGTGCGTAACACCAATTTTAAACTATCGATTTTCTCTAAAGTATATTTATCAAACTTACAGAAAAACTGTTCCGTTCCAGTAATTAACTTTAATTCCCACATCCATATCGTATGTTTTGAAGGTTAGACAAACACGTATGAAGAAAAGCAACGTACGAACACGTTTTATTCATCAGTGTATGCGAGAGTAATACATGGACGTGACTAATAAAGAATATTTTAGCAAGAATATTCAATGGATGGAAATAAACGAAGAAAATTTCAGAACAATTTAATTCCAACGAATAATTGGTTTTGCAAATTGTTTCTAAATCTCATTATGGCAAATGAGTATATTAAAAAAATCCCAAGGAAAAAACAGACATTAAAAAAACAATACTCTTTTCCTGGTAAGTATAATAATTTCTTCGATGAAATCAGTAAGATGACGCCAATTGCATATATTTTAATAATTATTATTAATATCGAACACACAACTAATCCCTAATCAGAAAAATCACATTAGTCTGGAATCGAACCCGGAACCCTTGGTTTAGAAGGCTAGTCGGGTTAAGCACTCAGTCTCCGCGGCCGGTATGCTCCACTTAGTATTAAATATTTTTAAGAACTGCGTCAGAAAATTATGAACGCAATCAAAATTTTAAATAAGTAAGTAGTAATAAGTAGTATTAAGTAGTAATATAGAAAGTTGTATAATACTTTTAACCACTTAAAATCGAACAAGATGTCTGGATCAAATCTCGTGATTCTTGGTCATTTCTTAATATGCTTGAAAGTTGCTAGTGCACGTCTGGAAGGCATTTCATTCCTACCGCGTAACGATTGGATATATTCCTTCTAACTATGCAATTCCATATAAGTTACTCCCGGCACTCATTTACGCAACCAAATAAACATTGGGTGAAAACCGTTTCAAAAGGAGCAAGGCGGCTCTACTACTGTGAGTAAATAATGGATTTTTCCGAAAAGGTATCGAGCTATTTAAGTCGTTTTATTTAGGAGACCAGTGTGAAAGCTACCAAAGTCGTTGCGGATGACCTTTCGAGCCTTTCGAGAGAGAAAGTACCTTTCAAACTTTGATATGCTCTAGCTTCCAATAATCTGATCACAACGGTCATCTATCCACCTAAAAAAAAAACTCTCCTGAATAAGAAAGTCAGGATAGCGAAATCTTTGCAAACCATTCCATTATATTAGCATTTGAATTTGGTTAACGGTTATACCTTGGCACCAAATAAAATATTAATAGCTGTTATCAAATAAATTTAATTTTACTAAGCTCCATAAAGTTAGTCTATTTAATAAGTTAGTCTCGTCATCTGCGGAATATTATTTCACAAACCTGGAATTTTTTCATTTAATTCTTACATCAGGAGCAGAATTAAGTTCATTTGTGTCATAATTCGGAGATTATGATATTTTAGAAAAAAATACGAAGGTATTCGTTTATCAAATGAGCAATCCCTACTTTTCGCGATATTACATTTCCTTAGACATTCATAGTAACTCAGCTAACTTTGGATCGCCGCATAGTTCATTGGAATGAAATCTACCTTTTAGACCCAGTAAATTTGGATCTAATCGATCTCTTCCGCGTTGGTTTGCTTGAATTCTATCGATACTTTTGGTGTGCATATATTACACTGGTTAAATTGGTATTTTGTTAGTCTAAAATACGATTCTATAAATTTTCAATCGCTCTCGACACCAAACCAATTTTCCTTGTATAAAAGTATAGGGAGACAAAAGCTGTTACCATTTCCAAAAAAAATCCTTGAAATGATTAATTTAAATAATAATTAATTTAATCGATGCTAAAGAAGGAATTTGGCGTTCTTTCAGTCCTGTAGCACTTCAGTTTTCTTAATTAAAAATGCGTGTTTAAAAATTTGAGACATCTTATTCCAATCTCATTACCACGTTTTTTCGATGTAAAAGCAAGTCCCTAAATATATTTTGGACATACAGAACTATTTAAATACATCAGTGTAGAGTGGTCTTTAATAATGTAGCAACGTTTTCGGACTTAATCACTAAGTATCACTAATTTTATGGTAGGAGGAGGTATGAAAAAATAAATTAACGAAAACTATCAAGAAAAGGAGGGAAAACGTTAAGCAACTATTAACTTCCGATAAAATCAACACCAGACAATCAGCGTCATAAAAATTTTTAATTTGAAGCAAATTAGCTGTAAAAAATATTTCAATCTAAATTTTCAAGTCACTACTATTGATTTTTTTATTCAGCTCTACCTATACTTGCGTCAAAATATGAAAATATTCAAATAGTGACTTCCAGTCCTTAAAACTTTACGCCATTAGCTCAAGGCGTATCAACATTTCGGGATACACTCTTAAAAGCGATGTAACTCCGGTGTGAAGCGGATTTTCCGAGATTTGCATCCGGGAGAAATCGTCTTCGTTTCGTCGCACGACCCAACGAGAAAAAATAATCGAGTAAACTAGGGAAAGCGAGAGTGAGCCGTGCGGCGCATGGTCACGGGGAATCCCCACAGAACACCTATTTCACTCTCCATCGTGCTCACTGGGATTTTGAAGAGGTCGTTACGGCAATCTCTGGTCTCTCAAGAGACAGCCGAAAGTTGGGGAAAAACGTTAATCGATTTCCTTGATTTTTCGCTGTCAAGAAGCATGTTGTAACAGATGGAGAAAGTAATGCGAAACAGCTTCGAGCATACTTCGTATCGTCATAAAGAAAGGTCGTACTCCGAGGGGAGCAAATCACCCAAGGATATATTACTCTCGGCGCTTGTTGAAAGGAATTTTTTATTTTGCAAATAACTATGATATTGCTATATAAATTTCTAAATTAGGCTCACACGGATGTGTAAACAGCTGTACATATGTACAGGCCTAAATTTACTCAATTAAAACTCATATTTTTGGTTCAAACCCATTAGATTTTCCGGAACGTGTAGATTTAGGCTAAATTTATTCCTACTTAAGTCGATAATTTACGTAATTATAGATAAAAAATTTGGAAAAATTTAGAGAACGAAGTGTAGAACGAAACAATGTGCCTACTTTGACTATGATCAGTCGATTCACTTCATGGCGAATAACTTAATTCATTTTATTAAANGAAGACACTCCGTAAGCGGTATGTCCGAAGGCGAAACTCGCGTTTAGAGACAAACGGGAAGCTTCGAATTACCGATTTCTGGGAAAATCACAAAGCGTATTTCGGAAAAAATGTCTCCATTTTCAAGGGCTTCACAATTGGAAATGGATGAATTGCGGAGACCTTGAAAATTGAGACTTTTATCCGAAAAGCGCATAGGGATTTCCCCAGAAATCGGTAATACGGAGCTCCCCGCAACTTTGTTTATTCAACATTTTTATTTTGATGACACCTTTTATTTTTATAATGGCTTTGCAAATGCAGATGGTAATAAGTGTGGCTTAAATAAAGTTCTCCATTGAACAAAACGGAAGGCTTATATTTATCTAAAACATTATATAAACGAACTAAACAGTTTGAACAGCCATAAAATGCGATCGTAGGGTAAAATTTTCGCCTAAAGGGATAATCGAATGTAATATTAAACGGTCAGTCACCGTTAATAAAGAATGTTACGTAAAACTCGCCGCTGACCTGGGAGCAGGAAGCAATTTTGAGTTATCTTCCTTGTACGAAAGTGAAATCCATGGAAAACTTGTAACCTGATTTGGATAACCTTTCACTTTATTTGCAGTTCCATAAAATTAAAACATTTTCTCTCTTTAAGTTATCCTATTTCAAGCTACTTCCTCAAGAACCAACAGTAAAGACTGCATAAAAAAAACCTTTCATTTAATAAAATTTACAGTTGCTGGCGATGTTTTATGGAAATACATCATGAAGAGAATGAGAAAAGTTGTACTTTTTCCACGATATATTTAAGTATTAAGTAGTAATATAGAAAGTTGTATAATACTTTTAACCACTTAAAATCGAACAAGATGTCTGGATCAAATCTCGTGATTCTTGGTCATTTCTTAATATGCTTGAAAGTTGCTAGTGCACGTCTGGAAGGCATTTCATTCCTACCGCGTAACGATTGGATATATTCCTTCTAACTATGCAATTCCATATAAGTTACTCCCGGCACTCATTTACGCAACCAAATAAACATTGGGTGAAAACCGTTTCAAAAGGAGCAAGGCGGCTCTACTACTGTGAGTAAATAATGGATTTTTCCGAAAAGGTATCGAGCTATTTAAGTCGTTTTATTTAGGAGACNAATGAGAATAGTTGTACTTTTTCCACAATATATTTATTATTAAAAGCAAACAATAAAAACTCTTGATGATGGCGATCATTCGCCGAAACTAGTCGTGAGTTTTTATTGTTTGTTTTTAATAATAAATATATTGTGGAAAAAGTACAACTATTCTCATTTTCTTCCTTTCATTTAATGTCGGGAGGTAATGGCTGTCGCCAAGATGCTCTTACATTTAATCTAAATTAAATTTCTTTCGCTCCATGTAATGCTTTGTGCTTTAAATTGAGCATAAACATTAAAATGTAGTAATATAGCATTAAAAATTCCTTTTGTCACAAGAAACTTGTTTTATTTCACAGCGACTAAACAGTAATTATTTCTGAAAATTAAAATTATAATCCATTTTTTGCTATCAATTGCGTTTACTAATCTTCCCAAATTCAGAAGACATATCCAGAACATACGGGTAGAGAAAAGTTTCAAAAAACTCCTTAAAATTTAGTCATTATTTGCGCTTCAGAGAAAGTGTTGGATACCATTCCTCAGTGAATTGACTCTGATTTTCTTGCGAATCTAAGATATTACATGATAGTTTCTTCGTCATCCTTTAGACGAACTCAATTGAAATCATCATCCAACTAAAAACTACCACACCTATGTTAATTTTGATTTACCTATGTTCTGGAATCACTTTCTAGTTTTCGTTTTCTTTCACACCGATAGTTACATTCAATTTTTACTGATAACTGAGGATGACTGAACATAGTATATAACATCATCACCATTCATATCCTAGATTATATTAACTCCTTTTTTATATTACTTATAGATTTCACTTTCTTCCCCTTCGAGTAAAAACTTTGTTGATTTTATGTAAATTTTTGTATCAATCTTACGCGACGATTATTTAGACATCAGGTTTTATTGATGGTGAGAGACAGACTGACTTTTCTCCAAATCTATTCTTCCTCTGATTGGTTAAATATTTTGCCAATGGTTTATTCTCCTATAGAGCTTAAATTTTCTAATTTACAAACAAATATCACCTCAATCCTTTTAGTATTAGTAAAAACTAGAGGACGACAGTAAACCTACCTAGACCGTAGGCCAAAAGTTCTCTAATGTGCATTCTATCGATGAAATAACGATAACACGGATTGGATATGTTTTCCTTTTTTTACACACGATCCAGAGGAATTTGTAGCACTTGCGTATAATAATGATGCCAATAATTCTGCCCTGAGAACTCTGCCGGCATTGGATTTAGAACTAAGCTCCTCTACATTTCCCCATCTTAATCTCATTCTTGCTCTGATTCGACCACCAGGATTCCTGGAATAGCCCACGTACGATTTAAACGGAATGAGAGATGATCTCGCGCTATGGGAAATTACGCGCCTTAACGGTCGTAATGGATTAACGGATGGGCGAATATGAGCAATCTTCCGAGAGTAATTTCATTCGTCTTTCTCTTCTTAAAGAGAATGAGATAAGGACGCTACAATTTGCCTTTCTGAGAACCGAAAGCTGGTTGTTGGGAAAAGAAAGGCGTTTATACAAATTCGGGTGTAATCAGTAATTGCACTGGCACAAATCAGTAAAGTGTAACGAGATTCTCAAAAACGCTTCCGGCTCTAGACGACCCCATGTACCGTATCCTATTTCAAAGAATTTCGTGATCTGGAGATAAAAGCGTGATTCGAACGACCTCAAAACATCTTCTCATAGTTTCAATGTCAATTATAACGATGAATGATGCTCGAAATAGCGCGGTTTGGGAGCTACACAATGATAAATATTAAAGATTCTCGAAAGCATAAAAAGACAGCTTTTATACATTTTTGTATTGGTAGCTTTATAAACGTTATATAGGAGCATGTATAATTTAAGAACCTCAAACAATGATTAATATGTTTTCCTTTCAGATAAAAGCTAACGTGTATTAAGCATCTGAATTTGAAAATAATGATCAAAAGACTCCATAAACAAGCATCGCGTACAGCTTCAACTAGGTCCATAGATTTTTTAAATTATTTAGTTTAAAATATCCTCTAATATTAACTATTTCAACTGTTGACTGAATGTGAACAAGGTTGGAACACTACTGTTAATGAATTAGAGGTTTGAAGACACTCCGTAAGCGGTATGTCCGAAGGCGAAACTCGCGTTTAGAGACAAACGGGAAGCTTCGAATTACCGATTTCTGGGAAAATCACAAAGCGTATTTCGGAAAAAATGTCTCCATTTTCAAGGGCTTCACAATTGGAAATGGATGAATTGCGGAGACCTTGAAAATTGAGACTTTTATCCGAAAAGCGCATAGGGATTTCCCCAGAAATCGGTAATACGGAGCTCCCCGCAACTTTGTTTATTCAACATTTTTATTTTGATGACACCTTTTATTTTTATAATGGCTTTGCAAATGCAGATGGTAATAAGTGTGGCTTAAATAAAGTTCTCCATTGAACAAAACGGAAGGCTTATATTTATCTAAAACATTATATAAACGAACTAAACAGTTTGAACCACAATGGCTCTCAGAGAGAACTAGTATAACGTTGCAACGTTGTTAAAGGGAAAAATGGTCACTTTCCAACTCGCTGTAACGGATCGCAAAAACAGCCATAAAATGCGATNACAGAAATATTTGTTACGAGCCTGATCTAAATAGCATTTTATTTTTTCAATGTAATTGAAAAAACTTTTATATATCTCTTAAATAGAGAAAATTTAGTATACATTCCTCAAGGCCAAAAAGTTTACAGCTAATCGGAATTTTACTGAATACCTTACTGTTTCCTTCTCACGAAAAAGTAAAAGAAAAAAACTAAGAGTTTAACTAAGTGTTTGGGATTTCTCCGTTTTTCACGCCCACTTAAGAATTTTGCATTAGCGTGAGAATCTCATAACTTTCCTCGTTTTACCAATAAAAGAGGGAGCATTTAGCGCGCTATCAGAAGAATTCCATCCAAAATTCCCAGACTCCGTTACGCGTAAAGTCATCTCCGGTGAAAGGCTCACGAGTGAAGCGAAGAGCGAGAACCGTGAAGAATTAAAACTTCTGATTTGTTTACCTTGCCTCTGGAAGAAGAAGTTACTCTCCCAGAGGGAATGAACATGAGGTAAAAAGCTAATATGCTTAAAAAGCGACGAATTGTACATGGATCTGCAATAAAAGAGGCATGCAAGAATCAATAAACGAGCTCGCCTCTTATCTCCGTGTAAAGAGGCGGACGTAAAAGTGTTTATTCGAGGAAGTGGAAATCAACGAGGAATGTCCGCAAGCGAAAAGAGGGGCGCCGCTGTGGCGTCGACATATTAAACTATTTATTTCTTGCTTGGCCTAGAAAAAGGAAACCAAAAGAGTTATTTATTTCTTCCCTATAGATCGGAATAAATATCTGATGCTTCATAATATCATCAACTTCATATAAGAGCGTTTTTTATGACTGTGATGACTCTTTGGGCCCAGAATGTGATAGAATCCAAAATAATAGAAATGTCATCAAATAAACAAAAGATCGTCGTATAGACACCGTGTTAAGTCCTCTCTCTGTCTGTTATGTTGAGCACAGTTTCACATCGACATAATGTAATAACCACAGGAAAAGGGGTAAGGGTGACTTTGCGCAAGATGGTGCGCACCCAGGAAAAATCCCAAGGAAGGATGGACTTGAAAAAAGGTCTGACGGGATCGGGAATCGAACCCGGGTCTCCCAATTGCCGGTCAGGTGCTCTGTCGGTTGTGGTATCCCGGCAGAACGGAGGAGTATGTTTGATTCCCGGTTCCGTCAGACTTTTTTCAAGTCCATTCTTCCTTGGGATAATGTAGTAACATTATCAATTTATGAGTTTAATTCGAGTATTTATAACAGAAAGAATTTGTAGATTAAACCACTCCCATTTCGATTTTGTGGCGCGCGGAAATAGCCCACAAAAATGTTTTTATTATGTAAAGGAGATTTAAAAATTATATTAGTTCGAAAAATATACTAGAAATAGTTCTTTATTTGACATGATAGACCCTGAATATTCTCTTGAGGACCTCAAACAAATTTTAATCATCAGAAGCATATATACCGATAACTGGAGGAAAACTTATCCAACATAAGATTTAGTCTAGCTTAGGTAAAAGAAAAACATATTTATATTTTTTATTAAATTTAATCATTTTTACTGGGAAAATATCTTGTTTGAGAGAAAGAAGATATAAAAATAACGTGATGTAAGCATTTGTAACTACTAGCTACTACTTGTATTTTACTCATTTAAAAGAACCGTTTTTCCAAGGGTAATATATTTCAGAGATGATGTGAGTATTCTTTCAGATATACTCATAATGAGAAAAAGATTCAGAAATTGAGTATTTATACATTATTAATCATCTGTATGGACCAAAATGATAATAAAAAAAAAGATTGTGGATACCTGAAGAGATGAGATCTGACAAAAATTTCCAAAACCTTTCAAAATCTTGATTAATAACATAAAAACTCGATTCCTCACGTAGTTAGATATAGTTCGAATGCAAGTAAACAAAGCAACGCAATAAATCAGAGCATTAAAAGGTATTCAAAGGTGAACTGATCTTCAGAATAGCAACTGAGACCGCGAAAAATGCTCTCGAGGCTTCTCCTGACATGTTGCGGTTAACCGGGCAAAACAAATGAACACCGAGAGCGATATGGTTTTCAGAGATAGATGACCTTTGCGGAGTGTTTCACATGCATACCATTAACCTATATACGTGGTATTCTTCACTAGCGCTAGTTTCTAGAGTTGTGAGGTCACGCTTTGTGCCCTGAGTTACTAAATGCAGAATTTAAGCCCACTCTCTTCCATCCGAATTCAACAGCAGAAGCTGGAAAGTCCCACGAAATCTTTGGCATAGGTCTCTAACAATACCCGCGATCTTTTTATCTCTAACCATGATGATACATTAAAAAGTATTTATAATCCTGAGATGGAATAAGTGAGATAATATCTCCAGAAGATAATAAAATATACGTACAATCAGTGTAACTGCCAAGAAATCATGAGATTCCATAGAGAGAAATTTCTGTGAGAAATTCAAACTTGAAGTCTTAATACGGACAAATTCGCGATATTAATTCCTTAACGTTGATGGTTTACTTTGATAATATGGCATCTTTCCATGAACCATTCTTCTACTTTGGATCTGGAGAATGATCCAATTTCCTTACGCTGGTGTGTGTTCAATGCATAATTAAGAAAATTTCCGAAATTTTTTTGTTTCCGATTCTGATAATTAAATAATTATTTAATTAATGAGAAAACTTGTTTCTTAAGCATTTGAAAAACTTATTGAGATGAGAATTTTAGGGATTTAACATTCAAGTACCTATATTCTTTTTTTTTTTTGAAACCTAATCGGCGACAACAGGTAGAAACTGGGACAAGCCGATACACTGAATAAGTCGAAAGAATAGTCAGAATTTGTGAGAAAACGCGTGCCATTTTTAACTGATATTCTAATCAAATTTGCAAGAAGTATTAATCAATAAATCACGTCTAACAGAAACTTCTCTGCGAAATTATCATAGTGGTTTAAAATATTATCCAATCTCAATGTATACTAAATAAGTAGATGCACTTAAAATTTCATATTTATCCCAAAGATATCTGAAATTCATTCTCGAAAATTTCAAAAGACGTCGGAAGTGGACACGTTTCACAAAGAATGAAACGCTTAAGTAAACGTGAGAGATGGAACTGGTAGATATAGATGCTACCCAAAAGTCGGAATTTAAACTCTTCATGACTATCTTTCATCTTCATCAGTTTTCGGAAGTCAACCATGGAGCCCGGATCCTTTCTACAGCTACTACCAGAGGACCCCATCAACTCCTTATTACGGTAGCCAGTGGGGAGGCGGTGGAGACCGTGGGGGGCGAGGGAAGGGTGGTGGTACGGGAAGTGGATGGGGTTGGCCTGGAGGAGATCACTCATCCGGAAGACACGGTCGCACTGCTGGAGATGAACAGGAGGTGGAATCCGGAAGGCTTCTCTCCTCCGATTCCATAGCAACAATCTCCGAAACATTAGGTGCTATTAATACGGTGGGAAGGTAAGCTATTTTTTATATTTTTAATACATTTTCAAACACGAGATTTTTTCAGCTGAGATGGAAATTTATTCCTATAATCAAGAGCCTCGGAAAGCCCGAATCGAAGCCAACATTGAAAGGATCAGAGTTACTGACTTAAATAGTTAATCTTCCTTTGAGGAAACTTATTTTACTGAAAGTGTTATTGGTAAAATAAGTACTGAAATGGTACCTCAAGGGCTACTAAAAGATTTTCTGAACAAAGATGTCAAAACCGAGGATGCATGCGATCACTTAACAAATTTCGTGTGATACATGAATATTTCCTGAAAGATTTAAACAATTTTCTATCCCGAAACCTTGATATTTGAAATATGAAGACGCTATGCAAACTATATAAATAACGAAACAGAAAATTAATATAAATTTCGTATGAATTGCAAGCAGCTACAATTATAGAGAAGTATTTCTACCGTAACTGAAAAATCTTCAAATGATATAATGCGGTGATTGGGTGCCCATAATCTTGGGCATCCATACCTTAAAAGCCATATGGAACCATGTTCATACCTCACATATGCAGCTACAATACATCAACTCAAAATCCAGAACAATAAATCCCTGAAACAAAAATTATTTTTTAATAATTGTATTATATCCAAGTTTTAACATCGAGGAGACATGGAAATACTCGAGGTGAAAGAGCATTGAAATTAAACAGAAAATTCAAACAGTGAAATAAGTACGTGCATAACTCCTCGATGAAGGCTGAATTAAAAAATACCGAACATATTATCCAAAAAAAACTTTCCTTTCTCATGAACGTAACGCCATGCTTTTCCATCTAACAACTGACTGCTTAAATTTCCCTTTTGAACAAGCGAATACTTTGTAACAGTCATATTGGCGCCCATAATGAAAAAGCTCTGGAAGGAGAAGAGCTAAGGAAGTGATAAAGAAGTTAATCACTTTCTGAAGAAAGAATTTCCACGAGTTCTCAGCCTAAAAAAGCTCACAGCCGTCTCTAAATAATTAACAGCCCAACAGATTAAGAACTTAGAAACGCTTCATTAAGAGGCAAACGCTTCTTAACTTAAAAAGAAATGGGAAGAGAAAAGAGAATTTCTCTACAGTTGGGAAATGGTTTGAACGAAACAGTTGACCTCGTGCCCCCCAAATGTCGAAAAAGGGAAAAGAGCGATGAAATAACGCTTGTTTTAGTGTCATTAAATCTCACGGTTTGGCTGGCGATTTACGAACTTGCGAAATTGAATTGTTGGTAGCTGAAAAATCATGCCATGATTGAACCTTTCTTAAGGATAAGCATGTGTGAGCAGAAATAAGCCCTTTCCTAACTTAAGGTGAAAGTAAAAGAGAAATCTTTCAATGCCTAAGTCCATTAGTTTACCTCAAACCGACAACTTTTGTCGAAAAAACTGGAAACGAGGAAAAAGATGGTAGTTTTTGGAATCTTTATATTTCTTATACCTATCTAAGTGTGTATCAGGCTGTATCACGTGGTCTACTTATTCCTTTGACAAAGCAAATGCGGATCGTTTGCGGATAGAATGAGTTTTAAAACGATATTTCCTCTCGAATATTTCATTTTACAATAGTATTCAGAACCGCGGAAGAAGCAGAACGTCGAAGTAAACGTATTACAAGTAACGTACAATGGCTTGCTCTGAATTTATTAAGCAATTGCAACCTGGCTTCGACCTGTTCCATCCAAAAGAGTCCCATCATTTAATGGTTATTTTATCCATTAAGATTTTACCAATTAACAGACTAGATAAATTTACTTCAGATTCACTCATTTTAGACGCAGTACAACAATTGAGTTGATTTTTCATTTTATTCCTTACAATCATAATAATCTATGAATAGTATTACAATTATACATATTAATATATTATAAATTTTATTACCTAATGCTACGTTGCGTTAATAAGTTAATCGATTATCTCTTTCTCAAAAACTGCGACCGAAAAAATTCTAGACAACTCATAAGATCTTGTATAGTGGTATTGTAACCAAATGTATTCATAGGATATTTGATAAACTTATGGCACGTTAAAAAGTATAGTGAACTTGAATCATAAGGCTACTTTGTTCATGGAAAAAAGAACACTGATAAAGGCGACTTTTCTCAAAATAAAAATGTCATCATTACTCAGAAATTCTCCCTAGAGTTAAACAGTCAAATATTTCCTTGATATAAATAGGTTTCGACAAAGTAACCCATTTAATTTACTACCATAACCAAAGAAAAATCCTTGATATGGAGTATTCTGCTGTATGGGTGTGAAACATAGACCTTACGAAAAGAGGATATCAAAAGATTGGAGGAATTTGAGATGTGGGTGTGGCGTAAAATGGTAAAGGTGAGCTGGGTGGATAGAAAAATAAACAGAGGTGCTAGAAATGGTTAGAGAGGAGAGGGTTTTAATTGAAGTAATTGTATTGTAATTGAAGAATGTAATTGAGGGTAGAATGCAGGGGAAGAGACAGATGGGAAGGGAGAGGCAAAAGATGTCAGATGACATAAAGGGGGGGGGGGTGAGTTAGCAGGTAACGAAAGAAAAGGCTATGAATAAGGGATATTAGTGCACATGGACCTACCGAAAGGTAGAACACTTAAGTAAAAACAAATATAACCACTGATGGTATTGCAATTATGCAAAAGAGACAACTACAATAAACTTTCAAAATATTTATGATGGCAAATGTACATTTCGTCTCCAAAGGCATCGTCAGCTGCTCTAAAGGAATGGAATCAAAGTCCGACGAGAGAACGAAGAAAGGCAGAAAATAAACCATCAAGAAACGAAATCTAATAGCTTTTATGAAGTTTTATTAAGATCAAGATCCGAGTTCATGGGACAACTTCTGTTTTTCTTTATTTATAAATTTTCAACTCATTGAGACTAATATTATAATGACAAATCAATTTTGAATCACCAAAAGGAATGTTGCGCAAACACAGAAAACTGTAAACCTAAATTTTTGGATTTCTTTACTTGATTGTTTTTTCCTGGAATTATTTTGTGGTCGAACTTTCCTTCCATTCCTTTGGAACCCAGACGATGTCTTCTTATGTTAGAAGATGAAATTTATGTACATTTGGCATCAAATGATTTCTGGTGGTTTTTATGATTTTTTTTCTTCTGCATAGATTACTTGCATAAATATACTTTTTTCTATAACTTCGGTGAACAAAATTTTTAAACTTTAAAATTTTACTCTTTAGAATCTTGAATCTCTTCCGAAAAATTGATTGATTTCATACTAATAATAAAGAGTACATTTTTCAAATTTCTTCCCCATGTGTCGAGGTAAGAGTACACTTATTAGTGCCTTTTTTCGCCGTGTACGATTTAGCAACAATATTCTTCAAAAACCTATAATACAACGCACATTTCGATTTAAAAAACCAATATAATTATGCTAAGCCCGACACTTATAACCACCGATATAGATTAATGCATAGAGATTTAAGTATCAAAATAATTTATTTGCCTTTAATTTACAAACTAATTACTCGGATATAATAGCATTTCATGTATCGAATTCAACTGCTTCACTCTTACATTTGACTAAATGTCTTGGATCGAATTTGAGAACAGATAATCAACTTTCGGCAATGAGGGATTTGACAACTTCTTATATCTATCCTATAAGTCTTTGTGCATGTTTATCCAGGTACCTCGTGAACATGACCCGGAATGGAAATGAAGGAATTGGTGCCAGTATTGCTCCTGCGCGCACTGAGGACCTGCCCGGTGCCATCTACACCATAAGCAAGAACGTGCTCGGAAGGAATGTCACTGATACAATAGGTAATTTGCGAAGAGAAGGCTACGTACTACGAGTTCTCCTGTTTATTATTTACTATACAGTGTATTTCCATACGTTTTCCGTAACTGTTGTACACATGAGGCTTACCTTTGCCAATATATGCTCCAGTATATCAGTCAACCAATTTCTCTGTCACTGACTTTTGAAACAAAAGGAATCTTACGTAAGATTTCACGGTATGAGACGAGGTGTTGCCTCGATCCATCAAAGAAAATGGGAAGAGATTGATAGTATTTCCGCAAATGTATTTTCTTTTGGTGAAAAGTTTCGCCATTCACCGAGTCTATGAATTATCTCATTCCACACTCAAGCAAAGAAAATAAAAGATATTTTGTTTCAATTTATATTTATTATGTAATACGAGAAGGCGAATATCTTTCAGACTTGTCTGATAATCTTAAATTAGGGATTCGTGAATTATTTATTTATTTATCTCCCATTATCAGAGGCAACAATGACATTTTGAAGGGGCAGAAGAAACTTATTCTATGATTTGCGGATGAAATTAGGAGACCAGTTTAAGAAATGGGAGCGTAATAAAATATTTCCAGCAAAATCGAATCACTTCTATCAACTCAGTACCTAAGTCGAACCAACAAAGAACTCGAAAGGAACTGTTACAAGAAATGAGCAAGAAGAAAAATCGTTAAAATCGTTTTACGGATAACGTAGTATATTATAAATAATTTCAAATACCGAAGACCAACGCTATTCATTCCTATTAATTGAGAAATTCAGAATGGCACTGAAACACTGTAATAAAACTTGATAAAAGAATTACTAATTTGAAGAAGAATTCATTTGATCCACTGCAATACCAAAAGTTAATGTAGTCTTTTGGAGTTGGCGATAAATGCCACTGGCAAAATATACATTGAAAAGACATTGTTGTACTATTACAAAAGACCCTTTTGGTTATGCATGCTTTCTCTTACACGGAACCGAATGAAAAATTGCACAATCAAAAAGAAACTGTATGAGTCTCTTTGAATATCAGTCTAATAATCATTTGACCTAACGAAATTGTCTTGAATTCTATCTTGTCATCACCTTAAATAGAGCTCGAAAATTAATTTTTATTACAATCTGTTTTTATTTATTGTATAACAGCTGTTATTCTTTATAGGTCGGAGGAAATTTAATTGAGACGATATATTTAAAATGGTGCACTAATGTGAATGATACAAAATAACGCAATAAAATCTACGTAGGCGGCCGTGATGTTGTGGAAATTCATGATATTCATCAGATATGTACTTTTTCCAATATTGCTGTGGAAAAAGTACATATCTGATTAATACAAAATAATGCAAATTTATAACGAAAATTTGGAAAAATTAATGAAGTCTCAGTACAAGTACACTTCATATCAGTACTGGTAAAAGTGCTTCGACAGCTATGGTCATTTCGCACGTATGTGCTTCCACCGGGAATCTAACCCGGGATTGCCATCGCCAAATTCAACCGCGCTACCCACTTGGCTATACAAAATCCCCGTTATGCTTTTGTCGCAATAGATGATACTACTACGAATGTAATTTCAAACACAGTTCTTCAGGAACTGTGTATACAAAAAGTTTACGAAACCCATAAGATTTTATAGTATTAGCTTTTCCTTAAAATGATTTTTCCGAAAACAATACCAAAGTGACTCTTTATCCATGCCAGAATGATATTTAACTTCAATTATATATTCTTTAATATCAACATTAGTTCCAACGGAAGTAACGTTTGTCAAGGAAAGAACCCGAACATTATAATTTAAGGTACGAATGAGGTACGTTCTGTTTGGAAAAACTCTTCAGTTTTTTTTAGAAAAATCGAGACAATTTGCTTCTATAATGAAAACCTCTCCATTGAGTGAGAGAGGACTCGAATGAGCTATTTTGGACGTATTTCGAAGAACTAACCAAAACCTTCTGCGAGGTACTTTCCAGCTCCATTTGTCCGAGGCGCCATACCTACTCTGGGGAAGGTAGTCTCTCCTACAACTAGCTCGTCTCCCTACCAACAACAATATCAAGGCGCTGCAAGCAACCTTCCACGGCCGTGCAGGACGCCCGACGGAAGAACAGGAAACTGCGACGACCTCAGCGATTGCCCGCAGTTGCTTTTGGATTTCAGCGGTCTCAGAGAGTCTATTTGCTTCAAGTCTCTTTTCTCACCTGGTGTGTGCTGCCCTCGTCCCGATGCAGATAGGTACTGACACCTTCTCCCTATTTCGGTAGCTAAATTACCGCGTAAAATTGAATATATCACTAAAAGGTTTAGTTAACATGCATTAATAGAACTTAAATAAGCTCTAGAAACAATGGTTCTTGTATATGCATGGAAACCTCTTCATATTTTCTCCTTTACGATACGATATTCATCCTTGACATTAATTCCTTTGGTAACAAATATCGATGTTAACTTTTTGATTCTCCCGTACCATATACCGACAGGCGGCTTGCTGGTCGAGATAAAAGGTGTAAGTAATTTTCATCAGTAGGTAAGTAGGTGTAATAACTAAAACTAAACATTTCGGGAAATATATACCGTGTAAGGAATTCTGAGTATCACTCGGTAAATTCGGGAAATACTCTTGTCATACTTGTTTGTCTAAATAAGTTGCCAAAAATAAAAATTTGTAAATTTTGAATTCCAAGCATAGAAATTTTTGCGAAACACAGAAACTGACGACTTAAAAAAGAAATGGTACGTATCATATGGTAGTTATTAAAATGAAATGTCGGTAAAATATTCAGCCCGAGGGCCAGTTGAGGGGATGATCTCATCCCCTCTACCATCAGCTACAAAGAGCTAGGGGAGGGAAATAAGGCTTACTAAGCAAGATGAGGAGTGAGGTAGTTTGCCCTTGCTTTCCTCACTGAGCCTAAATACTATAAGCAGAACAAGTTCACGTTAGTGAAGCACAATAACTCTACGAATAACACTTTTCGTAACATTACATGAGGAAAAATGTTAATTAATGTGACTATTCAGCATAACTCATACCTCGGTAGCTTTTATATCATCACAGCCATGAACAAGACAGACAAAAGTATATAAAGGATACATTCTTCTCTATCCCGTAGCAAAAGACAAATGATAAATATTTCATTCATCAAGATATGGTATCAGGACCATAATGATATGTAGGAGCACTTAAAGATTAAGAAAGCATAGATAGAAAGTAGTACTTGATGAGGATTACGAAAACATTCATTACATTTGAGTCTAATGTTTAATTAAAGTTTGAGTCTATTACCATTGTTTATCGTTAAACCGATACATACTAACAGATACTCGAGTTTTTCCTTTTTTCCTTCATCGTACTTCTTAGCTTCATCTATGCACCCGCGAGATATTGCTTCAAATACTTCTTCTAGTGATGATTTATGTTTATGATTCACTGAAATACGTAACGTAAATGAGTGGGTACTGAGAAACCGCATTATCTCAACTCTTATCCCTTTGAAAAAGAAATTAGCTTGAGGAATACTGCTCCAATTTCTTTTGGAAATATTTTCATCCGGGGTTTAATAAGGAAGTTTTCAAATATTTTCATCATACCTTAAGGAAGTGCTCCAGGAAATCTTAGCCGTGAAAATATGCTTTTTCCGATAATACGAAAAATTATCAATTGAAAATGTCGCAAATAAATCATTTAATTTCATTCTAAGAGGAATGTCTCACATAAATCTCCTTACGGGAAGGTGAAGATAGAAATAATTTTGCTCAAGTTCCAAAGAAAATAGGAACTGTGTGGCATTATTTTCTGCTTAACTTGAACATTGTTATTTCAATCTCCACCTTTATGGAATTCCACTCAGTAACAGCTGATATCGATTATAAATTTCCTTGCGTTATAACTATAAGTTAGAAGATCAAATGCATTAACTTCGATTCGAACCTAATTTAATCGACAAAAATCAATCACTTTCAACACCTGCTTTACTCCATTCCTTTGAGATTCTACCTTCTTTTCACTCCGAATTAGAAAATCTCTAAAGATACAAGAATCACTCAATCCTCTTAGCGGCAACTTAATATGCAAATGACGACCGAGACATTTACGGATGGGTCATAAATTACCGGTTTTGCAAAACGGAATTATCTCGCTCGATCAATGGACGGCATGAATATTATAATACCGTTAGTGATTCAAAGAAAAACTAGTTTTATCTCGGAAATGCTTTCCAATCAACTTCTTACGTTACAATTCATCCTTGATTTTATCACACGCCGCATATATCATCATATAATGAATCTAACATCCGGTTATCAATAGGGTGATTGAATAAACTATCATCATCATCTCATAAAACTTTCCGCAATGCAAACTACGAGAAATAAGAAAAATCACATGTGGTTGTTTAGAATAATTTTAAAGGTAATTTAAATTTCGTTCACATAAAATTGAAACGAAATTCAATCAAAACAAAAATGTTTACACTGAAATAAATTTCTTAATTCCATGTAGACCAGTGGTTGTTGCTGCAACGACAACTACAACAACGAGGCGACCGGTGATAGTTACCACTACAACTAGAAGACCACCTCCTATATTGGCAGTGACTCCAACCTCCGCCCCACAGAACTTTGGTCCCAATGGTAAATCTTAGTATATTCTCACAATAAACTCATCAAACACGCCAAAATATAAAGTTAAAGTTTTATGATTAGCATAAGAGTTCACTGCAGAAACTTAATCACAAAATTCTGCTTTTTATAAATGAAGGAATTGTGTGTTCGCTAAATGTGAGCTGAAGATTCTTTAATATGATCTTATTTTTTACCAACTTTTATGACTGAAATTATTCCATCTTTTTGAAACACATTCATAGCAATTTTTATACAAATTCCTTATGAATTGTTTCACGGAAGACACGAAATTTTCAAAGTAATATCAGAGCAGTGACTTTAAACCGTAAGCCATATTCCGAAATCTTATACAAAAATATGATCTGGAATAAATCTAAAGAAATTGAGGTACTCTCTAGACATCTTTTGTGATTCATCATGACTCTGAACCACAGAAATTCAGCAATTTTACTGAGATTTAATCTATATTTATGATGAATAAGCCCAAAAATTCAAATCTGAGCAATGACTATTACTCGCTTTTGCATAAATGCAGCCGCCTATGTATAAAATTGATAACTATAAATTTAACACGGCTTCAGTGCATATTCTCAAAACTCGTAACCTAAACAACCCAAAAAACCTAGCAAATTATTTAATTCTGAGATAAATACTGCGATGAAATGAAATTATAAATTAAAATGTACTCATAAATAGATCATGGTTTAGCACTGGGAAATTAACTGTTTCAGAAGAAGAAAATTACTCACGCCAGAGCGCTTAAATAATATAACGTGATATATCCCAAGAAAGAATGGACTTGAATAAAGTCTGACGGGACCGGGAATCGAACCCGGGTCTCCCAATTTCCGGCCGGGTGCTCTGTCCGTTGAGCTATCCCGGCAGAACATTGCTTCAACCCATTCCGGAGACCGGACTTTTTTCAAGTCCATTCTCCCTTGGGATTTTTCCTGGGTGCGCACCATCTTGCGCAAAATCACCCTTACCCGTTTTCCTGTGTAACGTGATAAAGGTTGCACTATTAATTTCCGCAGAAATGAGACTGCGTCATTTAATAATTAGAGGATCAATAATTAGACGGTGAAAGCCATTCAAAGTACGGATACTTCCCACTATTTATACTGAATAATTATGTATCCAATAGCTTGGCCTCGACTTTGTGGTAGCTTTCCATCTTGAAGACAAATAGAAATAATAATTCTACCTTCACCACTGAATTTTCATTCAATGACCATGGTTTCAACCGGTTGGGTCATCCTCAGATGATGTTTCTCTCACCCGAGGATGACCAACCGGTTGAAACCTTGGTCGTTGTAGAAAAATTCTGTGGTAAAGGTAGAATTATTATTTCTATTTGTCTTCAAAATAATTATCATAAAATTCTTCAGCGAGCCTGCGGTGTCAAGTCAAATATAAAATTGAAAACGACAGTGTCAAACAAACAAAGTATCTGCAAAGTAACAACTCAAAGTGTGGATTGAATAATTAATCCTTGAATTTCGATTGCATGTCCAGATATAAACGGATTGGAGGATTGCGGACTGACCTACGGCATGTCCTCCTTCCGAATCGTCGGTGGCTCCGAAGCCCTTCCCGGAAGGTGGCCTTGGATGGCAGCTATCTTCCTCCATGGACCAAGAAGGACAGAATTCTGGTGTGGAGGAACTCTTGTCGGAAAGCGGCATATCCTGACAGCTGCTCATTGTACAAGGGATTCAAGACAAAGACCGTAAGACTTTAATCGCCTGATTATAATAACCCGGCGATGTTGAGTTGCATGACGCAGATAGAAAAATAGTATAAGCATAACTTGAAATCATCAGAAAAAAGCACGTAATCGTCGAATAGCATATGCTCTAAAATACCGTTATCAATCGAAAATCTCCAAGAATGTCAACGAACGGTGGTGATAATTTTTATATAGGTGCATAATATTCGTAGATTATTACTAAATGTTTTTGAAAAATACTCGACGGAAACAAGACAAAAGTTTTTTTATATATATACACTAGAATCATGATGCTCGAAAGTTAAAATTCTCTTAACGTAGTTACCGATTAGTGTCTTATGTGATAGAGCTATAATTGAATGACTAATGTAACAATTGCCGTTCTGATTTCATAAATTTCTCCCAAGGGAAATATCGATTTTGATTAATAAGGTAGTGCTTATGTTAACATAGCAGCACTAACCATCTCACTTTGTGTGTATGGTTTTCATGACATTGATGAAAGTCAAAAGATTCTGAACAAGATAACTTGCATTTTTTTATTTGGTTCATCGATCAATCCTATAATTATGATGATAAATTATGAAGATAGTACATATATAAATAACATCTTGGTACAGAAATTTTTCAGATTAACTCGTTGGTATTATTTTTATATATAAATAATCAGCTTCTTGGATAAGATGATATTCAATTGTAAAAATGAGAATTTTTTTTAATACACGATCCTTATTTGAAATAGTTCAAGATCGGTCGAAGAATCTAACTTGAGATGAGGGAAAATGAAACCTAAAAAATCATGTTGATTTATGCTAGGCTATTTACATAATTGTTTACAGTGATAATTGGTTGGAACGTCATTTAAATATTTCAAAAAGGAAACATGAATTTTCCACAGGTTATTTATTAAACGACCATAGTATAGGTGTACCAGCTAGATATTACATTATTTCTTTTGGGTATATTATGTAAAGCTATCAAATTCGTAAATTTAAGTTTGACCTATTAATAACAAAATGATTAAGAAGATTTGTTTCCCTTGTTACGATATTAAAATATAGAAAACAATAACTTTGCACAGGTTCCACAACATATTTATGTGATAATATGTTAATATAAAAAAAATTCTAAAAATTAAATATTTCGCAGAACTTGTACAAAGTTAATATTTTCCATTCCTGTAATGGAGTTCCACAAAGTTATGGCTTCCACGCTTGATTTTTTATATTAAAATATTCGAAATACGGAGCAAACCATCGATCTCACACTTCATTTCCATCATTAATTTTTGAAAGTTGAATTCAATCCCTTAGAACGAGTACAAATCTGAAGATTAGAAACTTCTTTCTATTAGAGTGCTGTTGTTGTATTAGCAATGATTATGTCGCAATGTTCTGATGAGACTGTTTCTATCCTAAAGATTTAGCGCCAAACAATTCACCGTCCGCCTCGGCGATCTCGATCTCAAGCGAGACGACGAGTTAGCAGCGCCAGAAACCTTCGGGGTGGTTGATGTTCGAGCCCACCCAAGATTCTCCAGAGTTGGCTTCTACAACGATATCGCTGTCTTGGTGCTGGACAGAATCGTCGGCGGTGACTTAAGGCGCAAGGACGAATCAAACACCGACGAAGAAGAAGATTCCGAAGGCAGAGGAGTTGTACTGGACGAAGGACCGACATCGGAAGCAGGCGAACCTGAAGAAGTTGAGGAGATAAAATTCATCGACGATGCCAAAGCAATTCCTCTGAGATTCGAAGACATTGAACAGGAACAAGATCTCGGGGGTGAGAGAGAAAGGTTGAGGAGATACGAAGCAAGTGCCGGTGCGTATGAAGAAACCGAATGGAGGCCCATACAGAACTTCAGGAGAGCCAGAAAACTGTGGTCTGAAGGAACGGAAGAGAGGCAACCAAGCTCTTTCGTTAAGTTTAAAAGGCATGCCCAAACAGATGAGGGATCGAGCACGACGCAACCTTCCACCACTGGAAGCTCCCTGAGTTCGAAGCTGGAAGTTTTGGACACTACTCCTAAACCTGATATCACTAACAGACAAGGGCGGGCAGAGACTGGTAATTCCACTCGAAGCAACTCCACCAGATCTGGAGGGAGAGCTTACGGAGACGTTGCTTTCGAACTGACAGTCGGTACGGGAACCGTGGTGTACAGTCCTCCTGTTAGAATACTTCCCAAATCCAGTTCCGGATCCATCTCCAGGGGTCGAAGCCTGTCTTCCACCAATACTACCAATTCCACAAGAACCAAAAGAGAGAACTTAGATGTATTAGAGGAACCGGAAACTCTGGGAGGCCCTTACAACAGATACTTAACTCTTAGACCTGGAAAATCGTCTGCTGGAAAAACAGATCCATACGTGGAAAAGGCTAGGGAGATGAAAGAAAAAACTTTGGAAATTAAGATCCTGGACGACGAAGTGCGGGGAAGTGGTGAGGTGAATCCGGAGGCGGAAATTCTTACCATCGAAAGTATAGAAGAGGGAGATTTACCCGTAACAGGTGCTGAGACTTCCGGGAAGGAAAAAACGGATGAAGAGGTGGTGGGAGTAAGGTCCGGGAGGGAAGATAGGTTGTTCAAGGACGAAGATATGCCAGGAAGGAACAGAAGGAGGGCTGGAATCCGTGGGGAGGGAAGAGGAGTAAAAGAGAGGAGGTGGTCAAGATATATCGCGCCCATCTGCCTGCCCTCCGAACGAAGCAGGGACGAAACTTTCACGGGGCAAAGACCAACAGTAGTGGGATGGGGCACCACTTACTATGGTAAGTAACTCACCTCTTAGAATTCGATCTTGATATTTTGTAATTAAATTATTTGATTTAAAATTATTTTCATTGTAAATCATTTGATAGAAAATCGCACTGACAGTTTATATCAATATCAGCATGCAATAACTTCTTAATCCCATAATCGAAATCTTTTAGTCCAGCGGTTCTCATCGCATTCAGTCCCCTACCTCCATTGGTATGAAAGTAAATTACCCTGTGTCCCTTTTCGCCATAATGAAAAATAAATTTTGTCGTAAACCAAAAGTACCAGCATGGAAAGAAGTGAAATGTTACCGACATAACTGCTTTTGGAATACTTGAGTAACAATATACACTCATCATACCTATTTGACAAGCTTCCGGTTATCCCCTAGGGAACGGATGCCCTAGGTCGGGAACCCCTGATTTAGGCAATCTTTGGATGAGAAATGCATTGTTTATTGACAAAATTTTAATATTTCGCTATTTGGGACGCGGTGAAAATTGATTTTAATGCTTGAAAAACTCTGTGCGACACTATTAAAATATATAATGTAATTCTGAGTTTCGGTAACTTAAAATTTGAGGATTCTATTAAACGACTGTTCTTTGATTCGTGGACTAAAATAACATTTTTCAGGCGGAAAGGAAAGCACTGTTCAAAGGCAGGTAGAGCTTCCTGTTTGGCGCAATGAGGAGTGCAATAGATCTTACTACCAACCAATAACTTCTGCATTCATATGCGCCGGTCTGTCAGAAGGAGGAAAGGATGCTTGTCAGGTGAAATATAGTTTATTACAACACTGTATATGCTCCTTATGACCCTATAGTTACATTAGACTTTACATCGTTAAATAAAAATCTATGGATGAAACACCGGAGTTTGTTTTTGAAATTAATCAACTTTTACTATTATTAATCGATCCGGTTTAACAAAATTCTAGCCAAATCTATAAATATTTTCAAGCAGCCTTAATCGTTCTCCAACCTTAAGTATGAGTACATCCACGATGGAAGACATAAACTAGAAGTAAACGTAAATGACCCGATTGAAATACGTTTGCCAAAGAAAGACATTTCAATAATCTTTTAATTTAGTAGATAATCCATTTCTGCCACAGGGAGACAGCGGTGGACCCCTAATGCTGAAACGAGGAGGACGCTGGATCCAGATAGGAATTGTGTCTTTCGGAAATAAGTGTGGTGAAGCTGGATATCCAGGAGTTTACACAAGAGTGACGCATTACTTGGACTGGATAAAACAGAATACAGCTGACTGATTACAATCCACAGTTTTGTGGTATGAATGAAATGATTTTCAACGTAATTCCTGTAATATAACGAATTGATTTCCTGAAACTCTTATCAAGGAACAAAGACATATTTCTAATTAGATTATTTTCTGATATCTGATAAGACTGGATAAAACAGAATACAGCTGACTGATTACAATCCACAGTTTTGTGGTATGAATGTAATGATTTTCAACGTAATTCCTGTAATATAACGAATTGATTTCCTGAAACTCTTATCAAGGAACAAAGACATATTTCTAATTAGAATATTTTCTGATATCTGATAAGAAACGTTTCAAAAAACATTCGATAAAGAAAAGAATAAGCAAGTTGGATTCAGAAATATTTCAGCATATAACTACTTTTGCATTCTCAACTCAAACGTTTTTCTATAAAATAAATTTACCTACAGGACATTGATTCATCAACTCATGGCATTTATTAACTCATCAACAAGTAATGATTAATGTCTCTTTCTCAAGTATGAAAGCTAAAAACATATCACTTAAAATAATTATATTTTTTCAATCTAATTGGCACTGTGATAATGATATAATGAAACCCTCTTTCCTAATTTTTTCCAGCGGAAAGGAAAGAAAGGAATCAATGAAAAGTGAAGATGGGAACATCTACAACTTTAAGGAGCAGAAGATAATCCTAAAACGCTTTTAAAGTACGTTGGAGGGAGCCGTAGAATTGCTTATCATGTATGTACCATGTACATAGCCATTACCACTCGCAATACAAGCTACGAAGTACGCAGCGGTACAATGAATCGCTTCTCGAAATATTTTCTTAAAATCTTCCCGAATTTTCTACGTCGGCAGTCGTGATAACGCTAATAAAAAGTTAATTGATGCGAAATAAGATATATTTTGTCATCTTATAACAACCATGTATGGTAATTTCTCAGGTTTGAGAAATAGAAATTTTTTAACATTTTTTTAAGAGTATTCTCAAAATCTATGCGAAGAAGAAGAGATGTAAATTGAAGTAAAAGCAAGAAAAAAAGAGAAGAAAAGATACACATAAATTAACTACTTGATTATGAAAGTATAAAAAAATTATCTATTGTAATTTTATGTAAATAATTTATAAATATATTTTATATTTCATAATGCCTTTCTTTGTCAGTTCCCCTCCAACTCATCCCAAATTACCACCATCTCCCAGAATATGACGCATAAATCTAATGAAAATTGTGCCCACACAGAATTCAAATTCGCCTTAACATTCCTTTCCTAGAGCACACAATTCTTCACATCCAATACTGTAAATTATATAGCTGAGACAAAGTATACTAAAATGAATAATTTATCTTACAATTAGTTAAAACGAAATATTTAATGATTTTTATGTTCACTGAACTCATACGTTCCTATCTTTTTGTCGTTTTGATTAAAGCATTTTTATATTAATTAAATTTATCAATGATCGCCGCGATGCGGCAATTTATATACATACGAAAAATTCAATCCATGCCTTGAAATAGTATGTACATGACGTTTCTACGTGCTGAATTACGGAATTGAGTGAAAAAAAAACAAAATTTCAAAATATAAATAAAACGTAGCTCCCTAATGTCATGCATTTCAACACACAGATCAGCAGCATTATTAAGAAAAGCGTGAAATCCTCATGGAAAGTATTCAAAAGCGTAAAATTACATTTGGACTTCCTTTTCGCTTAGCTGTTCTCTCACGAAAGATAAATCATCCCAGCTATTTCTGAAGACAGTAGTCGCAATTTATGCTAATTATGATGCTATACTTGCTAATTATGACGCTATACTTGTGAATATAAATGCTGCTATAATTCTCATTGCACAACCGAACCTGTCGGAAGAAAAAAATTTAAATATTAATTTATTACAGAAGAATGGTTTATAAGAAAACTTTATACTCGATGAAATAGAACACAAATTCTATGGCAAAACGTAGTACGTCATTAAGACATTACGGAAAATGAAACATTGGCTAAGAAAATAAGACTACCAAATATTATTATAATGAATTTCTATGTAGAGTGCTTATAGCGCATAATTTCGAAATGTAATCAGTGATTATTTACGTAATCATCACGATATAAATCCGTAATTATCTTTGACTACAAGGAATAAATATCAATTACATGTCTAAAATAACTTTATTTACCTCGTTTTCAACTAATACCAACCCCCTGCCACACGCCAAAATGCTGCTTTTAAGGTACATGTAGATGAATATACTGAAATGACCAGTAAATGTTTGCCATAAAAAAATCCACCGATTAAAAATATATTTCAGCTTTTGAAAATGGATGAAGCAATCATCATGCAATTTCAATCATCGGTCTTAATATGCCTTATGAGAACTGCAGGCATCAAGAGTGTTCAACGGGTGAGCCTTGCCCATTCCATTTATTGGTTTCTCATCGCGTCCTTGCTGCCTTTTACACCGCTTAGTGTCTTTCAACATCTTCTCATTTAATACTTCCGTTCCTATAGTCATAATAGCACTTTTATTTGATTTCCATTCATTTATACATCGAGACTACTTCTTTCTTTCTCTTTTACTTTAAGGTAATAGTAATTTATGGAGCTAGTGATACTCCTAAAATAATTATCCACAAGGATGGTTATGATAATAGATGTTTATAATGATTGGTTACGATTTTAAATGATGAAATACCTGAATCTCCATCTCCCTTTAAATGTTACGTTTCATATTCCAACTCTATAAGATATTATCAATCGTTCTACCGCTAATTAATGTAAAATTGACTATCTAATTAGTAAAATACGGAGAAAAGTGATACTCGGAAAGAAGAAACTAGTCCACGTAAATTTGAAATAAAAGCGCTCATAGACCGCCTTTTTCATCATCGTCAATACGTAGATACAGATTTTTAACTTTCACAGGGTCTTTATGGCTTCAATGTTGAATTCCTCACCCTCAATAGGTGGCAGGGTTAAATGCAAGGAAACGCCCAAGTTCGGGCGTGGTCAGATGAGGTGAACCATGAAATGATGAGTTAATCTCAGGAACCGGATCTTAGACCGCATGGTATCCAATTGCAAAGTTTCCTTCGAGAGAGACTGGGCACCGATACAGGCAATCATCGTTTATGGTTTTCTTGGAACGATACTGCACAGAATACAGTCTACTTACAGCCGTGGGCGGATTATTCCGCTCTTAAACTTCACTCGATCTTCAATCAACGCAGCATTGAAAATATCTGAGAACTGGAGCCGCATAAAACCCGTTCTTTATAAATGGTCAATCGTCTGTGATTCAATCTCAATCTGCCAAAGAGGATCAAGGTCTATTTTCAATTCACTTTTCAAGTGAACTCATATCCTGCAGTAAAATACAATCAGCCGTAAAAAATGATCTTTCGTAACCTAAAATGGAATCAAAAGAAACTGAAGATTTATCACCCATAAAAAAGTATGTAATTAATAAGTATAATCAATTAACAATTAGGCTTGAAACCTAAGAGCCGCCTTTTGGCATATGTAACAAGGTACATGCATCCTTTATTTCCCTATTTCTTTATTGCAGTATTTGATCGGCCTATGTAATAGGGTGGGTGCATAATATCCTCAACGGCTTCCGACAACGAACTATCTTTGATTTTATTAAGCAATTTAAACATTGAATTTGATCTCCTTTGTTCTAACGATCCTAAAAAAATGAGCTTCTTGGTGGCTCAATCAATTTGTCGCAGCAATTCTTAACAAAACGCATGGATTTACCTGGACCTTTTCTGATTCACGAGTGCAACGTAAATCTGCAGGATCCTAAAAACTGCATGCAAACACCAATTAACTAAATAATAATAATAAAACGTCTTTATTAGGGCGAGATTGCGACTACACAGTCTCTTCTTACATCTAACCCTTATGGGGCTCGATGAGCGCAAAATAACATCGCTCATGGACTAATACTCTAAGTCACATTTAATTTTATTGGAAGTTGAACAATAAAGAAAACGAAGAAAAGCGGGGACATTTACCTCACTTCTGTTCAAGTTCTGTGTTCAAGAAACTATACATCTTAGAAATTGAGTCAATAAGCTTACTAATGTAAATGACACACTAAAATACATTTAAGATAACAAGACTGCTATTCTTTCTATTTCTATATCTATTTCTGAGATCTCAAAGTAAAATCTTACGCAACAAATCATCGCTTGAATTCGGTATTATACACCGAAGGTGTAAATTCTTTCTCATTAATACATTATACGAGATTTCTATCATAATCGAAAATAAATGAGTTACAGAAGAAGGTGTGGAATTAATTTATATTTTTAAAGAGCTTCCTTCAGCTTGAAAGCTTGTAATTTTACCCATTTCAATGTCAACGGCACCTTCTCTTACTTAAATAGTTAACTAATTATTGAGAAAAACTAGTTATTAAGAATTTTTTGGGTGAATACTCCTTATAATTAAAGAATATTATTAGCAATTTTAGCGTTATTACTCATTTCACTTGAGAGATAAAAATTTGCATATCAGATAAAACTGTCTTCAAAATTACCCATTATGCTTCATGTACTGTAAATCTTCAACGTGTCTCCTTTTCAAATCCTAAGGCGATGAATCACAAACATGAATGTGAGATCAATGAGACCTTGACCTTAAGCCAAGTGCATATGTACGCTTAAGGACAGAAGTACCTCAAACAAATAACAAGTACACTCTTCTCTTAAAATTTCATGATCTTAGGTGCGACTAGGAAAAAAATGAGCTACGCTAAAAAATGAACTGAATGATCATCTTATACCAACTCACAAATACATCACAATTTTTAAAATATTAATTCAGTCACACCTAACTTGTAGTCAAACGTCCAACGCTATACTGCAGGAATGACAATCTTTTCGTTAAAAGAGTGCCATATTTGTTAAAATTAAGGACTAGCGTGCCGATCTGGTGCCAAATTATAGAGCGATATGTTGACATAAACTATGCTACTATGTCCACGACTGGATTAAGAATGAAGTAACTGTCAATCGATTACATTTATAAATCATAATCTGCTTTCATTTTGATTTTGAGTTTATGTGCTTTAACTGGAGTAAATATGTATATCAAGGATTGCGCCGTCGCCGTTAATTCACACTTAATTTAATTCGAATCCATCACCGAAAATTCCCCAGAAATACAGTTTGATCGGTTGACAACACACCCAGAAACCCATCACATGCACTATTTCTCAACTCAGTAGTAAAAAATTAAATCATGAGGTGAAACGAACATGTAATCTTATTAGAGAAAAATCTAAAGTAGGAACGTGAAAATTAACTTACATTTCTCGTGTACATTATGAATTTGTGTAATTTTCTGATAGGAGACAGCTGTAATGTATTATAGCAAGGAGATACTTTTACAGTGATGGTCTTTTTGCTACCAGAAAATGTACGTATTTTAATAGTATATTGAGTAGCTAGATGATAGATGTCTTGTGGCCTACTACAGGACCATACAGGATCATAAAATATCGTTGTATTATTGTACTTAGCATTGTATATTTTACTGTATAATTGTATAGTGTAGTGCTGGAATAATTGTAGAATAGTAATAAGTTACCACCGGACTATTAGTCCATCTTTAACGATTATAACAATAATTTTATGTTTAACTATGAATGAGTAGATAAGGCCATGCATGCAATACGAAAACTCACGCACAAGAGGAATAACCGGTTAAATAAGATATGAAACATAAGATCGCACCAAATGAAAATGGTAAGAAATTTGCTCTAATGCAGCAATGTAACCGTACGAAGGAAAACACGGAAAATAGTGCACGGCGGTTTATAAATTAAATCCAATCCAACCAACGCAATTTCTTTTCTTCAAATTAGGCCACTCTTCGAATCCTCGTAACGTCTATCTTAAACAACGACCGGTCGTTACCTTGGGTTCGACTCGATCTTTCTCACCACCCGCCACGATTTTCAGTAAGGACAGAAAATCTCTCCGGGTAAAAGAAATGGGGTTGCTTCACGGTCGCGTCCCACCACCTCAAACACCCATTGTTCACAACATAAGGTCGCAAGAAGGCCAGTTGAATGAGCAACCCTCTTCTCGGAACTTACATGTTACAAGACGATTTAAGAGCAGTATCTAATGGAGCGTTAAACCGGGCTAGAAAAGTCATGCTGCATAAATGGATCGCGGCTTTTATAGCCGTATTATTCCTTGAATTTCCGCCGAAGAATAATGCGTGAGACGATTCCTCACGCGGATATTTAAATACCAAGGCATCCGCTCTGCCCACGATATCCGTTTTTCACATTTCCGTGGCGAGAATATTCACACCGCTGCAATAAGGAAGCGCGAAATCGTTCGATCGAGGAATATTATTCAAACGGAATCAATGAAGATGCTTTTTCTCGTTTTTTTATCTTCTCTGCATAAACATGACCTTGCTGGAGGAAATCTGCCAGATGTTTGAATGACAGCACACGATAAATTTTCACCTAGAGGCTCGAAACTCATTCGCATTGCGATTCCTTACGTAAAATCCTCGCTTGTCACTTGAAATTACGACTTTTACACGGCATTAGCGGGGGCAGGGGATTTTTCTAAATGATCGAAGAAATCTTAAGCTTCCTCCGAAGAATTGTTAGATGCCTCAAGATGTGATGACGAGCTTGGTACGTACTTACTCTTATCATGCTGCCTGTACAGTCTTTAGCCCGAGGGCTGGTTTGAACCTCATCCTCTCCAGCATCAGCTACGAAAAGCTTTGGAGATGGGGTTGAGGAAAATAAACAAAATGAGGAGTGAGGAAGTTTGCAGTTGCTTTTCTTACTAAGACAGAATGCTATAAGCGGAACAAGCCCACATAAGCGAAGCAAAATGACTCTACGAGTAACACTTTTCTTAGCATTCCATATGGAGAAACCTTAATTAATACGATTATTTAGCACCACTCATACTTCAGTAGCTTTCATATTATCACTGCTATGAACAAGACCAAGACAGATGTAAATGAAAGATACATTTATCTCTTTCCTGCATCAAAAGACAAATGAAAAATATTCCATTAATCAAGATATGGTAACAGGCCCACTTATCATGCTTTGTGTTGAAATTTAGGAAAGGATTCGATACAGTACCACGCACACAGCTACTTCAGTAACACGAGTCTTATGCGATCGATGATCAAATCTTTTAGTGGACTATGTATTACCTAACAAATATGAGACAATGCGTGGTATTAGATGGCGTTCTTTCCGACGAATTAATGTGATTAGGACAGCGTTATAGGGCCGATTTTATTCTTAATTGGCATAAACGATATAGTAGACAATGTAAAGAGTTGAGTGAGGCTCTTCGCGGACAACACTCTTATGTACAGGAAAATTAAAAATGCGGAGTACATCCATACAGGACGACGGGGACATTATTACTAAATGCCGTGTGGGTTGACAGCCCTGTATGAACGGAAAAAATGGGTCGCAATGAGCATGACCCGCTCCTCGAACCGTAATTTAAATCAAACCGCGTATTAAAGTAGTGGCGCAATATTAAAATTCGTTAGTCGATATAAATATTTCCGTGATCTCTTTAAGAAGATATCTATCGTTGCACATCCAAGATATGCCAATATTTTTAGGATAGAATAACCGAGCATAGGTACAAAGTATTCGAGATTTTTAACTAGTGACTTAGATGAAGAAATACGCGACATCGTGTTTCCAATTCTCAGCAGGCTCGATTTACGATGCCAGGCGTCAAAGAGAATTCGCGAGATTAAAGCGAGAACTGATTATTGGTACAAACCAGGCATTTAATTAGGGAGTTCGTTGTTTTCACGCAGCCAGACTTATGTCATACGGCGGCTTTCGGGAATTGGTGTAAATGTGATATAAATGTGGATGAAAGTGTACTTACTCGACATAGAAACTAGAGCTTTTCAACTTACTCCGGATCAAAGGCTATTCGAAGCAGATATGGGTTGTTACAGTTATAAAACTTACTCTCTGATGCTAAGATTCCGAGATCAAAACTCTGGCCTTACCATGGATAGTTCCATTATCATCACTTCTTAAAATTGTCATATCCCCTACTGCATACGGACAATTATAACCGTTAGGTAAAATTTGAATAAACTTTATAATTTAATGCTCGACTAATGAACAGTCCTGAAAATTGATTTTCAAGTTAAACAATATTGGTGGATTAAATTATTTTGCAAATATGGAATAAACTTTTGTAACTAATTACTTACATTTTTAAGTCTAATTTTATGAGTTACTGTGAAGTTAGCAGGAGATAAAATATCTAGAATAAGCGTGAGAATAAGGCTATTAAAAAATTATGAATGTAAATCCATTAAGAAATTTAAGATAAGAGCTATGTTCCGATAAATATAAAAATGATAGCATTTATCTACATCGCGAAAGATACTCTATAAAGTGCTGTATCCTAATGCACCAATTTTGTACAGTATGTTCCAATGTCAAAATGAAATGCCTATACAATTAAGCGGAAAAAGATTTAGCATTTGAGATAAGATGGAATATAAATTATTACTTCTCTTGGAATGATAATCTCCTCATTTATTCCTATCCGTATCTCAACTGGTCGTTTCATCAATCCACTTTTCCTGCCTTAACATTGCGCGATTGACAATAGGTCTCACTTTAAAGATGACAGAAATAAAATATAGGGTATGAAATCAATTAAGTAATGCTTAACTGTGTGGAAATCCATAAAAGCAAAAGATAGAAATAACATTCACATGTTACATATTTCCACTTTCAATTTTTTTAGTGTATATTAAAAATTACCGGTTTCGGCCATTATTTAAACAAATTTCTGTGACTCCTGTAATTATTTGGTCAAGGTAATCTTCTTTTGAATCGATACAGCGCTGGTAATCGTCCGGAAACTGTTTGCAGCCGATCTAGAATTCTCATACCAGAAGTCCAATTAGAAACTATGATTAAAGGCTTTTAAATTCCTTAATTCCATTAAACTTTTCCTTATCGCTCCCTTATTCAGTTTTGGTTTCATCTAGAAGTTGCAAATCAGGAAAATCCGGTGAATTTAAGCGTGGTTGAAGTAAAACAACATTTTTAGCCAATATTTTTGAATGATATTCAAACATTAACATGCAACAGTGATAAAGAATCTTAACAGTGTTCAAGATTTCTATCTCATTGAGTTCCTCAGTATGTCTCGCAGAGGCATCAAGAGGCAAAGGTTTCCAAGATATCTAATATTGGGCCTTCTCCATTATAACGTTTTGACAAGAGTAAAAAAAGTATTATTTTATCTATGGTATAACTTAGGGTATCGATACGCTATCACCGATATTTTTTAGAATAGTTTAGTTAACTTATGTCCTCATATTATATGTTTGTCAATGAAGTCTCACGCTGCCAATTGGCTAAAAGTATTGGTATTGTAACCTTTTCAACGATACGCGTTGTATTAAGTCGTCGACTCTTTTACTGTTTCACGTTATCCTCACCCACCCATTACTATAAAGAAACGAAAGAATGGCAATCCTTCGCCATATCAGTCAAAGTTAATACAATTTAGCAGAGCGGATTCTTTTACTCAAACTACCACCGGTTGAGCTTGAACTTTAATCGGATCCTTGGACTTTTACGAGAGTGCATGTTTATTACGTGCTATTTAAGAGTCCAATGTCAGATGCGCGTTCATATCCTTCGAATGCTTTGCAAAATGCTCCCCGTAAAACTTTAAGATAATATAAAGCACCTTTGAAACAAAAAGAATCACAATCTCATTAAACGACGTTGAAGTGACGTCAAAGATCTCCATGGGTTAAATAAAACATTTGAAAACGGAATTCCTATGTTTTATCTAAGCTCACGTGGTCAACTACTAAAAGAGCTAATTTACTGCATCGGTCTCATGTTAGCGTCTGTTACGGAATTTTCGAAATAAGGCCTGCGATTTTTTATCAGACACAATCTCCTCAACTCGGGATATTTCGTGCGAGGCGTTTAATATGCCCCCCTCTCCTGAGTCACGCACGCGAAAGATTTATGGAAAGCAGCGTTAAATAGATACAGTTTCGATATCACGACTTACGAGGCAGCCCTTGTTCTTAGGGAAGCCTTTTTTAACTGGAGTTCCTCCTTAAAATTTCCACCTTTTATAGCCGACGTAAACTTTTAACCGACTTTCGAAGTGCAGTCTACCTTTTCTTACCGAAATTTCACCCTCACGTTCCGGAGATCGGACTTTTTGATTGACATCTTTAACAGCTTCCTTGAAATCGGTAAAATGGCAAACAAAAGATTTTTAGCGATACATGCATTATCTGTGTGGGTGAAGAAGGAGATTAATTCGATAATAAACGAAACCCCACAGAAGAAACCAAATGCAATCGGTGGAGAAGAGTTTCTCAAAGTTTCGTAGGCCGAGTTCCGCTTATGAAACACGCTGAGACTTCCAGTTAGAGAAGTGTTGAAAGAAATGTGTTGAAAAATATGGCTGACATATTTTTTAGTCTCTCCGTGATAAATTTGATGAGGGAATATTTCAATACACCCGATAAACTAAAAACAAACCAAATTTTGAAACATTTTTAATTAGAAACTAAAATTTTGAAACTCAGTTTACGAGCAACGATCCTACAACCGAACAAATAGACGTGAGTCAATTCTGTTTATTATGAATATCCTCATCCATGTTGCAGTTCCCTCATTCCCTTATATTCCTCATCCCTGAATATCCCTCGTTCATCTTATTACACTTTGGGTTTCTTATTACTTGGATAATCCCCAACAAATATTTCAAACCTCACGTCATTAGAGGCTACATTTAATTTCATGAAATTTTAAGTCTGCTGAAGAGATGCCTAAATTTATATTACTTGGATGATTAGAAAAATGTATCGAAAGAGCGGAGCAGAAATGCTATGAATACGAAAAGGTGGACTAACACACTAAAATATCTAAAAATATCTATTTTTCCAGAATGATAACTGAATCAAATCGAAAAAATTGTAACTCTTGGATCCGAATCGAAATCAAAAACAGTTATTTATTCCGTTCAGACTTGCAGTTCTAAACGACGGATATTTTACATGTAATTGGAGGAAGGTTTATTAAGCACTTGCAGCTGAATTTTATTAAATCGATTTATGCTATCAATGTTAAGACTTTGTATCTCGTGTGAGACTTTGTCCAATCTCAGTCGAGAAATATCTGTGTTAAGAAACTATTTCTGAAAAATCTTCTTCTATTATACTTAATATCTAAACCATGAATTTTAAAAATGTTTTATATGTACTATGTTAACCGACAGTTTTTAAATATTTTTTTCGTACAATACTACCAAACAGCATTATAGCTCGACAACCAAAGAACCATAACCGCACAATAAATGAAGACAATAATGCGGTTTCACCACGGTCGAGTATTTGAGTAATAGTAATAATTTTGAAAGCGCTTCGACAACTTAGATAATTTCGCAGGTAAGCCTCCACCGGGAATTGAACCCGGAACCACTTTCACCGAAGTCGAACGCGTTGCCCACTTGGCTAACCGGGAGCCCTCGAGTAATCGAAAATCGCGTGCATAAACCTTGGTATATTTATTTTAATTTTACTCCGGAACGAGTAGGTAATACTTTTCCTTACACTTACACACATTTTCGTACACTTCCTGCTAGCATATCTTGAAAAATGGAATATTTTTCGTTTATCTTTTCGACAGGATAGTGAGAAAAGTCTTTCATTTTTGTCTGTCTTCTTCGAAGCTGCGATGATATGAAAGCTACTGAGGTAATAAATATGTTGAATAATAGTATTCATTAAGATCTCCATTTATCAAAAGCTGTAAAAATTTGAAAAGGTCGTTGTGCTGTATTTGTGTGTATAGTACTACCTCACCCCTCGTCCTACCTAGTAAGCCACATCCCCAAAGCTCTGGACAGCTAATGGTGTAGTTTTTGAGGTTAGAACCGGCTTCCGGACTGAATACCGTACATAGCAGAATGCCGATTAATTTCCACATTTCAAACATTCCCAGTCAAGAATAGAATCCCAGGGATCCAAGGACGACTCTGCGTTATATATGCACCGTTTGGGAATCCCATACGAGGTAACGCGATTACACGCTTCAAGTCTCTTCTCTTGGCAATCCCGAACGCTATGTGGAGCTGGAATTTCCCTCCATCTGATAGGCGATTCCTAAAGATGCATGTGCCAACATCTCTCGCTGTTCCTTATTCGCGTGGGCGACGAGACGACCGAGAGTGGGCTTCGCGTTCCTAAGAAGGAGAAAAGGTGCGGAGACCAAAATAAACGAATCGAGGCGAGCTGTGGGGAATCGTGACCCACTCAACCATGGAGGGAGGAGCGCTTCTCTTGATGGGAGAAACTCACTATCGTCTCGCGCCTCCGCAAATCCCAGCAGTTAATTACAACAGCAACACTTTCTCGGAAAGTGTTGACATGGGGACCCGACGCCTAATAGCAGCAAAATGGCCCCGAGAAATCACTCGAATAAGTTCCATATGCGCTCATTAAAATGGTAATAGCATTTCAGGATTGTAAATTAAAGCACCAGAGAGAAAATGCTTCCTGTATTCATCCAGCTTGACCACAATTCAGAAGCAAATTGATCTCTACCAAGTGTAGAGAACCTCTTTTCGTCGAAAGGCACCATTCGTCCGAAAATTACATTTAAGAAGCTAAATTATAAAGGTTCATCATGAAATTGGTACAATAGAGAAAGAATTGAATCGCAAAATACATTTAAAATTTTACATTTTATTTCTACTTCGCCTAATATAGAAAACTGGGAAAAATTATTTAAATGTTTGCTTTGTTTCAGAAAATGAAGAGAAGGCCGCACGTGGGCAACATGTTTCACGCCCCTCACCTCTGGTGCAGACCAGGATTGGCCAACTAGCCGATCACTATCAACCTATCGATTACTGGAAGATAATCGATCGTTCGCAACCGCTCATGCAGATAATCATGAGCTTGTAAATTATTGTAATTACTTTAGATATCCAATACAATACTGCTTGAAAATATAGTCAAATTGATCAGTGTATCAGTAATCAGAGACTTCTGCGGATTTAATTAAATTTTTTCAAACGACTCGAAGATAAATTATAAATCATTTTCTTCTCCGTATGTATGCAATTGTCAACCTAATTCGATTTCAATTGAAAGATTTAGTATCGAGATTGATCGCAGAGGCAAATATCTTGTCCGCCCTTGATATAAGCCATAAAAGTAGTGTGAGATGAGCAAAGTTCATTATTTACTTTTAGCTTAATACATACAAACTTTCTGCAAAAGAAATTATGCGGGAGTGAATTAGATTAGAATTCTAGATTACACGCGACGAAAATAATGATTCAAGACATTATAAACGGAAATAACTTAATCTCTGCTCTTGATTTAAGATAGGAATATGATACGGAATCGACAATATCAAGATTGACGAATTTTACTAAATAAGATTTTGGGTCTTCTGTCTACGAAGATTTCATGAAAATTTAAAGATACACAAGAATATTCCTTCCGTGTAAGTTTTCCGTTTTGAAAATGAGAGATAGGGTCAGCACAGTTACAGGAATTATAGTGATCATCTCCGAGACCTCGAGAAATGAAAAATGCTACATGTTGTACGCAGACGTTCGATACATATATGCATATACTAAACTTTACTATTTTTGAGTTCCTCACTTATGAAAGAAAATTATGGGCTAAAAGGGTTCATTTTCACAATATAGTACCTTAGAACAATTGCATGGTTACGTCAAACTGTTCAATATTTACATCTACCCCTACCCTTAGTCAAGTTTTGAAATGATAACTAGTTTTACTAGAAATAGACACTGACAAATATGACATTCTAAGTGATTTCACCTATAAATTGAGAAAGTGCCAAACGGTTCGTTTTCTTCTTGTGATTTGATAAGCTTAAACTTCCAGGATATTTATTTTAGAGAGGGTTTGCCCGATAACTAGCGAGTTTCAAATCGAGAGTCATTCCCAAACACAAAGACTTAATCTGCAAGCGTTCAACTCAATAGGGATTACACTAAAGATTTTAAGCTCACGCATAAACAACCAAAACATTGCAATGAGACAAAACGATTCCATTTAAAAATAAAGAATTCATAAAATTTAGTTTTTTTCTCTATCATGTATCTCGTATATTTAGTATTGATTCCGAATTTGAAGCAATTAACTTCGTAAAACGATCAGACTGATGAGTTAAATCGCGTCGTATACTAAGAACAGAAGTGAAGTTAAAAAAACCGGTGTTTCTTTTTTTCGCCTTCGACTTTCGGCGGCTTCGTCAATTTCAAACGCTGATGACAGTTATTAGTTGGTCAATGGTGTTGATAACTGATGCTGGTTGTTAAATAAAATTCGTGAAACTACCAAAGGAACCTCTATAACAGAAACAATAACCTTTTGTTAAAGAAAGTAACTAAAGGTAAAATAATTTTTCTCGTTAACACAATCACTTCAAATTGTAGTGGTATTAATAAATGATCTTTTCCTTATTGCTAGTAAATGACCATTAAAAACGCTTTCACTTCAAGAAGAATCATTCATTGTCTGCAAAAAGAATAATTAAAGATAGATAATAAGCAATACTTTATAGATAAACAGTTTCTATTTTAATTTCTGTCATTACTGCCATGATCCTTCAGACAAAATTTTAGTGATTCAGACATTGCTAAAGGGACTTTCACGATCCGTGAAATTTGACACAATGGTATGACACGAAGAGATAAGCATTTGAAAGATTTAAACAGGTTGTGCAACCTTAATTTCAAATGCAAAATCTGGATCCTTGAACTCAATCCATACGTATACATTCCGATAAATGTGTGACAATATACTCTGAAATCGGCGGATGGAGAGACACTCTAGGAACCACTGACATTGTCCTAGGGATTAGTATCCTCGAAAAGAAACATGAAATTCGACATAATAAGTCTTAATACGAACATATAAGATTATAAGAGAGGTTACTACGAGAAAATGAAAATATTTCCAATCACTACATTTCCTATATTTGAATTCTTGTAGCGGCTTTCACGGATAACTTTGAAGTCTCCCGGTAAATCAGTAAAGAATTCCGCACCGCTCTTGGCTAGCATATGAATGCGCTAAGAAATTCTAACGATGATGTCATACACGTCTTCTATATGACATCACGTGGGCTTAGTTTCAGAATAAAAATACATGTCGAAGCTGCAGCGTCGTTACAGATAATGATGAATAATTCAACTTTCACTAGGCGAATCCTGTAAATTTCAATAATTTGAACTAGATAATCTCTTTACCTAAACAACTTAGAAATGATATGCGTTTTATAAGGAATGAGTCTCTTGTCTGATCATTTCTTATACTTTAGATATTTTAACACGATTATGATAAAATTTAGCATTTAACTTACGATTGCCAACAATGCAATAATTATAAGAATTTATTCAGCAACTTTTATGGATATAATTTCAAAAAATATACATAGTGAAATGTTCTTGCTTCCGTATCTTGATGAGCGGGATATTTTTCATTTGTCTTTTGATACAGATTAAAAGAAAACCATACATTTACTTTTTCTCTTTCTTGTACATGTTTGTAATAATATAGAACTTGCTGAGATATGAGTGATAGTGACTATTGGTTTTGGTATAACCTGAAGGACTGCTATGAAAACTTTATTCATAGGATCATTGTACTGTACTTCCATAACGTGGACGTATACAGCTTATTATATTCTAGCTTAGTGAGGGAAGCAAGTATGCTGAAGTATCTCATACCTAACATTACCTATGTCGCCTCATCCCTTCTCCAGGGAGGAGGGATTGAGCAGATCTAAAACCAAATAGCTCTCGGGCCTATTAATTCACAAACGGACGGGTCTAGTAAAAATACTTAGCACTTGTCATTAAAGACCTAAGGGAAAACTCAAATCACAAAACCATTTTTAAAACGTTGTCGTCCGGTTTTAAGGAAATGCAGATCCGTGGTAGTACAATGTACCAGTAGTATCAGTAGTACGTACAGTAGTACCTCGACTTACAAACTTGATTCATTCCAGTAAGAAGTTCGTAACTTGGAAAGTTTAAATCTCCACTGCCTCTTTGGTTTTTCAGTTCGTATCTGGAGGTCAAAATTGGCTTGAGATAAAAGTTCGTACGTAAAACAGCTCGTATATAGAGCGGTTCGAAAGTAGAGGTACTACTACTACATTGACAATGGCTTCTGTCTAAACAAAGTAATAAGAAACGCCATTCAATTATTAGCTCACGGTAATACAACCGTTAGTAATAAAGGAAAAATTTTAAGGCTGCTTCTGTTGACAAAGCCACTAGACAGTGATCACGCAAAAACTGAAGGCTTTTGCAACCCTTCCATGACTAAATTAAACATCAAAAGCAGACATTGAGTAACCTTCGCTCTATGTGAGATTTCGTTCACAGGTGTAGGGAACGATCAATGGTTTTTATTTTTGGTGGACATATTTCATATCATCGTCCTTGCTCACACCCGAGAGCACTTAGCTTGTACCAAACGTTTCAGAAATCTTTGTCAATGATTAGCCCCCTTCCTCACTCCAGTCACCCAAGGACAATGTTAACACTAAAATCGTTCTTTATTCTCATCAATGTGACGTTTATGATCTAATAAGATAAATCATCAGCGCCCACGAATCTCTCGTTCACGTCACACGGCAGTCAATACTTTGTCACGAGTCGCAATCGACGATAGCGATGCATTTTCAAGTCCGGTAAACTGCATTTCACATTTCAATAATCTATAGTCTATACAGCACACTTTCTTAAAAAAAATTATATTAAGAAGTATTTTACGTCATTTTTTATCCACACCACTGTTTATGCATTTTATGCATGTAGTAAAAGCAAAGCACTATCTTGTTTGCAATTGAATGCATACCTCATGTATAAATTGTTATCATATAGATTATCTTTGCCTATAAAGACTGATCAAAAGGCCTAAACATAATAATGAAATAGAAATTCCCTTTAAAAAGAAAGAATTTAAAAAGCAAACGTCTTAATCAGAATAGAAACTTTGTGGAAGTCTTCAAGTCTCCTTTACACAAAAGTCAATCGAAGAGCGAGAAAACTGAGGAATACAATGGTATAAAAATTAAAGAAATTGCATCTATTCAGAAAAATTTTCTGTCTGGAAGATCTTTGTGATTAATCAAGAAGGAAGTAATATTGAAAACCGTTATCCAAAATTTATGCCTCATGAAGAATCTAACATAAAAGTACAGAGTTTCAGCTGATTGTAAGGAACATACTATCGGGGAAATCACAATTCTTCGCAATTACAATTGAACGAAAATAGAAGCAATAATTTACAATGATATCGATATTGAAAAACTATTGCTACTCTAAACTATAGTTATTCTTGTGTTAATCGTTAGGTAGACAAATGCGATCTTCTTTATTTGACATTTCATTGCTGAGTTGTCAAAATATCTTTGCATAGCTATCAATCTTATAGGTGAAATATTGTATACATATAAGGAATAAATATATCTTAAAAATTTGTTTCGTGGGAAAATTGGAGAATTCTAGGCGTTCCAGCAAGGAAAATGTTAAAGAGCTTTTGGTAGGAAGAAAGAAGAAAACTCGGTGTAAGAATAAAGAAATGCTCGGAAAAGAAGAGAAGATTAACTCGCAAACCAAGCTGTTTCAAAGGATCCGAAGTAATCGAACCAAAACCGAACCGAAACTAAACCGAAGCAAAATTCGAAAATGAAGGAAAATTCATGCTAGGAAAAGTACAGGCCTAAATCATACCCTGGGGGACTCATTCATAAGTGTAGTACTTAGGGAAGGGAATGATCCAACATTATTTAACCTAAATTTTCTCACGTTTTGAAATATTCTGATTTTTTCTACACATCATGAGATTCTTTTAAAATTACTACCCATGTTACATAATAAAAACCGTTTACGCAGAATCACATGTAAACTAATTACTGCTATAATTTTTTGCGCTTTTATTAATCAAATCATATAATATCGTTCTTTCAATGCTCGTCTATCAGCATCAAGAATATAAGCGCTCCTTCCATATAGACTCAACTCCTCTCCCTATGAAGATATTGCAATTCTATAGAGGACTTGACGTTACACCATACCTAACTCTGTCTAGTTTATTTTCATGACAATGTTTTCATGGAAATCTAGTTGGAATGGATGTTTGCGCAAATGCGCAGTTGCCGGATTTCTAAATGCATCCTTAATATTTACGATTCCACTTTGATACGTTCGCATTGATGCGCGAACTAAAATTATTGAGTAACACAAGCAATAATATTAGCTTATGGTAATTTAATTTTTAGGAGGTTAACTTCAGAAAATAATCACCTTGTAATTACATCTTGAAATACATATCATACTTTAAATGTTTACGTTTTCATAATAAAAAAGAAATATAGTGGTGGCCAGTTTTCTAGCAAATCAAATAGGAATTTCTGTTCAAAATCAAACCAAATATCGAAAGGTATCGTAATAGTAAAACGATAATGTATTCTCATAAACACACACTCGGATACACATACTTATTTATGATTTTAGTATGATATCGTTCAATATTTGATGGATAAATTTCATCTTTAACATCAAGTTAATCGAGATAACCTGTGCTCTAAAGCGTAACTGTGCAACATAAATAACAATACTCCACATTATATAAAATAAAAATAAGGAATAATAAAAACATCGAAATCTACATATCAGTCATCGGATTTGAAATCTTAACGAAATCACGGAATCTTAAATTATCAAAGTGAAAACAATATTAGTGATCCCGAGGAGAGACGGACATGGAAATAAATCTGACAGGACCGGAACTCGAACCCTCTACTCTCGATGATTTACCTCCCTGATATCAGAGCTTAGTTTACTGACTTAATTTATTACGAGTAATTTTTATCCTAGAAGAAAGGGACATGAAAAAAGTTTTATAGGACCAAGACTTCAGCCCGACTCTTGCTGGTTGGAAGCTCTAACAAAGATTTTTAGCGTTATGGTGTTATTTGAGCAACCGACCAGTAATTTGGATATCCGGTTTCGAGTTCTGGTCCTGTAAACCTTTCTCGTTCCTCCCAGTGAATCTTCCTAGGTGCACTCCTTCGCAAGTCGCCTTTTACCCTTATCGTTGAGTCTTTTATATATTTTTGCGACGGATAAAATGGTAGATTGGGATTTCTCCACTAAAAGAAATTCATATTGTATAGTAAAGCACGTTGAAATACAATATAAAAATAATCACAAGCGAACAGGAAGATCAGAGATGGTACTTTCCTTTGTTGTCGGTTTAGTTGGAATCTAGATCAAATTGAATTAGTCAGATGCGACTACAACCTTGGACGGTGTCTCAATATGAAAATGAATCAAAACCCATGTACAGTTTATCGGATAATTTTCAAACAACTTTGCGACATAAAAAACATTTTATCGAAAAAACCGGTCGAAATCAAAGAAGAAATATCAGATAATATCATTAAAAATTTCATGGAATCAAACTTGATCAGGTGTATAAAAAAATGAAGTGATGAATAAGAATTAAAGAGCATCCCGAAGTTGCAGTTTCTTATCCTATAAATCAATTCGAGAGTGAAATAATCACTTCTATTCATAATTACTACAATAGTTACGTTATTGTATAAGCACCATCAAATTATAAAATAATCGCTAGCTCAATGGATACCATTACATTCCGAAAGTGATTAGTGTCTAACATCCGCGAGACCACACTTTATTGGATCGGTAAAGAGAATCGCTTTCGCCAAGTAAAACAGATGACTGCGAACGATGAGTCAGCCGATGTACTCTCAGAAACGACCGTTGAAATCTCCAACAGCTGTCTTCTTCGAATCAACCCTCATCTCACACCCGAGAACCATTATAAATTGCATCAAAAGAACTGGAACTCCGTTCAAGGCTGAGCAGTATTTTTTTCTCTCCCGAGAGTTAAAAGAGAGGGGAAGTGGAAAATAATTTGTCAAAACAGATCCAGACTCTGGGCAAAAAATGGGATTAAATCAGCTAAAATAACTTTGTGAGAAAAATTCGCAAATTCACAATTTTCATCTTGAAATGCTGTTTGTTTATACATCTCAAAATTTCCATTCAAATTAACATTATCATAACAAAACGCATATTAGTTTAACTTACTCGATTTTTGTTATTATAAATGCTACAATCGAAAGCACGAACAATTAAAAACTTCTCGACATAAAAACGGAGTTTTCCTTCTGGTTATCACTGATTTTTCCGAAGCATCTTTTAATTTTACTACGCTTATCCGTGGCTACGTTTGGAGGTGCATTCAAGTACTAAGACCTCCAAATTTGTTTTCTGAAAAAGTACGTAACACAGAATGTTCAAAGTTCTGTACATAATCTCCGTGAAGCGTTACACATTTTCACAGCGTCATCGCCATGATTCAATGGTTGCTGGGAACTTATAGGAATGTGGTTTGCCCACCGGAAAATCGCTGGTAAATCGAGGTACGTCCAAGTTTTAAGGTCTCCATTTTTTATCATCATTTTAAGTAAGTAGAAGATACGACTGCTGGTCTACTTCTGATCTACTTCTGATTTTGTAACATAAATGGCAGCATCATGCCGTACACCAAAAAAAAAAAGAAAATGGGGACCTTGGAATTTGAAGAGACAAGCACTTTTTCGGGAAAATATTTGGAGACGTTAGAACTTGAACGCACCTCGTAAAATCCTACTTCTCAATATAACCTAAATAGGCAAATGAGGGCAACATATATTGCAGGACGTAATTACTTTGATCGGTAATTACCAATGGATTCTTCGAAAAAATCATTAATAATACCCTAGATTATTGAAGATAGAAAACAAAATGATTCAATATCTTACCTCTACGAAGTCATCTGGAGTAATATTCAACCGTTAACGTTGCATCATCAAAAACAGCAAAAAATGCGATCCAAAATAGCGATCTCATACCCTTCGAACTGCATTATCACAGCAGACAAACCAGCAAAAGTGCAGCAACACGACTGAAAATAATTTTAAGTTTCAATTAATATGTCCATGATTATTAAATAGGACACATACAACAAATTACTGCGCAATGTTAGAGTAAATCAAATTAAAAATTCCGAATGCGCTTCTTGTTTCTTAAGGATAAAGGTAGAATAAATAAAGGTAGCGTTTCCTATCGAGCTGCCCAGTAAGAGTTACGACTCGTAATCTATTTCAAGGCCAAAAAATACTATGGATGAAACTAAAAAATCATCTTTCCGGTATTTAAAACTTAATTATTCTGAAACTGTGAAAACGACCACGCATGGAAGTTAAAAAGACGTTGTGCCAATATCCTTCAATAAAATGAGAGGAAATGAATCTATTAGCATTTTATTATGTTAATTATGATTGCCGTATCCTACTCAACATGAGAGAGAATAAATTTTAAAAAGAAGAGAAATGTGGGCTTAAGGGGGTATGGGAGAAGATTGATTGTTTAGGAAGAGTTAAAGTCATAAAATAATAAGAGGGCGAGATAAATGATTACTGGAGGATAGAAAATGACGTTGATGTTGCTGATGTGAATGATTAAGAGCAATTCCGTAGTTTTCCCACCATGGACTGCTGGGCAGCGTGGGCAAGGAGAGAGGAAGGTAAACGCCTCAGGCAGAATCAAGGAAGGTGAAGATAAAAAAGGGAGCTCGTAAGATGAGCCAAAAGATTCGCTCACTTGGCAACAGGGACCTATTCGGCGAAATGGACGCTGTGGATAAGCAATCAACGGTGTAAAGTTGCATATACTGCAAAATGTTGCTTCAAGACGTGATAAGGTAAAATAATACTTTCCATGGGATAAACTTTAAAACAAACTTTCAATCATTTACTCACTAATAAAATGAATCTCAGCGGATTTGCATTTGTCCTTGCAATATTAAACATCATAGCCTACCAGTGCCTACGAAGGAGAAGTTAAGAAATTGTACTTTTAAGGTTTGGGAATTTTTCATTACATAGCTAACAATTTCGAGTGTCCCATCACTTTCTCCAAATATCCTTCGTAATTGAATATTTTCCCATCTTTAATATCAATAAAAATAATCAATAGGGTGGTCAACTACTATAATATTTCGTAAAATACCCCATAGAGAAGGTAGATACAAGAATATACATAGATATACACAGAAGTCCCGCTAGCCTCTTTCAGAGTAAGCTTCTGTTTAGTCTATTGATTTCAAAATACTCTGTACTTCTCCACTCTTGTACATATATTTCGCTTCAGACATCCGTACGTCTTTTCAAAAATTCCCTTTCACTCCTTAAATTACATGCGGCTCCTCTCTTCAACATATTATTCACCTCATTCGATCAGCTTCCGTCAGTCTTAATCTCCCTTTGCCATCGCTAACCTCTAACAATCTATTTCAGTCTGCTTCCATCCATCCTTTCCATACGTTCAGACTAATATAAGTGCCCCTTTTATACTGGTTACGCAGCCTTTCCTTAAGTCTACGCACATTTATTAACAAGCCATTACTGCATCAGTCTCTTCCGTTTTCACCATGCACGCTCCGCATATAATCAAATCAAATTGCATCTAGTTCAGGTACCTTACCTTACACATGTTTAGCTACTAGCAAGCTGAGACCTAGCACAACGATATACATCCATCTTCACCTATTTAGACAATTCCTGCGCGTGATCACTCATCATATACTACCAACCACTTCATTTTCTGCATTCACAAGCTTTTTTACCTTTCCATCAATTCCTCCATTCTTATCAAAGTACAAAAACCATCCACCACTTCTAACTATAATGTATAATGAGTAATAAAAGGTATTTCGTTACTACCAACGATGCGCGAAACAGTATATGGGCTGAAAATCGTACATCTTCACAAAGATGCCAAGGAAGGCAACTTAATTCCATCAAATTAGATCCTCCTCACCAATAAAGACATATCCCCTCGATTAAGACAGCCAATCAGGCCGGGCATCACCAATGGCGATCGTGCCTGGAAAACTCGCTCAGAATTTAAAATTGGAAACGAGACGACTAGAACAAAAGTTGAGGTGCAACAGAAAATTAAGATTAATGAACACCGGCCGAGGTCTTAGGATCTCTAAATTACGCCGACGTAAGGCGTTCAGCGACCCGTTATGCCTCACTACTAAATCTTCTCAATCTCTAGAACCAGAGCACCCGGATGCGAGAAAGGTCATCAAAGGGGGCAATCCTCGGCTTTCCCCTCCACTCGCGGCAGAGCCGCCGTCGCAGCGAAGCCATCGCGAAGGGGCGGTCGAACTAATGCAATTTATGTACCAGTCGGACAACTCGCGCCATGGAAATGAATACCTCGGGGACGCTCCACACTCGCCTTTATTACAGAGTTGGTTTATTTGCAGCATCAAATTACCTCATACCAGCAGAAACAAAAAAATGATAAATCAATTCAATAAACTTATGAGTCGCTCCACAGGATGCACTACATGTTCTTAAGTAATAGAAAGATGCTTAAAAAGTTAGATATAAAGATATCACAGCGGAAAATTTTCATCGACATCTATGCACTGACCTGCGAGTCGCCTTACCTCTAACAAAGGCAGACGCACTATTCACATCGCTATCCGGAAGCCACAGTAGAAGTAGTTTCAGTTTTGTTGAATTGATTATACAGCTGGTCATTTCGCACATACGAACTACCACCGGGAATCGAACCCGGGACAGCTTTCGACTTTCAAGTCGAAAGCGCTACCTTGGCTATCCGAGGGCCCCGTGGACTATAATTCTATGCATAAACATCGATATTATGTGTTTGGGGCCTTGGTGTGTTTTATTCTTCCTCTTGGATAATATTGTCAAAATATTTCAAATCTAATATCTACACAGGAACTGTCAATTACGCATTTACAATAGCAAGTTTTTTCTTTGCATCTCTTTAAAACTAAGAACCTAAGAATCAAACTACCCCTAGTTATACATACACGAATATCAGATTAAACTTTAAACAAAAATATCTGTTTACCCATCCGAGATAAATACGAGCACTGATATTTCAGCAAACAGATTGAAAGCAAATTAAGAATTAAATACAGGTGCTTATTTTCTCCATCAAAGATAACGTTAACAGACACCAATTGAGAGTCAGAACCGGTTTTTTTAACAATGATGATATAAGGCCGTCCGAAGAAAGTATTTCAAGAAAGATCCCTCACAATCATCTTCTCTATTTTAAATGATGATGATGATTTAACATCGCCTCCCTGTCACTAGATCACAGATTCCAAAATTATGAGTAACATAAAGGACATTTTGCGAAAGGGCGGACTCTATGTGAGCGTCATTTAGCGCCGCTTCATTACCCTGATGTGCTAATCTTCTTATGAACGTCTCCTTGACTTTTCCCTTCCTATTCGAAAACAGAGTGATTCATTCAGTTCGCAGAAGCCACGTCTCAACCCAGTTATTCGGCTCACGCTTTTGTTACACTGCTTCCTATTATAAAGAATGCGAAACCTTTTAATACCGTAAGGAGCGGGAGAGTGGAATGAATATCGTGACACACTTCCACCAATCCATCGCGAAATACTTTCATTACTAGCCATTTCTTTCATAATCTTTGAGTTCGAGATTTGCTAATTGAAAAGTAATTTCGCCTGACTCATTCACCGAGACTCGGAAAACAACGTATGTCAAGTCAAAGTACATCCGGTCACAGGGAGAGTTCAACGCGTGAAATCAAAACGAATCAAAATATTCCTCTGTAGAAGAGAAACCAACTAAATTCCACTCAAATGCATGTCTCTTTGATACAGATTAAAATCTTTTGGGTATATTTCCCGGATTTTCGGCGATTTAGCTAACGAAAAACAACATACATCGAAAGTAAACGCATTAGTAAATTTATTACTGTCACTGAATCTTTGAAGTGATATTGAAGAAAGAATGTGAATACGAATATTTCTCGACATATTTGGTACATTATAAATAGATATCAAATATCACAGTGCTTCCGGATAGCCCAGAAGGTAACGCGTTCAACTTTGGCGAAAGTGGTCCCGCGTTTGATGCCCGTTGAGAGCCTATACATGCGAAATGACCTCAGCTGCTGAAGGACTTTTAAAAATAATACAATAAACGAGTATCCCTATGTACACCTTTCCGTCTAACCCGACTTTTCGGTATATGTGAGTAGAAACACGTTCACTTAATCGCGTCTCTGTATGATTAGACATCAAAAAGATCTTTAATTTTTCCAAAATATCATCTACAGACATATACTCGTAAGAAGCGGAAAACCGAAACCATATTTCCCAAATTAGGCTGAATACCAGTCTCCAACTGAAAATGAAGCTGAAAAGTTCTGAAGCATGAAGGGAGGTATTTCATATGTACCTCATGTTATAAACCTGAAATTTCTACAAACGTATTTCTATTTGTAAACGAACATTTAGCCGAATATTTGGTTTGATGAAACAGGTTTTCGTGAGCATGAGTTAGATGAGTACTGAAGGTTTTTGCAACGGCATAGTATATTTAAAAAAGATGAAGATAGTCTTGATCAAGAGACCATACTTTTGCTTAATCATAGCCATTTTTTCTCCGAAAAGAACCCGTAAGAATTATTGAAAATTGAAACAATAAGAAGAGGCGTGTGTTATCTGTCATTCTTAAAGAGAGGAAATATTAACATTAATTTAAAATTTGCGCATTAATGAATCAGATGACCGAATAATGGATTTAACTCGATAAAAATAACAAAATGTAACCGATGGAAACGGCTAAATCGTGAATATAAAGAGAAATTTCGAAAGGAAAAATCTCTAGTTTTCTCTAATCTCTCATTTTCATTCGTTAGTTTTTCCCTCCGCATATTCTTTTTCCGAAGTATAATCAGGAAGTGCGTGACAGCATTTTTCGTAATTAAGTAAATTTTAGATATTTTTTTTCTAAATGGAAGTAGAAAATGTAAATCTAATACCTAAAATATCTTCAAGATCGCATTCTATTGTAAAGTATAAGTCGTACTAGGATAAAACAAGCAACCATAAATTGAGAATAATATATGTTTGGACAAAAAATAATCTTAAGAGGATACAAAAATAAATCTTGCGCGGAATTTAAACTTCAAAGTAATCAAAGTGTTTTGGTTCCACTGCCTCATTAAAATCAATGTAAAATATATAAAATACGAGATCTAATTCAGAAAATTTCTCAATAAATCCTTGCTTTCTCAATAGTCCCTTGCTATGTTTAACTACTCACGATTATATCTTTGTGGATATCGATAAGTTCATAAAAAAACCTTCTAAAGAGTATTTACTGACCTCCTTGTACCATCTGAAAATTACTCGTGAATTTGATGTTACAATTAAATGCCTCAATGAACCAGTGCTTTCAAATCTCATATAGGTTTAATCAAATAGACACTTGTTCATTACTCAAAGAGGGAAAGCATATGCAATTACCTCAAATTAAAAGAAGCGTCAATTAAGGTAGCCAACATTAATTAGACCTATCAGAGGAAGTTAAGAAAGCCACCTTCCTCTCAATATGTATTTGTCTTAGTCGTAATGAACCTTTCTCTTAAAGACGTTCATTTTGGCCACTCCTTAATTGCTCTAAAAATTTTATCCAGGGGACCATGGTCCTTCACTTACGTTGACGTTTTCCCTTCACGGCATTCTGGCTCAGCGAGGAAAGCAAGGCCAAACTACCTCACTCCTCATCTTGCTTAATGAGCCTCATGCCCTCTCCGAAGTGTTTGTAACTAGCCGTGGAGATATTGAGGAACAAACAAAACATTAAGCTACATATTTTACTGACGGAACCTTTCTAAATGTGTGGATTTTCGTTAGACTGAGTCATGATAGATACAATCGAGATTTTGTCAATGGGTTTATTTACGATGCCGATTGTATCCTTGGATTAACGTGGATATCTCAAGGAAAGTGCATGTCATCGACCCATCGCAGTAATAGTCTGGAGAGCCCTCCTTTCGAAAGGTTTATTCGTCCGCATTATTTCAAGTCGCGATGATGTCATAACTACGTCGTGAACCTCCGAGAAACTCCTTTCTACGAGGAAATAAATATTAAACTCCATAAATAGCCGGATGTGAGTATCGGAGAAGGTACAGCCACAAGAGATCACGTAAGAAAAATAAAATAGGAATAAAATTCAAGAGAAGCAATAAGGTGGTATTTCCATTCATGCAAAAAGTAAATCACGGAGGGATAATGGGAAACGCGATAAGTGCTCCAACATGGGAAGAATATGAAGGAAATAATAGAATTGGACTTTAAACGTACGTACCACATGGTATTTATTGATCAATTCCTCTTAGAGAGGAAAGAGTAAATTTCTTGTAATGGGAGAGTCGAGGTGAAACAAGGGAAAAGAAATAACGAATGCTAGAAATGAAAACTATAAAACAGAGGTAAAAAAATAATTTCACGTCAAATATTGATGTTCATAACGTGCTAATAAATGATACCTATCAGCCAGTTCACCCTTTATGCACTCTTGAAATATAATTTTAAAATTTATAGAGACGAGTATACTTACTTGAGTAGAAAGTAACATTAAATATCACTCTGTTCAACATTTTTGACGAAATATCGGAGATAAGGAGAATTTTTATTTTAAAATGTAGACTTTACGTCCAATTAAAAAATTAATCTATATGTTCATTTATATATTCAATGTAAAAATAAATTTATATAAAAATGCTATATGTATACACACAAACACATACATAAATATTCACGGTGTAGCTGAGGAGTTGAAACGCAGTAAGTTACTTTTTATGGCGATGGTCACTTTTACAGAGATATGAAACAACGGTAAGTCTAATTCCTCCACATATGAGATTCGAAAGAAACTGAACGAAATAAACACAAATGTCGAAAATAACGGCTTAAATAAAATTGACGAGGAAAATGAACAGCTATGTTAATAAACAGCAATCATGCCTGCAGATCGACAGAAAAACGGATTCACAGCTTGGAAAGGGGTGGAGGATAATGTGTTTTTATATATTTTAGATAAAACCTTTATTAATGCTCAGGTAACCAAAACCCCTAAGAGCATGAAACAAAAATACATTTTATAACCAAATAACAAAAAACAAAACACAAAAAAAAATACAAAAAGAGAATTGGCACGCAATCAATATGAAACAAATAATAAATAATAATTCATAATACTTATATTCATAATAATAAATAATTCTAAACGAGAGAGCCAAAAAGAGAGCTGCAGACACGGAAGATAAGAGATCGTCCAGAGAGAAGAAAGTGAACGTGATGAAGAATGAGACTGCGAATAGGCCTTCGATTGTGACGTCACTCTCCATCCGCAAGAAGAAGACGCGAAGTGTGGGGGTTAGTCTTCTTCCAACCTCGGTTCGGGAAAGACCTCGGAGGACTGGGAGAGAGGCATTTTAGCAACCCCTCTCTCTTCCCTCGCATCATCTCCAGGAAACTTACGGAGGTCGGAAACTTATTTTGTGCCTTTACAACTAAGTGAACACAGAAGGAAATGGCTCCACATCTTTCACTCGTCTCGATGCTCAAACCGGCGATATTGCTGTTGTTACTGACGGCGGTGATGTCACAGAAACGGCTGTCGTTCGAGGAGCAGGTAGGTGCTAAATTAAGCACGTAGTGAGATGCGGGAAGTTTCCTGCAAGTGCGTTCATTTTTTGTTAATTACTGTGGGAAGCGCTTCGATGAGTACCCATCAACTTCACTTGGTAACCTCCGGGAAAAAATAATGCAACTTATCGGAGAATCGCCTCCGTTATTATTTTCCGTCACAGAGGAGAGCGGAAAAAGTATCCGAGATTAAATAACCTTGATGATTGAGATTCCTCTCCGCGAATTTCCTTTCGAAATAATAGTAATTACTTATTTCTGGATTTCGTCCCTTAACTGTCTAAAATATTTTAATGTGACATATTTCAGAGAGAAGATTATAGCTTATGATTTTCCGATTTGTCGGACGCTGATAAGAATATTTCAGAAAAAGAAGATATAATTTTTACTGAAATGGAAAATCTGAAAATAAAAAACCGAATTTTTTTATAAATCCTTCAATTAGTAAGGAGGCGCCATGCCTTCCTAACATCAACTTGAAAGTTACCTAAGTAAGATATTGGGCTTGATTTTTAATACTTAACAGAGATACCTGTTCTTCAATTATAATTTTTTTATTACTTCGGTAATAAGTAGCCGAAATATACGAGTAAGACGTTTCCCGGGCGNAATTTAAGGTCTTGTTAAGAAATATGACCACTGTTACTCATATGTTTGATAATGCGGGAAATTTGAAACCTCCCATATTTATGAAACTATTAAAACGCTCCATTAGAGTGAACTTTTTACTCTACCACAGAAAAACAACCTACGCACGACCATGGTTTCGTAGCATGGCTACATCATCAGGTGCACCTATCCTTATACTATCAGGCCATGCTACGAAACCATGGTCGTGTGTAGGTTGTTTTTGTGTGGTATAGTAAAAAGTTCACTCTAATGGAGCGTTTTAATATGTTTAATATTAATAATTACCACAAGGTTACCCCTGACTCTGTATCGTTTAGGCCAAAGAGATAGATCATCTGCAATGGACCACGATATGACAGCATTGAAGCATCCAAAATTCTCTATCAAAACTACAGGGCCTATTATCGATTCACTTTTCCGAGGAACACTTAATAGTATAGTATTGTTAACAAATGCTTCGACAGCTTAGGTCATTTCGTACATGGGCCCCCACCGGGAATCGAACCCGGGACCGCTTTCACCGAAGTCGAACGCGTTGCCCACTTGGCTATCGGGAGCCCGGAACACTTAATTCTTATTGTGTAAATTACAATTCAAAGCGACTAATTTAAAACAATTACTCATGTAATGTTTCTTGTCATTTGTGGACGTAGGGCGTGAAATATTTCACGAGGGTTAAAACTTGCTACTTCGCGTTCAGTGATGAGAAAATTAAATAAAAAATTCTCTTGAATTTGATAGCCCATCTATCACAGTTAATCCCTAACGAGTATTTCCCCGTACAATCTCATGAAGATGCAAAGAGCATAAGGATGAATTCAGCTTCAACCAAGGCATTGATCGTACAGGTAACGACATTTGAAAGTAAGAAATTTGTCTAAAATTCGGCATATTCCATCAAAGTTTGCAAAATATCATTCGCAAATAATTTTTAATGATAAAACCTAAAAACCGAAAAAAATGTCCTCTTACACGGTGGATATTTCGATCTTGAGCTGTCGTCGTACATTTTTTAAGATAAAAGTTTGAATTATTATAGATATATAAATTACGGATGTAAAATGCAAATTTATTGGCATTGCTTACGGAGGACATTCTGAATGACAAGACACTGGGTACAACTGGAAAATAAAAAGTAGCCATCAATCTGCAATATCTGGAATATTTTATAGCATGCCAATTTTTAAATCTGTAGATCCTCCATTTATCAAATGTTAGGTGAATTTACGCATATACCATAGTAAGTTATCCAAATTTTTCTTTCCATGCAATAAACTCACTAAGTCTTGCCACCCTTTTTACCAGTTAAAATAAATCAAAAAGAGCGCAAACTTCAATAACTTATAATAACAACACATGCAAATGACCACAGTCTGATGCTGTCAATGCGCATTCATAAATTACATGCTTAACATCACTTTCCTGTGGATATCTACCAATCCGACTTCATTACAGCTACAATTTGTTCATACACATAGTAAAAACTAATACTCAGCTTCTACACAGAATCTTTGGGAATAATGAGCGAACAAACTGGGACTGGCCATAATTTTCAAGGATATGATTTAATCAAAGAACATCGGACCTCTTGGATTAATTTTAAAAAAAGGTAAACTTGGAGATATTTCAGAATTCCAAGTATTTCTGAGACATTAAGGCGTGTATATAATAACTTTCCATAATTGCTTCTGATTTAATTATAGAGAGAGAGACATTATTATATATCGTTTCAGTTTTGTATTAAATAGATGGGTCTATTCAGACCTTATAAAAGAAGGATCAGCCTTTTAAATAGATTCTTACCACGTCCAACGATTAACGAAACTGACGCATTTTTGCGGACCTAACTCATAACATACAGACCTTCAAAAACAACCTTGATGGGCGGGATCAGGCGGGATGTTTTCAGCTCTACCGCGTATAGTGGGCGGATTACTCGAGACGCTACGTAGCGGTGATTAAGGAATGATTATTACGTTACTATAAATAACAAGTAAGATATTAAAAAAGTTTTTTCACTTCAGTATAGAAAAAAACAGATATTGTTGGACCATCGTGCATAAATGAGTTCTTGTATCGTATAAAGGCGTAATGTCTCAACATAGAGAGGTGACAGACTACTTGTACGTGACTACTCAATCAGCCACAGCCACTTTAGCAAAAATTAAAGCAGTTATAATTTGGATCGAATCTGAAAATTCCAAAGTCGTTTCAGCCCCATTAGGGTCAGCGTATTGGTTATAGTTTAGACATTAATGTATGCCCCTCCATTCGGAGTATTTTTGTCTAAGAATGTGCAAAACATAAAAACGATGATTAACAAACTTTTATCACAAAATTTTTCGTATAAAAGGAGTTTCTGGAATTGTAATTGATAACAAGGAATGAAATGGCCCAAAAATGAGGATATTATTTTTTTTAATAAATGAATACTGAATGCTAAAAATCGATATAAATTTAATACGCATTAACTTAGCGCTACAATCGAATCGAATAGATAATTTTTAATATATCGTGCAATATATTTGTTATAACTAAATTTCGACAGTTATTATGAATGAGGAGTGAATATCCCTACCTTTAAGGAAAATCAACCCAGGTCGTAACGCGAATTTAAAGCAATATCAGTTGTTATTCTCACAGTTGTTTATCATTAAAACTAATTGTTTTCCATCAGTTGAACTTATTATAGTCATGAGCAACCGGATGCCATACATGAAGAATTCAACCATTAAAAAGCTAAAAAATGCACCTTAATTTTCCTCATCTTTGGCTTTCTATTAAGGAAAAAGACTTAAAATTACTAATATATAAGTATACATACATATATAAAATAATAAAAATATGTACACATATTATAATTATAATATTTGGAATACTAAGAACTTGCTATAATTTGCTAATCATTGATAGAAAAATTTTACATCAATTTTAATCACCAATAACAATTGCAAAAACTAAAAAATGCTGCAAATTTAAGATCACAGAGAAATTTTATAGAACTTCAACTTTATCTCTAACAGCTGGTGCAGCAACAGAATGTCCAATTAGAGCAACAAGAACTTCAGGCACAGCTACAAGACTTGGCTAGGCGAATACAATCATCCAAAGATGTCAGGGATGAAGAGAGGGTTGTATTATTGCAAGGAGCAAGAGACAAACTGTTGTCTAGAATGCAAGAACTCCAAGACGATCTCCACTTTTTGTTACATGGCACAAAACCAACAAAACGACGACCTGAAGAAGAAACACAAAGTGGCCGAACTCCACAGCAGTTCACTACAGCAAGTAATCCTCAACCTCCAACACAACTACCTCAACAGATTACAATAACCAATTCAACCCCAGATGAGGATGATGTTCAGCAGGTAGAAGACGTTCAACAGTTAGAAGATGTTCAACAAATAGAAGATGTCCAACAGAAGGAAGAAATTGTAAAACCTACACCAACCATCGATGACCGGTCACGTCAAACACAGTTCCAGACACAAAATAGGATCCCCCAGGTGACCAGTTCCACCAAAATTCCTCCAAATGTCACTGCTATTCCATCTAACATTCCTGAACCTCAGGGGAGAAATGGTAGCCCTCAAGATCACCGCCGTGGTCGACCAAGGATAAGAAAACAATTTACATTTTTTGGAGAGGGAAATCCCTTTCAAAATCAGCCACTTACTCCTCAAAGAATTAGAGAAGTAATTCAATCCTTTAGCCAGGTTCCACAAACGTTTAGTCAACCAATACAATCATTTGGGCAGGCACCACAAACATTTTTCCAAGCATTTCAGTCATTTGGACAGCCACCTCAATCATTTGTCCAAGTACCTCAATCATTTGGCCAAACACCGATAGTGGAGGAGGTATTCATTGAACCACCGAGACCTGCAACCACATTTGAAGTGGTTCAGCAGCCAGTTGAAATACAGGTGGGATCTGCATGAGGCAAGAGCTTTTGTGTTTCTAAGGGCTTGCAAGCAGAATTACCTTTCTGATGCACTGCAACTGCTAAATCTTCTTTCCTATTAAACAACATTCTACAACTGCTGAATCTTCCTTAATATTAAAATTATAAGTCACCCATTATTCTCTCCAAATTCTATAATCGTTCATAAAACATACCTCTTTTCTCATGTCTCATTCAGAAAATCTAAATCAATCATGCTCAATCGATTAAAATGTAAAAAGGTAATACAACTATTTTTATGTGATTAGTTTATCAAAAGCATGACACAGTTGCAAGATAGGAAGTACTTCTTGCCATGGTAGAATTTGTTACAATAGCACATTCTAATGCATATTCATAACTTCTATAAATGTCACAAATAGTAAAATTAACATCTATCACATGAAGATCAAAGATGGAAATGGGGAGAGATAATCAAAGTTTGTAATTAATTTATGTTATTTTATAGAACATAAATGTTGCCAATACATTTTTTAGATTAGCAAAATAGCTGGGATAATGATACCTCCAAAGAATGAAGGTCGTTCGAGTCAAACATTACTAAAAATAAATAGGAATCGGGGATTGCTAGAGAAAGGTTGATAGTATTTGAGAGCCATGCTTTTACCATTATGAAAGATTTCTAAGAATTTTACATCAACTGTTTTCATTTAAAAGTTAATTCCAAAACAATTTTCCAAGAAATTTTCATTTTTTTGCTTTCTATTGATCAGATTTTAGTTTTAATCTAACATTTTAGTAGGAAGCTATATATCTGTGGCTATCATCCTATAAAATTCACCAAATTACACCAAGAAAGGAATGAGTAAATATTCAGTCATGAAATTAACTTTATTCTCCCAAAAAAATAAACTTATTTCTTTCATTCCAAAAGCAAGAGCTACTACACACTGAGTAAGATTGAGTAATTTTCTGATCATGCACACAGTGCAAGTTAAATGTAAGTCTATCAACCCCTTAAGGGGTCCACTTTATTTATTTTTCCTCTTCAAAATCTAAGGCTTTACAGTATGCTATTCTAAATTAACTTTTCTGAATTCTTTGAAAAAAAAAGCATTAACTTAAAATTTAACATATAGCTATAAAAAATTAACTTTCATTTAAGAAAGTGTTCCTTGCAGTTATAAATAGATTGCTCCTCTAAATTTTGAATGACATAAGATTTCTATTACACAACGAGTCATGGATAATCTTAACACAATGTGTCAAGGAACTTTTTACAATTGTGAACACTTTCTTAATACAAATTGAAAGCTTTTAATGCCTATACAGCAATATTAAGCATGATATTTATTTGTTTTACTGTTAGGGAAAGGTTTCATAACAATTATAATCAGTGCTTTTTTCTGGTGGAATACTATATTATGTTATTGCATCACTTCCTTTTCCCAGTTTTTCACATTTGCTTTTTTTTATTCCCTCTCTTTGTAGGAAACCATATGATATATTTATGGATTTATTTATTTTTATAAAAAGTCGATGACTCTGTTAATACACAAGGAATAACAGGTGTGAAAAAATAGCGACATTATGTCATTATTTTCCACATGTTATTCCTTGGGTTTCAGCCACAGAGGTTTCCAAGTTAAGTTCCTAAGTTATTCAACTTTTTCTATTTCTGTTGATAGTCTAAATTAATTCCTTTCACTTCTGATCTGCTATCACTTTATGAATTTATAGGACACTTGAAACTTTTCTCAGAAAAAAGCATTGATAGAACTACAATTATTTAATTCTAAGTCTGTGAAAATCTCTAATATATCTAAATATATCTCTAATAAATCTAAAATATTATTAGAATATGTAAATATGAAATCAATAAATAGTTTCATAAAAAAAACATTCCTATTCATAGAACTGGGGAATGTTTTCCCATCACTTTTCCTATAATAATAAAAATTCCGATGTGAAATATTACTCTGCCATTTTCATTCAAACTTTTAACCTTTTGGCATCCTTTCAGTAAAATCAAATTTAATAGTAATAAATTTTAATTTTCAGAAATTCAGGACAGGATCTACTGGTGATGATCTCAAAATATTCAGGGCAAACATCATTAATATTTTATATATGGATACAGAATTTACATATATTTTAACTTGCATGTGCTGAGAGTATTCAAAACCACTGTCACTACATTATTTAGAACTAAAATTTTTTATGATTGGAAATCTATGATTCAAGGTCATTCACCAGAATAGATTGCATAATAACAACTGAGCTCTCAAAGCAAAATGTCAAAAGGATACTCAAACAAAATAAGAAATATAAGAGATTTATACTAAAATAAATAAATATACTCTTTGATAATTAATTCACAGTGACAAACTGATGGAAAGAGTAATAAATGCTATGCAAATATAGGAAATTTGAAGCTTTTTATTCCAGATATTGATTTCTTAACTTAAAATTCTTTAATGCATTCAGATTAACCACACTTGTATTTTCAATTAAATTTTCTAATTACCTTGACTTATGGATAACAGGTAGCTGTGGTATCTGTACCTAATCCATGTTCAACAACACAAGGAGAACCAGGGTTCTGCAGACCTCTTGTACAGTGCCTAACATTTTATGCTGATGTATCTTCACTCAGTAAAACGCCTTGCAGGTTGGGAATCAGCTCTGATGGAACAGAACAGCTAGGTGTATGTTGTCCTAGAAAGGGTGAACCAGAACAGCATCAAGGTAAGTTGAAAAATATATTGTGAAAATTATAACTATGATAAAGATTATATATTTTTCATTGCCCAGTTTTCTTCATGTTCGATTTCTACCTACACTCATGTTAGTCATGCTAGTTAGTCCTTTGATACATTTTATTAATAACATTTAAGGATTCAAAATTTCGCTGCTCGAGGTACTTTAGAAGGTGTGTTACTTCAACAGCCAATTTGAAACTATTGTTTCTAAAGGATTGTATAAGTGAAGTTAAAAAAATAACATAAAATTAATAAAAACGAGATATCTTTGCACTATGAAAAGTTACATCAAACTTGTCAAAAACGAAACTTTTTTCTTTCCTTAAAATTTTCTGAGCTTTTATAGTCTGAAGTTACACAAATGAAGGAATAAGCATTCCAGATCTAACTAGAAAAAGGTACTTTCCATTCATAAGATAGTAACAGTTCATAAGAAATATACTCATGCGATATTTATTGATGGTAGACAAAGTATTGCGATCGGAATTTTATGTAGAATATCTTGGAGGAATGATTAAACACGCCATATTTTCTTTCCGCTACGAATCGAAATAGCTGTCCTCGGAGTGAGCTTTATTTTACGAGGGAAAACGTTTGAATGTTTTCGCTCTTCTTTTTCTCTCTTGATTTTTTTTAAGAATCGTTATAATGGTATAAATGGAAAAATAAAAATTGTTGTTCTCTTTTACGAGAAAGACAATTACTCTTTGAATGAAATTATTATCCATTCGTTTTGGTAAATAATCTCATCCAGCTTACGATATAATTAGTTATTTGCAAAATTTTCTGTAAATAATATGTTAATTCTTACCAAGATGTTTTTATTGAATCCTATTTCAAAGATTAGGTATTCGCTTACGATTAAAAGGCATGTAGGAATAATCGCCTTTCAAACAAACTTTTTTCTTAAATATTCGCAAAACTTCTATCTATTGCGCATTTGATGCATATATATTTGCAAGACGCGAATGATTGTTAATTTAGATGTTTCATCGGTATAAGTACCACAGTCAGGATATTTGATTCTCACTTAATGATAGTAGACAGACTGTCAGAAAGGAATAAATCGCTTCATAAGTACCAACAAATATTTATCTATAGATCAATATGCGATAGATAAACGTAAATTATAAGTTAGCTAGCGTTAGAATAACTATATCATTATTACAAATCGTAATATTTTAAAAGTATGCGGTAGAATCACATAATTTCCTATTACCATAAATCAATTCATTTCCGTCCATTAGTAGTTCTTTTGAATAAAATTATTATTACTATTGTAATTCACTCTTGTGATTAGGGCAATTTTTTCTATTATAGCTCTTTCCTTAGCTGAACTTCATGCGTCGGTCTGTGTTGTAATCATTTGTCCATCCATTTGTTAAGGTATAAAACAAACCTTTCACAATTAGCTTTAGCACTTGATTTATATAGTTTAGAAATTGTTCGTTATTGCCTCTTCTGTAACTTGAATGGAAATGAGGAATATGCTGCAAGAAAGGAGAGTGAAAATAAGCTGAAACAGTAACAGGATATAAATAGTAATAAAATCGACTCACGAATTAAAGGTGTATGAATAAAGGCCATTTAGCCTGATTTAGTTCATCAAGGGTATAGACGTGACACAATTTAAATATGGCGCATTCCGAATAGCCAAAGAGATAAAAAAAGAAAACACCGTTATTATACAAATCAGTCTTCCATCCAATCATAACTCCTCATGGTTTTGCGTCATTCTTATATTTTAACGATAGATATAACCGATGTAACTACCAGAATTCATGAGAGTAAACTTTACCAAAGTAATAACACCAGGATCTACTCAAGAAATAACGCCAATGCTTTCTTAGATAAATAATTTAAATCCTACATGGCAATATACCATTAAGGAATTTTCTCCCATCTACTTTTTATATTTTACTAACAAAATGTTATCCAGTCGATTTTTTACACCGAAAAAAAGTTGATACATGGATACCTCATCCTTACTTTGAACTAATGATTCTTAACCAGTAAATACTGTAAAACCCAGCATTCCTCTAAGTAACAGCAGATCAGTATGTCTCTTGGTAACTTGGGGAGGCATTTAAAGGCCATATAGTCAATAATCTCAATATTATTTTGTAACTAATTTCACAAAGAGTTTTATGCTAGCTTGCACATCAAACAACTAAATTAAGAGTTCAAGTCAATTACTAAATGTGACATAAACTAATAAAATTCTTCATACAATAAAGTTTGCTAAGTGATTTCCTGCCTTACATGACCAGTTATAGTTGATCACAAATTTCTGTGATTTACATGTAATATTTTAAGATGTCCTCCTTTCTATTCTGACTATTGACTACTTACGGGGAAAACTCAGAATAAATATTCCTCCCTAAAGCAACTACTTGAAGAAAAATCTCTTACATTTTATATATTTGAAAAAATTCCCACAACAATGTATTTCAATCTAGCTTAAAGTGACAAATATGGCTGTTTATCTTTGCACCTGCCTAGAGAAGACTGAATATATTGATATATAAAATATATGGAATATAGAGAAAAAAATAATGTACTGGATATAGAAGTTGGTTTCAGAAAAATTTTCCAAAGCTTCAGTTTGTGCCCCCTTAAATACTATTTAGATTATCATTTGTGGTCCTCTTTTACTTTTGGTGCAAAGATTTTGAGCATTGCTTAGCAGTCATACAATGGCAATTTAGGTGTGTAATGAATTGGTTACAGAGGGAGAAACATTGTTTTTCCTAGTAAATAATGTACATATTTACCATTTCCATCACATCCTTTCTGTTCATTAAACCTACTTTAAAATTGAGTTCATTGTGATTTATTACACTAAATCAATTTCAGAAGTGGGGGTACTTAACAATATAAGAATAGAGAAAGAGGTCGGTAGGCTCAAAAGGCAAGGAAATGCTACCACAAGGTATCATTGCTCAACCACTTTTTACTTTGTTCTCCCTTTCAGCTTAATTTATAGTAGCACTCTTCCTTCCCAGCTTGTCTTAATGAAATTATGCATTCCAAATAAAACATATTATACATGTAAATATTTCATTCCTTTTGAAATTGAATTGAAAAAATATTTGTTTGTTGAAAGTCAGATTCAGAAATTAAATAATGATTATTGTAAAGAAAATAAATACTTACTGATTAGCAACCACAAATCATGTTTCTGTGTAAAGTGCCATGTATAATATTACTATGGACAACCATACTAATGAACTAGTCAAACATGTCATAGGAACGCGTAAGGCAAATCTGCTGGTTTGAAGTTTAATCATTCATTCACCTGCAAAAGCAAAACTAACTACTTGTGATTTAGGAATATGCTCTTCCCTTTCTAATTGCAGGTCCTCCACTGGATCGTAGAGATCAAGGTGTGCTCCTTCCTCCACCACCACCTCAAGTACCAATTCCACCATTTACACAGCAACAGCTTTCTGAAGCGGCCAATAAGGCTCTAAGCAAAATCCAAGAAAGGATCAAAGTCACATCATTCATCCTCTCACAGGTAATTCATACAATTTGAAATGAAAAACTTACTTCTCCATTGATATATACAGGTATTGAAACTGGAAGCTGTCATCATAAAGTCATCAGCAATCATTATCTTTTAATTTAATTAAATAAAACTTTCATTTGATTAGAATGCTCCTTTATCAGAGAAGCACTCCACTGATTTTGTCATAAATGTTATACCATCAGTTTTAGATGAGTTATTTATTTATTTATTTAAGAATTACCCATCGCGATTGGGTCATGGGACCCGGTGGCAACGGGAAAGCAGTTGGAAAATAGAAATATAAAATATATAATGAGTTTAATGAATACTATAATTTTGTTTCTCCATTTCCATTTACATATATTCTTAACAAATATGTTTATGGTCCTTTAGGGTGTAGCCATACCTCCATTGGATAGAGCTCCATCACCAGCAGGAAGACACCAAGAACGATTCTTTGCTTTCACTCCTGGGGGAACCACAGCACAAACAGCAGAACAAGGTCAAAAGGGTGTTGAGGCCTCTGTTACTCTGGTTGAAGAGTGAGTTACAAAGTTCCCTCCTTTTTCTCTCCACACATGACAGGTTTTTATTCCAATTAATAAACATAAAATTGTTTTAAAGAGAAATGATGACTGTAGAAATGAATACTTTCTTGACAATTAAATATAAAAGTATAAAGATTACAAGAGATTGAAACATACTTAAAGGAATCTGCACTCAAATTTCCAAGTATAAACGAGGCATATAAAATAGTTGTAATTATCAACTAAAGGACTCTCTTTAATGTATCTTATTACAATTTTAGATTCAATCTCACACCTGCACAAGGAACATTTGCTCTACCTACATTCAGCATCTTAAACACCATCATTGGAGACAGTTGTCCAAGGAGACCACAGTGTTCTAACCTATCATCACTTAAGTACAGGTAATATTTTCAGTAGTCATTAAAAACTACTTTTAAAATAATTTTTCTGGTATGTATCTTATTTATAAAGCAACAGTACTTTTAAAATGAAAATCTGGATATTCATCTCTCTTAATAAGTTAAACACTGCCTCTTTCATGACAAAAATTAATTTGTAAAATCGCAATTTGGTCTGATGGCCTGATGATATGGGTTAATCATTAAAAATCCAGTCTGGAAAACTTAGGAAAAATAAAAGTTTCTTCTCTTCCATCCCTCTTTCATTCTGTTATTTCAAATAATTAACATTATTACACATAATAATATATAACTCCATTGATATTCAAATCCATATATGATTTTTCCAAAAACAGGACAGCAGATGGTTCTTGCAACAACCTGAGAAATGGTGAATGGGGTAGTGCAAATGTTGCCTTACAAAGAATTCTTCCACCCAAGTATGGAGATGGTGAGAGACTATTTCCTAATAAAGTTACATTATTTCATAGAGTTACATAAAGCCATTCATATAACATTTTTATTCCTGATATTTATGGATTCACTAGTCAGTATTGGCTAGTCAGTATAAAAGTTTTCCAGCCTCACTCCTTGTTGGCAGTTAGTGATATTCTAAACATGAGGCATGAGTAAATAACTGTTTTATCCATTGAAAAAAAATAGCAACGTAATCAACCCATCTTCCATTATATGATAATGAACATTCACCAATGAGAGCATGAAAATTTTCCAAGATTGATCCTAAATAAGTAGTTACTCTACTTTTAGATGTTTGGTCATTTCTTCAATTATTCTTACTCTTTTTACATTTCCTTGAGATAATTTACCTTTTATTCTGATAGATATGAATGCATAATCAGGATATGCAAATCCTAAGTTCAATTTATGAACAATAGATCTCTTCCCATTTGAGTCTTTCTTCTTATAATAAAAATAAGTTACCTAATTTCAGTGGAGAATGAATCACTTATTTCACTTCAGAAACCATCTTGAAGGCTGATGTGACCTACCAGCAACAAAAGCTTTACATTCAGAATCATTTATTGACATTTCAACCAATTTAATCGATTTTTCTTCCTGTAATCCATAAGTGCTAATTCATAGCTCTTCTGTTTGCCTCACTGTGAATAAATTACCTATGGTGTCTTCCAGATCTGAGGCCATACATATATTTTTCAAGAATGTCTACAGCACATGCTTGAGTTGAGAACAGTGAAAAAAATTACATTTCATATGCATACATGTGATATTATAATAAAATGCTACATTTACAAGATGCTCTTGTAGAATTTTCTAGCAATTTGTGACCTTCTCTAAGAACTGGAAAAATCAAATCAGTCTTCCAGTATTATGGAAGCTTCTCAGATTACCAAACAAAACAAATCAGCTGGTGTACTTCAATAAATAGATTTTGGACATTAAATAATCAGAAAAGGACATTGAAAAATGATAAAAAGGACATAGAATAAACAAAAAATCTAAACTCCTAGCTATTTTCAATATTCGTTGATAACTTGCTTGTTGGTATGGTGCAAGATTTCATCAATGACTCATTCTTCTGCCTTCAGTTTTACTTGTGAGCACTTATACACTTTGGCCACATATAGAGTTTTCAGTATTATTTATTTTATTCTGTCTCAACATACAAAATTAACACCTCCACAAATTGTCCTCTGATATCTGTTTCATGAGATAACTTGCAGGTACTTCTTCAAGCAAGAAGCTCAAGATCAGTCTTAGTCACTGTCACTCACATTGATTTTTCTGCCACATATGAAGCAGAAAATTAGTACCCTGGCCCTTAAATAGGACACTTTTAGACTGAAATTCAAAGTCGTTTATTGTATTAAACATAAATTAATGAAGTATTTTTAAATATTTCAATTTCAATCATAATATTCATTTAAAAACCACAAAAAAACATTAAAGCAAAAAAATTGCATGAAAATTTTCTGTATCTCCAAAATTACATGTTTGACCAATGGATAATTTCTTTGCTCTACCCTTGTACTAGGTGTAAACTCCCCAAGAATTGCAGATGGATTCACTCAAGTTCAAGCAAGAAATGGTGATGATGGACTGCCTGGCTCAAGAATTGTCAGCTCACAGTTTGTGGGAGCCTCAACTCATTCACATGCTTCACAAGAGTACACCATGAGTTTGATGCAATGGGGACAGTTCCTTGATCATGACTTAACCCACACACCTATTTCAAGAGGTAATTGTAGGACAGTGGACACTGGTTCCAAATTAAATATAAATAACATTTAACAAATATAGCAAAGAAAGAGTAATTTTCTTTCAACGATCATTGCTGTGATATCCATACTTTGGAGTATGGACTAATAAGTGAAGAATTTAAACATGTAAAAATTTTTCATTAAAAATTGAGCATTTTCATAAAAGAAGGAATAAATTACAACACCGTAACATATAAAGTTCATTTTCAAAAAGTTTTCCATGGTTGGATCCTTATTCATAGCTAGATTACACTCCTAGAATACTCAGAATAAATTTAAATTGCTTGCATACAGGAAGCAATCAAGCTGGGATATCATGCTGTAGAGATAGGAAGGTAATTCCAACAACATCCAACCTGCGTCATCCAGACTGCTACCCTATCAGCATCCCTCTTGGTGATCCATTTTTTGGAAGATTCAGAGAAGAGTGCATGGAATTTGTGAGATCACTAGCAGCTCCTAGACCTCAGTGTAACTTTGGACCAAGAGAGCAGGTAAAAAATACCAACTTTACCTTTAGAATGACCTAGTTCTTTCCTGGCGTATTGAATATAGAAAGTCTTCTCAGGCAATTACCCGGCTGATTGCCCAAGAAGACTTTCAACTTTACCTTTGATTTGATAGCATCCCCAAATTAGCTATTCATTATCATTATACAGATAAAGACAGCTCTTATTCTTGCAAGCCTTCCAATAGGGAATATTAGTTACTACCAGAGCAACTATAACTAGAAGGAATACATATATGCATGCTTTCCCAAATGCCACATGGGCTCCCAGATAGCCAAGTGGTCAATGCATTTGAATTTGTTGAAAGCAGTCTCGGGTTCAATTCCAGGAGGGAGTCTACGCGCAAAATGACCTCAGATGTCAAAGCAACTTTTAAAAATACTACTACTACTTCCTAACTCCACCAGCTTATAATTCAAAGTAACCAAATTTAAATGAAAAATTGTACCCATTAATGACATGTATAATGTAATTTCTCAATTATTAATATCCACAACACAAGAATATGTTTGTATATTATATGAAATATTATATATAATATTATATGAAAGCTGATTAAAAATGGCCAAAGAAACACTAAAAAGGTGCCTATTTTGAACAGTTATCCAATAGCCCACCAGTTCTACCTATTGCTATTCCAATCATTACCAGCATAAAAATATTCATAAATATGATAGAATATTTCCTACAATTTATCTGCAAAACAATTAGTTAAACTGATACACAAACAACTTTATTTTCATAGATGAATCAAATAACTGGTTACCTTGATGGCTCCAATGTTTATGGATCAAATCTTGAAACTCAACGTGCTTTGAGGGAACTGTCTGGGGGACGTCTTCGAATTCAGCGATCAAACCCACCAACTGATGTAACGCAGCCACTACCTTTTGATAAGGGACTTCTTCCAGGCAATGCTAATGAATGCACTGATGACTTAGAGCAGAAGGAATGTTTCGTTGCAGGTTAGAAATATTTCTACAACATAATATAAGCATTTGTGTTTGTACTCATCCTATTAGATTATGCTGCAGCAAAATTTTATAAGTATTGGCACAAATTACTATATTATTAAAATTACTACCCCTTCTCTTCATTAGGAGACACAAGAGTAAATGAGCAACCAGAACTGGCATTGATGCATACTTTGTGGGTTAGAGAGCATAACCGTGTTGCAGGTGCTCTACGAAGATTGAATCCCAACTGGTCTGATGAAGCTCTTTTCCAAGAAGCACGAAGAGTAGTGATTGCTGAGATACAACATATCACTTACAATGAATTTCTTCCCATAATATTAGGTAATACTACTAATAAAAAGGCATAAGAAAACGTTTTACCTCAATTGGAGTGTGCTATGTGCAATTTTAACAAATGTTGCTTGCCATTCTGCATGCAAATTGAGTTTTAATTCACATCACTCAGCATCAACTGTTGCTTGTAATGGAATCTACTTTTTCATTTGCAGGAAATGCTTACATGAAGAGGTTTGAATTAATACCACTGGTGACGAAAGGTGGCAATCATACTAGACTGTATGATTCAGAACTAAATGCAGGCATAACAAATGTATTTGCAACAGCTGCTTTCCGGTTTGGACATTCACTGGTCCAAGGAAATATTTTGTAAGTTTGTGTAACAGAACAGATACCATATTGAGTAATGACACTACTTATAAAAATAGATTGGTAGAAATAGATTTTTCTAGATTGGTATGAAAAACATTATATTTTCAAGGCATTTCTGAGATACATATACACTTTCAATCTAGAGAACCTCATTCTGATTCAAATTTACACATTAGAATCATGAAAAGTTCATCTACATTCACTTTCTGCTTTTCTAAACATGCTTTTGGAAAATACCACTCAAAATTGACTTCTTTTCTTCCTTTTTAGGGGATTCAGTAAATTTGGAACAGTCAAGCAAAATTTGCGACTATCTAAGAATCAATTCTCTCCATTTTCACTCTATGAAGCAGGAGCTGTTGATGATTTTGTGAGAGGACTTTCAACACAAAACTGCCAACGTTTTGACCGCTGGATCACCCGAGAGGTACCTTTTTCAGAATTATTATTTTTAATATTTGCTTCATACGTACCTTTAAAATTCTGTAAGATATGTTGGCATTTAGGAAAGATCTTTCTCATGCTAACACCTTAAATTTTCCATTTTGATATATAAAATTATCAGATTTTTTTATGTGTTTAGTCAATAGTATCATGTTTAACCTCTTATATTAAGTCAAGCCTAAAGAAAACCAGATGTCAGTAGTACCATCAGGAAGAGTTATCAAAATTTTTTTCATTCCTTTGCTCTTTCCAATACATCAATTAACATTTTCTAGAACACTTATAGTTGATTAAAAGAAACAATGACTGTTTTCTTTTGATCAATTTAAGTATGTTCCTTGATTCAGTAATTTTCTTGCTAACACTCTCTTTCTCCATAATTCCAAAGAATGAAACAAACTCCACTTGTTAGTGAGCCAAAATTTTATAACGTATATTCATATACACATCAATGGAAATTCTAACTTCTAATTGATTAGACAAAATCCACTAAACAAAAATTTAAAAAGATACATGTTATATAAACATGTCTATGCTACACTATGTATCTTGCATGCTTAATTGTTTCGAAGTAACTTTTAGTTCACACTTCATTTTCAAACAATATTGAAGTGTGATTGTGTAAGTCAGCAGGAACAAAAACCTTGCATTGTATCTTCAGCTGACAGATCACCTATTCCAAGGGGATCTACCTTTTGGACTGGATTTAATGGCATTAAACATCCAAAGAGGCAGAGATCACGGCATTGCACCTTATGCAGACTGGAGAGAAGTATGCGGATTTAAAAGGCCAAGAGTCTGGGAGGATCTCCTCGAAGTCATGGATAGAGAGGTACCTATTCATTCTTCAAAATTCTGTCAAACTTACTTAAAAGTGATAAGAAAAGATAAACCAATGGAAATATGATACCATTTTCAGCATTTTATGGACTAAGCTTATTTTTGCCATCCAAACAAAAGCTATTGCTTATGAAGAGCTCCCACGAGTAAAGGGTCTTTAACATGTTTTAGTCCTAGCTAGGAAATGATATCTTATCAAATTTAAATCAGTAAGCTACATTTACTCACCCCAAAATATTAAAATATTATTGCGACATAGAGGAAAAATTTTCAGCTGTCTGAAACTTCACTCAAGTAGTACGCAACTTTTTATTGTTGCTGTAAACCTTTCCTTAATCCTTGTGATTTCCGTGGGGGGTAAGCCTAATACCTGCTTTGTGAGTTGGCTGCCTCAGTGAGGACTTTGGGGGTCAGTTCGTGCCACTAAGTGGAGGCTGTTTGCCTTGCTCACAAAGCATTCCATTAACAGTGTGGAAGAGACGAGGCATGGTAGTTCAGTGGTTAGAAAACCTGCCCAGAAAGTGGGAGACCTGGGTTTGAGTCCCAGTCATGTCCCAAGCCAAGAGTATAATTCCGAAGCCAAATACATGATTTTGGCCGAATACTGAGGCCAAAGCCACACTCCAGTCCATCTCCAGTAGACATATATATACTTGGTCAGATGTATTTCTGATAGCCATTACCAGTGAATGGCATCTCAGTCTATATGAGTTTTCAGTTCCCAAGCCTGGAACAATAAAGAGGGTTTTACATTTGGCAATTTAAATCCAGCATATGACCCAAATATTTATGCCAGGAGACATACAATTCCATTTTAATATTCTCAAGTACTAGCTTAAGTTACAGTTGGTGGTGCCACCTTAAGTCATATTTTGTTTTTAATAATATTTTTTTAAATTACATTTCTAGATTCATTTAATTTTTTCTTTTCTCTTCACTTCTGCTTTCAGACAATTGAAATACTTAGGGGAATATACTCATCCGTGGGAGAAATAGATCTCTTTGTTGGAGGGTTAGGCGAGAGAGGTGGTTTTGGTGGATCATCTTCATTGCTTGGACCAACATTTGTATGCCTTATTGGAGACCAGTTTGCTCGACTGCGAAGAGGTGACCGCTTCTATTATGAGGAGGGAAGCCAACCATCATCATTCTCCCAGCGTAAGTATTAATATCTTAAAGTACTTCCTACCTAAACATCTCACCTCTTCAGTATTATTCTCGGTTTCACATTAAAACCTTTACCTATATAATAAAATACTTCACATTTTTTCACCAGTAATAAGTATGGAATATTTTATTTTACAGCCCAATTGGAGCAACTTAGAAAGGCAAGTTTAGCAAGGATCCTCTGCGATAATTCAGATGATGTCGCAACCATGCAACCATTAGCATTTGTCAAGGCTTCATTCTTGTAAGTATCTTTAATTAAAATATTTATTTACTTCTCAAGGGTATATTATTAACCAGAAAATTTTCATTTATTACAGAAATCAGAGAGTATCATGTGAAAGTGAATCCATTCCAAAAGTTGACCTCAGAGCATGGGCAGGAGAAGTTCCTGGAGTCTCGTAATATCTTTCAGTTGTATATTTTTGCAATATAAATAAATATCACTTTCCTAAAATTAATCACGATTACATGCATTAGTATCACCAGTTCATCTTTTGCAAATAAAGCATTCAAACAGTGTTAGTAATGTATGTTTCAGGGCATTTCCCAAGGATATATGTAGTTTGTCACAATCATAATCCCACAGATAGAACCAAGCTTCTCTTAATTTCAGGAAATCTTACTTAATTTCTGTAACACTTCCTTTAATTCATGTATTTCAATTAGTTGCATCACCTTCCAGAAAAGGGGGTTCCAACTGTGCATACAAACACTGGAAAATTTAAATTTTTTTACTACAATATCCAACGAAAATAAATTTTATTTCGCAAAAAAACTCTTCTTTGCTATTCAAGACTCGACTAGGAACAATGCCGTTCTTCAAGAATGTTGGTTTTGCTCATTCTAGTCACACCATTGAACTCAAGTAAAATTCTACAGTTAGCAAGTTAAAGCTAAGAATTGTATGGAATGGTGAAAATTTTCTGCAAGCCTTTAAATAAATTGCCTATGTATATTATAGCATTATTTGAGTATAGAACAGCATGAAATACTGATTTAATTCAGAAATGTTTTCTAATTTATGGAAAAAGGTTTTGTCAATGAATTTTTTAATAAGGAAAAATGTTCCATCTATAAAGAACCCTAGAAATTTTAAAGAACTATTAGGGTGTAAATTGTTGCATTTTTTGAGAACAAGCAACTCAAATATATGATCATAGCTAGAGTTTTAATACAGGATAAAGGAGAACTGCTGTGAAAATGAAATAAAATTTAATGCAAATCAGATTTGAAATTTTAATTATACTTCATGACAAAATTGAACACAAAACAAATTACATCACAAAGAGTATGTTCAATAAGAATTGAAACTGTCTAAAACAGTGAGAATGCACACACACCATATTAATGTTCCTAGTTCAAATGTGCATAAATACCAGGATACATTCTCAGTGAACTGGGAATAACAAATGTTCAAGGAATAAATAATCATTTCCATAATAATGACATTGTGCTTCAGCTCTTACAATTAATTTTTAACCATTTCAGAAAGCTTACCAAAATGTAATCTAAGTATTTAATAAAGATGCATTACAAAATGTTGATTTGTTCAAAAAAAAATAAAACCACTTGACATAACTTGGATTAACTTCTTAGAAACTAGCTTATTTAGTCTGACCAACGAGTTCCAGTAGAAAGTAAAATGACCTTGGAATGCTTGCGATAAAATCCAAGCCTTAAGACTTGGCAGCTACATAAATTTTCCTGCCCATTATAAAGGAGCAAGTAATCAATCACTCTGCAAAAAAAAATGATAAGGTCACTATCATCTTACTTTCCTTCCAGTGGTGACACACCAAAGCATCAACACAAAACAGACTCGGTGGTAATAAAATAACTAAACAAAAAACAATCATATCCAGATTATTAGCATCTTTACAAATAATATACATTCAGAGCTAAATGGCAACATTAAAATATTCTCATGTGACCCCTTTAAAAATTTACATGTATCTCAACTATGCCTTTGAAAATATTTCAATCAAATCCTATGTTTATAAAATAAACATTGCAGGAAAGGTTCATATTCAGGCAGGCACAAAATTTCTCCTGGAAGTCATAAATATCCCAAGTTGAAATTGTTTATTTGTGCCAACTTCCATCCTAATACCCTTGACACACAGTCACTCAGTATTTGCGAAGAGGGCCCATATTTTTATAGGAATCAAACCTATCACCTACACCACTATAACCAGAACCTCCCCCTCCACTGTAGGCAGATGAACCTCCCATTACACCACCCTTACCCACACCTGATGGGTTGTACATTCCAGATGATGATGAAACGCCACCACCAGATGAACCATGACCAACAACACCAATTGGAACACCACTCCCACTCACCCACCTGTAATAGCAATTGAAGCAAGAATAAACATACATATACATAGAATAGACATACGACTATAAAAATAACAAGACAGCTCAGCAAGATGGATTTCATTTCTTTCTCTTAATTATCTCTTCTTTTCATTACTTGAGTTTCAATTAGGATAAAAGTTTGTGCCAAAATAGTTGATAATGGCGAATTCAAAATTTACTGATACTTTTATTATTGATTACCTCGAGAAAAAATTTGAATCTGCATTTATAGAGTGGATCAAGATTAGTGTCAACATTCAAAATTTGCAGCATGCAACTTGAAAACCATGGAAACCCTTATTAGAACACAAAAGGCAGCAAAATAGTAAGGACTGAGGTAATTTGATTACACAAGTTAGTCAACCTTTCAATACTAAATAACTGTCCAGTTAATAGCAGATTCAAATTTAGGGGGGGAAATGGGTAGCTAGTTTCAGCAGTTTACTTTTCTATATCCACAAAACATCTGATTTAGTTCTAATGCAAAGGTTTCCAAAGATAAACATGAATATTCTACTTGCCTCTCCATTTCATGACATTCTTTTCGAACTTCAGAAATTACAAAATACTTGAATGAAATCAATTACTTCCTTTAAAAAGATCAGCATCAAATAACAATTGGCAACTTAAATTTTTAATAGCAAATCTTTACTGCTAAGTTTGATATCTACAACAACATCCAGCAGGAGTGAACATGATTAAGTCAACAATTCTGTCTAATAATGCACTACTGACCAACTCTCTCCCATTAATGCAACACTGAATAAGCCTAATAGCAGTGCTTTCATTACTTAAGCTGAAAACCAACCTCCAGATATTAAAAAAAACATAGTTGATGGCTACTATGAAATGGAACCCCACCTGTCCTTCCCACGGATGGGTGGGGAAGGATAGCCCCGTTTCTTGGCCCTCAAGACATCGTGGGTAGTGATGGAGGAGGAGGGATGGGGTGATGAGGCAGCGGTTACTGCCGCAGAGGAAGAGGTCAGGGATGAAGTGTAGGACACATTCACGAGGTGACGCTGTCTAGGCCTGCAGTTAGCCCCACTGTTGTCTCTGTGGGGTGATAAGGTGTATTGGACTCGAAATACCAAATTACCTTGCATATTATACAACTAAATGGAGTAACGGCCCATGTATTAAATATAGACTGAATTACTATCTCAGAAACTACAGAATATTTATCAGAGCAAAACCAATTATGTACTTCATAAAAAATTAGCATGCCGTGGTTAGATTTTCATTATTTAAGAAAACAATTTAATTTTACTTTATATAAATCACAAAATTACCCATAGGTATTAATTAAATGAAATAATACTAAACATCTTTCAAAAATTCAATTTCACAAGAAACGGACATAAATATATGTTAAAATTACCTGCAGAGCTTAACTTCAGTTTAACTATCGAGGCTTAGCTAACAAAGATAAAACAGCCATTTACATTTTTATGTGAGATTAATTTCTTCCCAATATCCTAAAACATGCTACTTGTGTAGAGCAGGCGAGCATACTAAAAGCAACTGGCAAGACTATAAATACAATGCAGCCCCCTTATAACGAACTTGATGAAACTGGAAGAAAACAGTGAACTCCTACAGTTTAATTCCATTGCACTGTACACTACTTTGAAGTCTAAGAGGCATAAGAGCAGAAAATATTGATACTGCTCAAAAGAGATCCTAATAAATTACCATAATTCCCAACTTTTTATCATAAAAAATCATTCATAATTTCTATGGAAATCAAGCACCTTCAAGTACTTTCCTACTTAATTACAAGAATTCAACCTCCAATTACAACACTGAATTGAAATGTTTAAAATGATACTGACACACACAAAACCACTGCATTAAATAATATATCTCAATCACTCTCAGACAAATACATTTTTGTCCTCTCAACACTAATGGTCAAGCTAACATGCCTACCATACCTTTTGCCTCCATAAAAAATGGTTTTTCATGCACCCAAACACATCCCTTGCTCTTTCCACACATTTCATAAAACAATTTGAAATAACAAATTCCCTTGTAAAAAAGACCTGGGCCAAATCAAAGACATTTCTGTAAAATTTAAGATTGTAACTCGACTACCTATTTAGCACCACTTTAACCTGTTCACACTGATACTAGATGTTATGCGAAGGGAATTACATGCTGTCAGTTGCCTAGGGTTTCTTAACACAATTCGGCAGCAACATTTTGCTCTATCTGTCTCTGCATAAAGATAACCTCATGGGAGAACTACATGTTAATATCAATTTCGTTATGAGTGAGCTGCAGTGCAGAGTCCTCTGCTCAATCACTAGCCATAACTTCCCAAACAGCTGAAGTCACTTCCAAAGAAATGGTGGTGTGTGATACCTGAGTTGTTCTTACCCTTAGCAGCTCTGGCGAGCGCTCCTGGGCAACTCTTTCCACGGGATGTTTTGAGGACAAGAGGTGGCATCTACTGTGTGCACTAGGATGGACAGGATAAGGTACGAGGATGGAGTTTACTATGGAGAATGAGGTAGGAAGTTGAGGATCAGCATTTCTAGGGGTGAGGAATGATGATAAGGTATACCTATCAGGTTGACTTTGTGGATGAACTAATTAAGGAATCACCACCACCTTCTTTTCGGTTTTTTGCCTCCTTTTTCTCCCGTTTCACCCTTCCAGCTCTGCATCCTCGACGAAATTTTTTCCTGGTCCTGCTTTGAATGGTTAAAGAAACAGTTGAAGGCACAGGTCGTGCATGCCTCTGCTTCAGCGGAAGCCATTTAAACCAAAACCTCAAACAATAAACAAGGACCGCATGCTGCATTTGCACAACTTTCTGCCAGATAACCGAGAATGTGCCAATCACACAAGAATGCTGTTCAACCTGTTTGCCTACGATTTGAAACTATTTCAATGTAATTAAATAACATACTTGAATCTCATTTCAGCGGATAACTTTATATAGATCCAGCCAATGCTATACAATCCTCATAGTTCATTCTTTGATTCACAACTCCAAACAAGAGAACTTGTTAATTTTCAATGATTTGATAGTCCAATACTACATAAGATAAAAACTAACGAATTAAATCAAAAGTTAAACTAATATTAATGGTACCTAATAAATTGATTTGATATGAAAATAATTTTTTTTTTATAGCCAAGTAGAGAATAATAATATTGGAATCATTAGATTCCTAGTAATAACATTCAACTACCACTCTGCCATCCACTTTTATAGAGGTCAAAATATATTTATTATTATTAAGATTTATATAATAGCTCTAGATGCACTTTAGTGCTATTTTTTAGGATTTAATAAAAAGTAAGTTCTTAAAATTCTTAATTTTTTCATTCCCATGATATTTTACATAGGAATAATTAAGAAAATGAAAAAGTTCTCTTGCTGGTATAAAAAATAAGTTTACAATTATAAAAGACATTTATACATAATTTTAGCTATAACAAAATCCAATACAAAATTTAAATTACAAGAACACAGCCAAACATCATACACACACTGAGTGCAAACTGTGCAAATACAGCATTGATTTAGTTATGTAAGGCGCTCATCCTCAGTGTTTTATGTTAAACTTTGGAGGCAGCCATTGAAAACAATTTTGAGAAAATCTATTCAAGAGCTTTTAAGATGGTAATTTCAAGGTCCTAGTTTTGTTTAATTTTAAGGAATATAATTGCTTCCTGTTCTGTAGCTACGGCAACAAAGAAAAATGCACATGAAATAATTACTGGATAGCCCTTAACATCCTGTGGAAGTGTGATGAAAATAAACTTATAAAAAAAAANTTAAGGAGGTACCCTATTATATTATAGAATAGATAATTAAAATTAACATTAATCACATAGTTAACCTCAGAGATATTTCAACTAAAACCACCAAAACTGATTAAGAATCATTGTGCCAACAATAACCTATGAACCTAACAAAACAAAGGGAATGAAGAAACTCAAAAAAATTGATTATGAAAGATATCAAGTGGATCCTAACAAACTTTTATATGAGGCACAGACTAGCAAAAAAAAGAATTAAATTCCAAAAACTTCTTCAATCACGAACTAAATCTGCTTTACCTTACTCAATAGCACTTAAAATTGTTTCAGTGCAGCAAATTATTTTTAACTTCTTCACTGAAAATATCTACCAAGATAAACTTACAAATGAAGCAATCCCAAAGTTTCATTACTTATTTTAATATTATTTAATCCCATGAATATTAGGTTATTTCAAAACAAATTTCAGTAAGGCTGATCAAGAATATAACTTCCCCATTCCTTAAAATATGGTGTAACTTGTATATTCAATACTTCTACAGCTCTTTAGATTGACTGATTCTGAGAGGATGGTTTGTATTTAATGAACTGAAAAAAAACAGGCAAGAAGTCTCAAGATCCTGCAAATAGTTCATTAATTATCAACCTCAAAATTATTTTTTCAGATAGCTATTTATATCGAGTCAACCGGTATATTTATTTCAATTTTCAAATGACAAAAGATCAAAAATCAGTTATCTGTTGTGACCTTACCCTAACACAGTGTTGCTTAAAACCAGCCAAAAGAGAGGCAATCCAAAATTACATGCCATTTTAAAATTTACTTTAAGTATCTAAACCAATTATTATCTTATTTTCAAACCACAAAGCAGCTTAAGACTGCACAGAAGATAATTATCCAACATATGGTACAACCAAAATACATTTAACTAACTACTAACACAAGTGAGAATCATTCTGGCAGTACCAGAGCACAATATGCATTAAACTTCACTGAGATGAAGATCTATAATTATTTCCACTCATTAGGAGCAAAGCGATGTTGCTTCAGAATGAAATGAAAGCCATTTCTACAACCTCTTAATTTATGAACAATATCTGCAGAAATTATCTTTCTGAACACAAACCGCTAAATGAAACAAAACGCAAGAAGCACAGACCTTAAAAATTATACAACAGTGACTTTCATATTTTTTACTTCATATTATTTTAAGATTACCAACATTTAAACTATCCTTTGCTAAAATGTTTTCCATAAAATCTTCATTCTTCTTAATATCTTGTAAATTTGATCATTAATGACTAACCGTTAAAGAAAACACCATGCAATATGTTTAAGCCTCAATTAGATTCTACTTCTGTACTTCATCTTAATTGCTACTGATAAATAAATTAAATGGTAATTTCCTTACTTTTGAGATCAAGAGTTCAGTTTTTGATAATCTTTTACAAACTCACAATGTTATACTACTTATTGAATTGATATAAGAATTATTTGTTACATTACTCAAGTAAATTCAACAGAGAACCTCTTCTTGATTAATTAGGCATTTTTCAGAATTATGAACAGAAATTAATCAAACTATATAAATTATCTTTTAACTTCAGCATTCCAAATTGTAATGAAAATATCTGACAAGCAAATATGGGCAAATATCAGTGACTAAAATAATTACCTGACTTTATTGTAACATTTCACAAAGATGTAATAATTGTAAAATGTAATTGATACTGATAAATGTGAAAAACTAGAGAACAAAATGTCCTTTTTAAAATCTTTTCATCAACAATCTGTAGTGTTATCGACAGTAAAGGATGGCACAAACTGCAGAGAATGTGATTAAGACTCGAAAAACTAATTCGTGTAACTCAGAGACATATCAGAACGATATCTGTAGTCTATGAATGTTTTCTTCCACATCTTTCAATCCAGAAGTGACTGCAAGTACTACATTACATCTAAGTAAAGTCATTAAGGGCCATGGCTTAAGAACAGGAGAACAATTCCAAAGAAAACTTCTTACAAATCATGGTTCTTGTAGTCTAGTACACAGCTCACTACTTCCATTGATTTCTTCTGTATGAAAAACCTGCATGTGGTTTCCAAACCAGTCAGATGCATTGATATCAAATGCAGGAGAAAGCAGATAAGTTTTGAAACGAATTCACCAACACTGAGAGATCCAGTTAATTTCTTGATCTTCTAAGTACAATCTTTCAAACCATTCTTGCTTTCCATCATCACTTCTGCATTCTTTATCTTGAAGATACATTGAAGTTAATTCAAGTACATCTTCATTTCAAACATACCACTATTCTTGAGGGACCCATAAATATATGATGCTGCTAATACAAACCTACTTGATTCCCAGAGATTCAAATTATTTACAACCAATAAGCCAAGCAATTACCATCACTAAGAGCCTACTTCATCAAAAGATTTAACACAATGGTTTCGATCATTCATAAACTATGAAGATATTTATAAGGGTATTGACAAATTTTTAGAGCAGTTATTTTAAATGAAAAAGTTCTCTTGCTGGTATAAAAAATAAGTTTACAATTATAAAAGACATTTATACATAATTTTAGCTATAACAAAATCCAATACAAAATTTAAATTACAAGAACACAGCCAAACATCATACACACACTGAGTGCAAACTGTGCAAATACAGCATTGATTTAGTTATGTAAGGCGCTCATCCTCAGTGTTTTATGTTAAACTTTGGAGGCAGCCATTGAAAACAATTTTGAGAAAATCTATTCAAGAGCTTTTAAGATGGTAATTTCAAGGTCCTAGTTTTGTTTAATTTTAAGGAATATAATTGCTTCCTGTTCTGTAGCTACGGCAACAAAGAAAAATGCACATGAAATAATTACTGGATAGCCCTTAACATCCTGTGGAAGTGTGATGAAAATAAACTTATAAAAAAAAAAGACTCCCTTTATAGTAATTTCTTAGTATTAAGATAAGAAATATTTTTATGCAGATGGAAATGATAAAACATGGTTTTGTGAATAATAGAAATGTTTTCCTAATAATTCTCCTTTACATACAACAAAACATTTAATAAACAAAATCAGATCGCTCATTTCAGGAATTAGAATTATGTTAGTGTAATAACTTAGGTACAAGCTGTTCCGATTGGTAATATCAAATGTATCTCAAGCATCAATTGTTTGGGAATATAATATTTTCTTCCCAGTGCCATCATCAGAAAAGCAGGCTTTTGACCTCAAATAACTACCCAGAACACAATACAAAAAAAGTTTTCTAAGTTATGTCAATTTTAACTAACTGCACAGCTAAATACATAAGTAATTACTATAATTCTTTAAAATTAATACCTCTGCACTTCACAGATAAATATCATAACTTCATTTTTTTTTAATCTGTATTTCCTCATTAATTATGTCTTTTAAAGCTTGCAAATCTCAAAATTATCAGAGACTAAATGATCTGGAGCTTTTCTACCTCTATTAAGATGCAAATTCAAGATGAAACATGTAAAACATTCAGAATTCAGAACTAGTTCAATTTAGTGGTAATTTAAATCATACATGTCCAGCTTCCATAGGAAAGGTATTCTGCTATTAACACACTAAACCCTGAGCATTTAATTAACTGTTTAGCCAGCTAGACATTTCATCATTATATCAAGCCTCTATTCAGTGTAAAGGCCATTTCAAAGCAGTTGTGAAAAGGCTGAAAGAAAAATAATCAAGTTTCCATAATATTTAAATTTAATAATACTAATGAACTGTTCATTTATCACTAAATGACGAGCATCAGGTTATATAAATGAAAAGACTAATTTGTTTGTAAAATTGTTCCTAGACTGTCTGATAAAAGTCAACTTTCTAATGATGCCAGTTAAAAAAGCAAAAAATCATAATATAAAATTCTGTAAATACACTTTCTGTCTTACTGAAACTGAGTTAAATATTGTTATAGTAGAGTTATTTTGTTGAAAACACGATAAATTAATTTGATCTATAATTATTTCCACTCATTAGGAGCAAAGCGATGTTGCTTCAGAATGAAATGAAAGCCATTTCTACAACCTCTTAATTTATGAACAATATCTGCAGAAATTATCTTTCTGAACACAAACCGCTAAATGAAACAAAACGCAAGAAGCACAGACCTTAAAAATTATACAACAGTGACTTTCATATTTTTTACTTCATATTATTTTAAGATTACCAACATTTAAACTATCCTTTGCTAAAATGTTTTCCATAAAATCTTCATTCTTCTTAATATCTTGTAAATTTGATCATTAATGACTAACCGTTAAAGAAAACACCATGCAATATGTTTAAGCCTCAATTAGATTCTACTTCTGTACTTCATCTTAATTGCTACTGATAAATAAATTAAATGGTAATTTCCTTACTTTTGAGATCAAGAGTTCAGTTTTTGATAATCTTTTACAAACTCACAATGTTATACTACTTATTGAATTGATATAAGAATTATTTGTTACATTACTCAAGTAAATTCAACAGAGAACCTCTTCTTGATTAATTAGGCATTTTTCAGAATTATGAACAGAAATTAATCAAACTATATAAATTATCTTTTAACTTCAGCATTCCAAATTGTAATGAAAATATCTGACAAGCAAATATGGGCAAATATCAGTGACTAAAATAATTACCTGACTTTATTGTAACATTTCACAAAGATGTAATAATTGTAAAATGTAATTGATACTGATAAATGTGAAAAACTAGAGAACAAAATGTCCTTTTTAAAATCTTTTCATCAACAATCTGTAGTGTTATCGACAGTAAAGGATGGCACAAACTGCAGAGAATGTGATTAAGACTCGAAAAACTAATTCGTGTAACTCAGAGACATATCAGAACGATATCTGTAGTCTATGAATGTTTTCTTCCACATCTTTCAATCCAGAAGTGACTGCAAGTACTACATTACATCTAAGTAAAGTCATTAAGGGCCATGGCTTAAGAACAGGAGAACAATTCCAAAGAAAACTTCTTACAAATCATGGTTCTTGTAGTCTAGTACACAGCTCACTACTTCCATTGATTTCTTCTGTATGAAAAACCTGCATGTGGTTTCCAAACCAGTCAGATGCATTGATATCAAATGCAGGAGAAAGCAGATAAGTTTTGAAACGAATTCACCAACACTGAGAGATCCAGTTAATTTCTTGATCTTCTAAGTACAATCTTTCAAACCATTCTTGCTTTCCATCATCACTTCTGCATTCTTTATCTTGAAGATACATTGAAGTTAATTCAAGTACATCTTCATTTCAAACATACCACTATTCTTGAGGGACCCATAAATATATGATGCTGCTAATACAAACCTACTTGATTCCCAGAGATTCAAATTATTTACAACCAATAAGCCAAGCAATTACCATCACTAAGAGCCTACTTCATCAAAAGATTTAACACAATGGTTTCGATCATTCATAAACTATGAAGATATTTATAAGGGTATTGACAAATTTTTAGAGCAGTTATTTTCAAAAATAGTGTTTATCTAGATGGCAGAAATTCTCCGATGAATCTTCTATAGAGTTGGATATAAACCATCCAGAAAACTAAGAATACTTTCATTACCACCCTCAAAGTTTTTAAATCCACAACTTTAAGGAGGTACCCTATTATATTATAGAATAGATAATTAAAATTAACATTAATCACATAGTTAACCTCAGAGATATTTCAACTAAAACCACCAAAAATGATTAAGAATCATTGTGCCAACAATAACCTATGAACCTAACAAAACAAAGGGAATGAAGAAACTCAAAAAAATTGATTATGAAAGATATCAAGTGGATCCTAACAAACTTTTATATGAGGCACAGACTAGCAAAAAAAAGAATTAAATTCCAAAAACTTCTTCAATCACGAACTAAATCTGCTTTACCTTACTCAATAGCACTTAAAATTGTTTCAGTGCAGCAAATTATTTTTAACTTCTTCACTGAAAATATCTACCAAGATAAACTTACAAATGAAGCAATCCCAAAGTTTCATTACTTATTTTAATATTATTTAATCCCATGAATATTAGGTTATTTCAAAACAAATTTCAGTAAGGCTGATCAAGAATATAACTTCCCCATTCCTTAAAATATGGTGTAACTTGTATATTCAATACTTCTACAGCTCTTTAGATTGACTGATTCTGAGAGGATGGTTTGTATTTAATGAACTGAAAAAAAACAGGCAAGAAGTCTCAAGATCCTGCAAATAGTTCATTAATTATCAACCTCAAAATTATTTTTTCAGATAGCTATTTATATCGAGTCAACCGGTATATTTATTTCAATTTTCAAATGACAAAAGATCAAAAATCAGTTATCTGTTGTGACCTTACCCTAACACAGTGTTGCTTAAAACCAGCCAAAAGAGAGGCAATCCAAAATTACATGCCATTTTAAAATTTACTTTAAGTATCTAAACCAATTATTATCTTATTTTCAAACCACAAAGCAGCTTAAGACTGCACAGAAGATAATTATCCAACATATGGTACAACCAAAATACATTTAACTAACTACTAACACAAGTGAGAATCATTCTGGCAGTACCAGAGCACAATATGCATTAAACTTCACTGAGATGAACAGATGAAATAAGGACAACATAAAACTCAAACCATTCACACTAAGGTGCATATCACTTGGAGAGGCAAGCAATTTTCCAAATTAGAGTTCATAGCATATTTTACATCTACAATTGTATGCAGTATTTCACAGCAAAAGTGGCAAAACTTTTGGAATTGGCACTTCTTAATTCTGGAATTCCCCACCATCAAAATCCAGATCTTCTCAAACATCCAAACTCTTATATGATATGATCAACAAGTCAGAAACAAGAACTTCCACTCGTTGTTACAAAGGTTACATATCAGACAAAACAACTAATCAAAGGTCCCAAATAATTCAAGATATATCATACAAACAACATCTAAGGATTTTAATTATATCAAACAAAACATTCAGCATGAAAAATTTATGTGGTGACAAAACTTACCTGTCTGATACCCACGCTGCATCAGACTTTCTGTCCCCAACAGGTACACTGGATGAAGAACCTGAAACCACGGCCCAGGAACCACCACCACTACCACTAGAGCCCCCAACCACTCCTAGACCACCACCTGACCCACTGCCACCAACCATTCCACCTCCACCGAAGGACTTCCCAGAGCTAGAAATAGGTCCTCCAGATCGCCAATTCTCTCCTGAATGATCTGAATAACGACCATTTCCTGAAAACAGAGATCCATCAAATACTTTTAATACATGCATACCTCCAACTTGAAATTTGATGTACTACAGCCTATTGTATAATTATGAAAAAAAAAATCACCACAGTTACAGGGTACAATACTAGGAAACATGAGGATGAAACAAGATATATAAGGTTGCAATCCATGATAAAAAAAGAAATTTAGAAGAAAGCCACAAATTTCTTAATGATTTCAGAACCAGATTTAATCAAAGAAGTTTTCATAAATAGCTACAAAATTTCATCCCTACATTACGTGCCAGCATTGGTGGGGTAGTGGTTATGGTGTTAGCCTAGCAACACCTTGATTTAATCCTAGTTAGGGAATAGTTACTCACCACCATGATTTCAAAAAGGTAAATTGTAAGAGTGATCTCTTAAGCCTAATATTCACCTGATAAAATTGTACTAATCTGTACAGTGATAAATTTCTCAGTATTATTTGAAGTAGCCAACGTTACTTGCATTTTAACAATTTTAACCTTAGCAACAATTTTAACACATTCTGTAAAAATGGCCAAAAGCAATGGTAGCAATACTAAAATTACATTTTCTATTATTAAAATCCTAAGTAAAATTTCACAATCTTTGATACTCAAAAGTAAGAGAGATGACTTTAGCATACAAGCCTTATCTTTACCTTGAACAAATAAGAAGAGGAAATTCTCAAATAGAGGAGCAGAACTAGCATCCATACATATGTACTGCTTTCTAACTATGACATGAAATTTAACATCTTAGTGAGGCAAAGTGGTAGGTTTTATTTTTAAAAGGCAACATCTAAAACTTGCAAATATAAAGCTGTACATTTCCACAAGATTTTATTTATTTTTTGATCAACTGTGCCAGCCACAACTACCACAGCTAAAAGTACACAGGCCATGGAATAGGATGACTGTCAAAATTGATTTTGCAAGCTGCCAGAATGAGCCTCACAATATTACAGTGCAAGACATGAGATGCAAGCTTGCAATTAAATAAAGATTTTAAAATGATAAGACTGAGAACAAACTAATTTAGATCCATGGCAGATCTCCTGCTAGGCTGGGGAAATGAAGATATGAAAATTGATTCTCTATCTACTTTATTATTATAATACTGAAAAGTTTCTGAATAAACTAGATGTCACAATTTTTGATAAAATTAACTAATATGATAACCACAATTTTTAATATATTAACTAATATGATAACCACATGTTTAAGAATTCTAACATCCATCCCTAGGAGGATGATTTGATGAATCTAACCTAAATTATCTCTCCTGTTCAATGAGTTACCTTTAAAAAGATATCTTGTTAATCACCAACGTCCGATATACACAAGTAGCAATAAGAACTTATGAGAATTCAATACATCCAGAGAGGCAAATACTGGCTTCCATTGGGTAGCAAGTGTATCATAAAAGGTCAATTATGAATATCATGATAATTACAATCATTTAATGACAGAATGAATATTAAGAAATACTAGGAATCAAAGCAATATAATTACCTTTCCCAGAATCTGAGTGGTGGTGCCCATGGTGCCCACTTCCACTTCCATGATACCGCTCCCTGGAATGGTGGTGCATTCTGTCTCCTTGTACACCAGAGGATGATCCCCCACGTGCACTGCTTCCACCATCTCTGTGGTGATGGTTAGATGGAACAGCATCCCTCAAATCCCTTGATGCACTACCTGGAACTACATTGCTGGAACTACCGTTACGATCATACCTGTAACAAAATGCACAAAAAGCTATACTCCTGTAAAACTACTTATAACTATATGCTATTCTATCTATCTGCTAACCGTGCTATTCCTAAAACCAAATTTCCACTTTGTTTAATTTCTGGTGGGATCACAAAGGGGCTAAGAAACGGAACACAAATATAAAATGGAATAGATCAGATGATACCCAGATCAGATGCATACCTCTTACATACGAGATAAATTAAAATGTGTTTAAAAATTCTAAGTATTTTCTAACCAAAATATACTGCATGACTTCTATAATTATCCATGATAAAAATCTCAGAATTCTTAACTTCCATTGCAATTGTAATTTCAAGACTTCCTGCGCAATTCTAGCTGCACAACCTTCCATAATTAGTAACTGAAACTGAATTGAAATGCACACCATTAGAGATGCAAACAAGTGGGAACAATAAGAGAAGAACTTCTGAAGTGAAGCAATTCTGACCAGCACATTTTCTTGAAGCAATTTTAGATGAGGATTAAGGAAAGGTGTAATACTTTACACAAAGTCATGTGGCCAAAAGAATAACAAGTGTGAAAAATAGCGACATGACTGGAACTCGAACCCAGGTCTCCCACTTTCCAGGAAGGTGTTCTAACCACAGAACTACCATGCCACGTCTCTTCCCCACTGTTTAGGGAGTGCTTTGTAAGCAAGGTGGGCATCCTCCATATTTTAGTGGCACGAACTACCACCAGAGGTCCTCACTGAGGCAGCTATCTCAGAAAGCAGTCTTATGAGGATAACCCCCCCATGGATTTCACAAGGATTAAGGAAAGGTGTAATACCCTTGCCTTGGTCACAAAGCATTCCCATTACAGTGTGGAAGAGATGCAGCATGGTAGTTAAGTGGTTAGAATACCTGCCGGAAAATGGGAGATCTGGGTTCAAGCCTCAGCCATGTTGCTATTTTTCATACGTTATTCCAATTCTAGATGTGTTAGAAAACTAGAAAAGAATAGCTGTGTCAGCCATGACTAACCAAACCTCACCATCCTGACGGCCTGGCAATAATGTGACTGAAGAAAGAACATTATTTTGCAAGTTTTAGTAGTGAACCTAACTATATCACAAGTAAGGCACACATTCAAACTTGCCATTCCAGTAATATCTTGATCAAAAACAGAGTTCTTAGAAAATAAATGCACAAACAAAAAATTCAAGGCTATTGGTGCCTTTGTAATATTTACCATAATTCTTAACTGAAAATCCAAAACCACACACTAACGAAAAATTTCATGCAAAGTCAAAAGAAACCGGTAAATTAAAAGAATCTTGGACAATGCAAATGATAATAAGGAACCTGAAATGGGATTAAAATTTTACCAGTATCATTTTACCATTAAAATAGAAATAGATTAATTAACAAGCAATAAAAAATAACCACGTTTGTGAAAATGCATTAAATAAAACAGGTTTTAATACTAGGAAAAATGTCAGATAGTATTGCAAACACTTCTCATGCTATCTAAATCTTATCTTTGAAGCTTAAATGACTAAGCAGAAGAAATGAATAAAGTTATATAACGCTCTCCAAGACGAACTGCCTAACTACCACACACAAAGAATAAAAATCAACATTGCTATAAACTTCCTACCACACACAAAAAATTCTAAAGAATATCAAGAAATTAAAAGCTGTCATTGTTTGCAACCAGTTATGTATACCAACCTGTCATCCTTGTCTCGACTGACAGGAACATCAGAATCTCTGCGATGCATATCTGATCTGCCACCTTCCCTTCGCTCATAGTAGCCATCTGAAGCCCCACTCCTGCGTATATTCCTATCGTAATTGTTGGGAGTGTTTGAAGCACTACTTCCTGCAGCAGAACCTGGCAGCATTTTGGAATAAGAGGGTACAGATGCTCCCCCAGTTTCTCTTCCAAACTCATTTTCACGCCGGAATTCCCTCTTAGAGTCATAGCGTGAAGGTCGACTTCAATAAAGAATAAATGTAGAATGCCTTCTTTATACACTTTTCTGTGAAAATGGCTACTAAAACTAGATAACAAGGAAAACCTCTTTTGGAATAACTATTTCAGATTCACTTCTTAATGATAACCAATTTCTACAGAACAGATTCCTGTATAAACATAGACATCTTAAAACTGATAACTGAAAACTGTAATAAAGGAAATATACATCCATCTGCAGAAGATCAACGCTATTAAAAACTAAAAAATGGAACCATATGTTAAGGAGAAAATGTTTATTTCCTTTCAGAAAGACTGGAAAATTCATTAAACAGACTTTTTAACCTGTAAATAGTTTCAAGATGCATTTGATGTATAGCAAAAGGGTTACAATATCTCAGAAAACCAAGAAACAATTGTCTTAAAATGACGATTTCAAAATCACAACAGAACTAAGAATACTATAGAAAATTAAGTAATAGTTTGACTCAAGCTTTTCTTCTCTATAACTTGTTCATGTAATACCTATGGAAATTAAACAAATTATAGAACCTCTCTCTACTTGACTTACTGTTCCTACCACTACAATTTGGTTTTCAAATCATTCTTTTAAACATACATAAAAGAGTAACTTACTTGGGTGATTCATCGTAACGGTTTGGTATTACAGGCTCAAATCTTCTATCCACTGGAGGTGCTGCTCGTTTGTTAGCAGTAGGTCTAGTTTCATCAAAGAATGGATCCCTTCTGTCATCAACTGCAGGCCGTTTCACTGCCCTCCTTGGTGGAGGAGGCAGAGGTTCCTCAAAATGAATATTATCGTTGAACCTAAAACACAACAAACTAATCACAAGACAAAATGGTATATGAAGAAAGAAGATAAAAGGAAAATACAAATTTTTGCTGGACTTCAAATTTGGATAGCATCCAAAAGCGAAAGAATAGGTTAAGAAAAAGTCTCACAGACTATGGTCATACGGATTGCATAAACTTGGCATTTTTCATCGGCAGCACCAAACCTGCCAGAGTGCAGCCTACTTTTGATATCAACAGCAGACTCTTAACAACAAGAATAAAAATTAGGAAGAAAACCTCAAACAATTGCTATAAAAATAGATCTTTTCACTTTACTACTGTCCAAGTAGAATTACATTGAAGATTGTAGTAACTGCAGAAGCTCTGTTGAAATGATCAGCACCAAATTACTTAAATCTGCTCAAGTTAAAATAAATTTAAAAGTTTTATGTCCGTACATTTCATATCTCTGAGCCAGAATAAGATAGTCAAAGCATAATTGAATAAAATCATTGTAAGCTTCTGAGAAATTTAGTCTGAGATATGGCTTTTTAGATTAAAAATAACTAAAGCAAACTTTTATAAACATATGCCACACCCTGCTCAGTTTATGCAATGCATGATTGTCCAAATCTGAAATCACTAAAATAGATACATAATGCTAGAAAATAGAAACCTCATTTGCTGCCTCCTCAGTTCCTCCCTTTCACGTTCTAATTTCTCTCTTTCTAGCCGCTGTCTCTCAGTTTCTAATCGTATTAATTCTGCCCTTTCCCTTTCTATCCTTTCACGGTCCAGCCGTAATTTTTCCCTCTCTCTGTAAATTAAAAGGAAAATTAGAATGACAATTCAGAACATCCCATCAAGTTTGAGTGCATATCAGATAAGATACAATGAAGCTTGACGAAATGAACATACCTCTCAAGTCTGATCGCCTCTTCCCTTTGTCTCTTTTCTATGTCTCGCTGTCTTGCCATTTCTTCTCGTCTTCGCCTCTCTTCCTCTCTCAACTCCCTCTCTCTTTCCCTCAATCGCTGTCTCTCTCTTTCATCCTGAAATTATGCAAAAATAAAAATAAGTTATTACAAACACTACAATTACAGTGATCCAAAAACAGAAGTAACTTCTTGATTCAAACACAAATTCTGAAGAACTAGTAAAAGCTTTACATGCAGTACTTCAAAATGTTTTAAGGCTAGCTTGTATCAGTCATAATAATCTACACCTTTACATTATCAGGCATAGGAATAGGGTGACTGCTAAAAATTACTTTAGCAAGCATTCAAATTGGACCTCAATATTTATCAAAGAGGCACAGAGTGCGGCTTGCATATTATGTGAATATCTCCACAATATCTGAACTCAAGCAGAAAAGAATTACATATAATGCGTAACAAAAGAAATTTAACATATTTACAAGGATTACAATAGAAAGTAAAGAAAAAGAAATGCCAAAAGATCAGATGAAGAGGGAAGAGTGAAACAAATACCCAAAAAGAGAATGATAATTAAGAAGTTTCCATTGTGATGGAAGTCTGCAATAATGAATGACTCAGGGTAAATGAATTTTTTGATCCTAAGAAATTGAAGAGACCACGGACCTACCTCTATCAATAACAATTCACCATTAACAACAACCCTTACTGTTAAAATGCCAAGATGTGCCTGTTTGATTTCTTCATTATCCAGGTAAAATTTTTCATACTATAAGACATACAAGTGCCACATCAAACAGATGAAAGTAATTAATCACAAACTAGCTAATTCACAAACTAGCTGTAATTAATGGAGGAAATAAATCTCAAAGAGATGCAGTTATGATGACATTGGCCAGTCTTGTCCACTGCATTACTAGCTTCCCCAACAAAGACATACAGTTTTAGAGCTTAAATGGTATCTTACCAGAACAATTCCTCAAAGAAAAATTACACAGACCATCATCTCATATATACCACCTTTTACCTCTATTTAACTTCAAAGGTAGTAATGACAGTGATTCAAACAACAGATTATAGTATATGCCTAGATATCATTGAATTAAAGCAGACACATTCCTACATTGGAATATTATCAATGTTCAATTCAAAGTTAGAAGAATACTTACTCTAATCTGAGCAAACGTCAGAACTCCTCCAAGGCTACTTGATGAAGGCACGGGTAAACTGCGATGGTGGTGATGACGAACATGAGAATCCACAAGAACCATTGGGACCGGTCGAGAATCATGAGGAACAGGTCGGCCACGATAGGGACTGCGACTTCTAGTGCGAGATCTTGAACTGTGAGGTCTGTAGCGGCTGCCACCACCACTGCCTAAACTACCTCCACGTCTCCTGTCACTGCCTCTCCTCTCACGAGACATCTCACGACTCTTGCTCTTTTCACTACCACGGCGAGACTCCCTCTTCATTTCTAATTTCCTTAAACTGTTCTTCTCTTTCAATATTGCATCATCTTTTCCACCTGAAAATGGTAACATGCAAAGGTGTTGCAGTTGAGAATCTGATTGACAATATTCAATAAGTAGGATACCTTCATGCGTATTTAGAATCTAAGAACACTTAAAAAGTCAATTCTTTTAGTCAAGGGAAATTTTTAAGTTATAACATAGTAAAGCCTTATTCGAAATAAACTTAAAATATAGCTATCAAATGAAAGGAAATTTATAAAACTGACAAAATATTATACTAAATTAAACTGTACTGAGTTATTGCCATTGTGCCAGCAAGGGTAGAATATTCCAATCATGTAAAAACGAAATGGCAAGTAATAATTTTTCATGCATACAACATTTCACTGAATTCCAGAAATCAGCATAAAGTAATCAAGGAGGCCAAAAAGCAATACTGTACGTTTCTATATTCAAATTAGATAACTTATCAGTTTGTCAACAACATACAAGGTAGGCATATCTGCTGTATCTACCTAACGTTGTATTTATGATCGGTCAATGTAATCATATAAATGGAACATAGAAAAGACAATTGATACTATATCAGTGCACATAGAGCTTGAGAGAAAACAAAGAAATATCTAGACCAAAAACAGTATCTGTTGCATTACAATTAAGTCTAAGGCATCGAAAAATACCAAGTGACCAAAGACGCAAAGAGGACCTATTCAGCCACTTATTTCCAAAATGGCCTTAGTTCTATGAAATAAAGAGAAGTTTACAAAATGACCAAGACTTTTAAGCAATCAAAGAGATTAAATGTATCAGTCACAATAATCTATGCCTCAACAGTAAAAGACATAGGAATAGGGAGACTGCAAACTATTGCTCTTGCAAGCATTGAAATTGGACCTCTGTATTAAACACATGAGGCACAGAGTGCAGCTTGCTTACTCTAATAATTCTTTTAGGAACATGATCCAATACAGAGAAACTCCTGAACTATTGACATAGTAAGAGACTTCTTGTTGGGTTAGGAGATGGGGTGATAGAAGATTCCAGACAAAAAAAAACAACCGCTCACAAGACAAAGAATGATCAGCTCAGACCTAATTAAAAGGTAAAATATTACCTGGATAAGAAAAACATGAAAAACGTTGTATGGATCCCTTAAATAGGATTTGAATATTTAAGAAAACAAATCCTTACCAGACTTCTTGGCTTCCTCCTTTTTCTTATCATCCGATGGGGAGGGAACCTTTTCATTCACAACATTTCCTTTCTTTTCATGCCTCTTTTTCTCCTCAGCCTTTTTCAAGGCAAGCTTGCTACTTTTCTTTGGTGGGCCAGTAGAATCACCCTTTGCCTACAATTAAAAAAATATAATGAAAACAAATATTTAATAATTTTCACAATAAAATTAAAGTTCACAAATAAGAGTGCATAATCACTCAACTTAAACATATTCAAAAAATCTAGTCTGGCAAGCTCTTTAAAGTGAAAACTTTAGAAACGTTCAGGTAATTAAGGAAAGCACAATAATAGGTGAAAGGAGATATGAAAATTACACCAGATTAATATAACACTAAAAATTAAATAAATTTTGCCCAATAAAATGAGCTATTTATACTGGAATGCCAGAAAAATAAAAGAAATAAGTTATACCATAGGGCAATACCCAAATAGTAAGAATAACGTTTTAATTACCCATAGTTTGGCAATTCTTAGGATTGAATTAGTTTCATTACAAAGAAATCTGTATACGATTAAGAATATGGTGGATAATAGCACCAAATGGATACACAAAAGATATCATGTAAGCACACATTAATATTCTACAATGATTTAATCTTTGCAAGATACTTACTTTCTCCACAGATATCATTCGACCATGGAGCTCTGTGCGATGAAGATGCTGAATACATCGACCGGCATCCTCACTTGTAGCCATAGTAACATAGCCATAGCAGCGAGCACCAGGTGTGCGAGCATTTGTGACAACCTTTGCACCAAAAACCTGCAATAATTTACATAATTTAAGGCTTAATTCTTAACATCGTCAAACCTTGAGAAAACTACAATGAGAATGAGTGAGCATTTATTCATAGCCAGAACTGAAAGAATTTCCAGGTGAAAAACTCTATTAGTTAATAGAAGCTGAATAATTATCTTTCCCATTTATTTACCAAGAGAATAAGTGAAAATGGAAGTCTACAGTGGAAAAACAAGTTTACTAAATCTTGCTTTATTGGAAGCAATTTGCTGGAAATGACTTATTAACTGTAGGATTAAAGTTGAAAAGTAATAATTTCCATCCATTCAGCATTATTAAGACAACAAAGTATTTCCAACTATGAGAGCTACTAAGAAAATATAGAAATACCATACCTTTCCATACTTGGAGAAAACCTGTTTCAAGTCAGTAGCACGAGTTGATGATGATAACCCACTAACCCATAAATTTCTACTGCTAAGGGCTGTTCCAGTACCAGCCGCACCCTTAGTACCTTTTTTGTCTGTTGAAAACATTAACAATAAAAATCATTTGAATTACACAATATGTCAAAATAACATCTAAAGTTTAGTTACACATCCCACAACAGTAAACATAGAAAATATTTATATGTATGAGCCTGCGTCATTTATAAGGTAGTGCTAAGGGCTTCAAAAAATGGCATCCTAGTCAATGGCAATCTTCAATTATTCAAGACAGAACATAGCTTCCCGAAACAGCTCATCAAAATTTTTAAGTTATGCATCTATTTATCTAGAAATAGATTAATCCTTCGTACCTTTATCATCTTTGACAGGAGACTTTGAATCCTTGGAAGCAGCTCCACTGTTAAAAAAATTAAAACGATATATTATTTTAAGCCAAAATAAAATCCATTGAAAATATTTACAAATTCAACAAAAGCTTTGTTTACATAATATGCCACTATTTATCTATCGAAGAACGGGTTAATCGAATTTCTATGAAAAACAAAAATCGATGGGTGATAAAAATGCTTCGATATTTTTGTTGAACTATCCCCGCAAGTAGCAGCATGCACCTCATTTATAATTAGGCATTCCGGCTCTGCAACCCTCAACTTCAGCAGCAATGTCCTTTTTATTCTAACAAGTCACTCAATGAGAGACTGCATGCTTTTCCCAAACGTCTTCCAGTTTCGGAATTATGTACATCTGGTTGAAGTTCATCCCCTTTTTCAGTCCTTATTTCCACTTAACAAATAATTATCAAGCAGGGATGGCATTTAAGACCAATAAATTTTAAGCATGCCTTTTTTCAATGCATCATCCACAGAGGTATTATTAACATGACAGCCTTCCCATCCTTGAGCAACCGAACGCATAAACTTATTCTCCACCATACCGACATTTGTAGCAACGTCTTGCGGCTCAAGTAACAGAAAACTGTATGATTTAAGGCCATTTAATTACCATCAAACCTGCTTTCACTATGCCACATCACTTCTATGTCATCAGGACAGAATGCCCTATCACCTCAACCCAATTTTAAGTTGATCCCTTTTTTCTGGGCATTCTGGGCAGCAACATATTGGAAACCAAGGTTAGCTTCTCTTTTCTCCATTACGGAAAGTTGTAAGATGGTTCACCAATAAAGATTGGAAATTTTTTCCACGATAAAGACCGTTTTACGTTATACTGAATTTATAAAACTTACGGGGCACCGTTCAGGAACGGTAATTTATTTCTCTAATCTCGCAAGGAGCTACAACCTCAGCTGCCACTATTTATTCACCCATCACCCCATCTTGTGACAGCATGCCCTTAACAACAACTGTACAGACATGTTGCCATTGCGAGGACAGCAAACGCAGATAAGAATCATGAGCGACGACTGAACATCCAACCAACCTCTTCCCCTTCTCCCCCGCCCTCTCCTCCTTCCTGCTCACACCTGATTTTCCCTCTTCATCACCAACCCCACCCTGCCCTCCCTCGCTGCCATCCGCCCTCTCGGAGGCGGCTGGTGCTGATGAAGAGGGACCATCTGTCTGCTGCCGTTTCTCTTCGTCATCTTTACTCCTCTCCGCTCCATCTTCATTCTCCTTATGGCCCCGATTTACCCTTCCCTCTTCATCATCATCTTTTTTGCTGGCTGCCCCACCAGATCCCTCTCCACCAGCAGAAGCTCCACTGCCATTCACGCCATCCCTGTCGGCCCCACCAGATGAAGCTGCATCTGCCTTTGACTCCGATGACTTAGCCTCGCCGGCCCTGCCATTATCCCGAACCTCGCTTGCATCTATGGGAACCACGAGCAAAGAAGAGCGCCCCGTGGGTAGGAAGAAAAAGGTGGAAGCAGCTGTTAGCCTCGTGCTCCGCCAAGATGGGCAGAGTGTGAGCCTTGGTGGGGCACTGCCAAGAGGGTGAACAAATAACTGGCGCTCTCTCGAGGCTAGCTCACTGAAAAAGTGGATTACGTTGTCCTCCTCTGATGTGCAGGGACAGCCCTGACTTACCTAAGCCTTTACCATAAAGGCTTTCCAGGCTGGTCCAAGTAGTGTGTGAAGATTTAGAAGAGAAGATCCAAGAATCGGGGTGAGCATCAACACATTTTCAGGGGATTTGAAACCCCCTATTACCGAACTTCGGGCTATACCCAAACCTAGTTGGGACGGCCCTCAGCAACTCCTCATGCTTGTTCCCATGCTGAGATGATCCATAAACCCGAAGGAAGGGCTGCTCGGTGATGAACCCCATGGCCATGAGGCTACAAATAGATTCCAGCCGCTAACCCTCAGGAACTCAGAAGAAGAAACAGGAAAGCAGCTTGCAGATCGGCAGATGGATCTTCTTATTTTGAAGCAGTTGATTTGAAGAGCCTGCACTCTAACCATATTCGAAAAGAAATATACCCATCCACACAATCACACATGCACACAGACACTAAAAAAGTTCTTCTCAGGAAAATTATTCGGTGATAGTATGGCTGTGTAGAATTGAAAAAATATTTTGGTTTAGAATAAAACGTTGAACTGATGGGATGAATACAACTAGGGCCTGGATAAGGATTTGACATTTTTTAGTAGAGTCATGACTCAACTTTTTACAATAATGCTTTAGTTTCAATTCATCAATCAAGATTATGGATGATTCTAAATTAGCATCAGAAGCTAAAAATCCACAAAAGATAACAATGATACCCAAATATAGAACAATATTTGAGTTCAAGTAGTACACCTCTAACTACATCACCTATTCAAAAAAATAATTAACAATTGTATGAGACCAATTGCTGACCAAATGTCTTAGTTCCTCAAAATAGTGATAGGATCCCTGCTTAGTGAGAAGAACTCAACTACAAATACCATCCTACCATTCAAGTGTTAGAAATTTCAAACCAGAGGGAAAGAGATGATTTTTAACTTACAAAAAAAACAATGCTAACATTCCAAATTCATACTAACCAATACATAATGGAAATGGAATTTCAAAAAATTCAATTTTGTTCACTTTGGTAACTTTTCAAGAGGTTAAAACCGAATGCAACAAAGCATGAATAACTACCAAAACATAATTCCAAACCAACGACTGTAATTTCATCACTTCAGATGATAATCAAAACAAAATATAAATACAAACCAAATTTAAAGTTAAAAAAATACAGTACTGTTGACACAGACAAAAACACAAAAATTAACCATAATTCGGTTACTCAAGTAACAAAAACAAATTTAAAATGTGGTAATACAGGCTCGATGAGACTTCAAACATAAGAGATTTTTGCCACAAAAAAGCATTACTCTCAGCTTCATAAACATGAACAAGGAAAACTTTTGAAGATCATTTCAATATTTACAACTTCTCATAGATTCAATCCACCAAAATTGTAGATTGGGAAGCAGAAGATAAATATAAAACATCTTTAAGAATGACAAACCATCTAGATATGTCATAAAAAGACAATCATAACATAGGTATGTTAAACAATATTAAACAAAACAGTGTACAGCTTGTCTTCAGAAATATGTCTGTACATGAGGCTACAAAAAATAACCTTTAAGAAAAGTACAACATATGAAAAAGAAACAACTAACAAAGATATGAATAATGTAAGAATTCCTAAACCAGCCAAAATGTGAATGCAGACAAATCACACTGACAAATGAGAGAAAACCATTAGGTTTACGACAAAATCATGTGAGAATATGACCTATATAAATAAAAGTTTACTGGTAGGACGATTAGAAAGGAAAATACTGATGACTGATCACTCAGTAATCAATCCTCCAGCAAGTACAATAACTAAAAAGAAAATATGGAGAAAATAAATTGTGTGTTGATGCCAAACAAACAAAACAGATTAGTGGATATTGAGTGTCCTAATAATTGATATTCAACAAATACTTTTTTAATAAAAAGGTATGAAAAATTCAGAAATAACATTTTATCCATATTTAAATTGCATCATTTGAATAAAAATGCTAGTATATCCTCTCAGTATCCAGGCCCTTACAGTAAAAATGACTTTATACAGAAAATTATGTTTTTAATAATCCTGTGATAAAAAAATCAGTCACAAGTTATACTGATTCTGACATCCAACTGAAATTCTACAAATACAAGCACATTTAGCATTTTCAAGTTAGGCTCTCAAGAAATGCATTTAAGAAATTCAATTGCTAGTTAGAATTAATTACAATAATTAAAAAAAATATACTCACATTGGTTACACATTTAGAAATACTTATTTTCATCCATTACTGATTATTCTTTGAATACAAGTAAAACCAAGAGCCAAAAAGTTTTCAAACATCACCAAAGAAAATGAAGTAATTTTAAATTACACTACATTGAGAGATATTCAAAAAGTGATCTTCTACTCCAGCGTTTTCTTCAGCCGTTGTCTCAGGTGTGAATGCTGTAGCTTGACCAGAAAACAGACGTTACACTTGTACTTCAAGAGTTGTATCCAAACAGGATGCCCATTATACACTTGAAGAGCATTTCAAGCTCATTTCTGACAACACCAAACTGTTATCATGAGAAGCTGAAATTTCTCTTTACATTCCCATCCTTCAGTACTAAAATTAATATTTAACTATATGCTATTTACCTCAAGCTGCAAGATATGTCCCAATAATCTAAGATGAGACAGGAATTAATGTAGAAGGGCTAGTCAATACAGCCTGAGAATCATTTTTTAATTAAGAAATACACCAGATAGGGTCCAGCTCATAGTAGTCTATTTAATGTAGTTCCCATTAGTTGTGTACTATAGGTCCAACACAGCAGCCAGTCCAGGAAGATATGCTGAAAACCATCTTTCATCAGTCTCAAGAACCACTTCAACTTTCTTCACGACAGAAAGTGATGAACCAAAACACTGGCTCAGTAGAGTTCTGAGGCAAGGAAAGAGATACACAGAGCAAGGATGAGTCTGCAAAGCAGAAGAGTTGTAAGGTATCTTGGAATGTCTGGTTGCATGAGATGATTACAAGATATTGTAGTTTGTGGCGATGACAACTCCCATCAGACAGATGCAGCTTAGGACATTTTCATCAAATCTACCCACGTAGGTCCTTCAAACACTCCAACTGAGCTGTTCATATTGAAATACCATACCACATAGGACAAAATCACCACTAATATTTCTGCTAAATGATCCACGTAGGCTTTCTTCATCATTGGAGAACCAGGCGATGTCCAACTGAGCTCATTTGCTAGCTAGCACGAATGGTGGAGCAAAGTCCCACAACCAATAATGATGGAATTTAGGTATCTCACCATGCTCTCCTACCAGATGCTGAGGCTTCAAACGCCCATTCAGTCACGACATTCGCTATTCAGGACAAGTTCTAAACTAACAGGCACAAACTAGACTTGTATGAAATCAATCATGCAGAATAGAGAAAACATTTTCATGAAAAATCTATATCCGTCTACCAGTCTGTCCACTTTTTTCTTCCCAAATAATGTTGTCAGCTGTACTAATCATGGTTTCATTCAGTTATAAAACCCTGCTTCATCCTCAAAACAGCCCTCCTTGAACTCCATGAACAGTGGAAGTGCAGTTGAACGTGGCAGAAGCTCCTTCCAATACACTTGCTGTAACCATCCACTTCTCTCCCAGATTTCTGTAGAATAACCCTAAACTACCAAGTTCATCACAAAGATACTCCATTTTAAATTGGTGTCAAGCAAACTAGTGAACTCAGCTGGCGACCCGTACAAAGCTGCACACATGCTTCTAGTTATTACCTCCAACCATGCAAGACCTTTTCTCATCTTGAAAAAATAATTAACACCACATGTATAGTTTGTGATATGAAAAAATAATTCACAGTCTGGATAGACTAGCCCTTAGATTTATCCAAGCTCCACAACAGGGAAACAATTCAATTTAATTCATGTAGCCATTTATTGAATAGCAATGCCTTAATCGTGTACTCCACACTATAGATGGAGAGCCAAAATTTGTTTTCGATATTCTTAGCACATAAATATATCATTTTGAAGGCTCTTGGTTTTACATCTCATGTAAATTTTAGAAGATTTAGAAAAAAATCATAATAGCTACATGCTTTACCTTTAGTCTCTTTTCCATGACAGCTGCTGTCCTCCTGAAAAAGTATATATTTTTATGAGAAAGACTCCAAACAAGGATGTATATCTATACCTAAGTTTTTCAGTCACTGTCCCGCAGATTGAATTAATGCTTCTAAAGTACCGCTAAAGGAAACTACATAAGATAATAAATAAGCAAAAAAAGCTTTGCTAAGCAAAGCAAAAGAAAATTCTCAGTTTAAGAACCACTATGACAAATAACAAAAAACCTATCTAAAAACAATTTGGCTGTAACTTTTCTCCACAAATCAAATTTATTTGTTACAAGAAAGATAGAGGGTATTAGATAAAAAAGGACCTTGTTTTCCATTCTCTTCACCTCCATCCCTTAGACAAGGAAATAAATTAAGGGGGGCAACAAAACCCAATGGAGTGGACAGAGGTGCCCACTTAAAGAGTCACCTGGTTTTCACTGTTATGTGACATAACACTTCATTAGCACATTTATTTCTGAAGCAAATGAGTAAAATACACAAAGCAGTCTTACATTACAAGTTTTCAAGCAACACAAGTTTACTTTTTGTATTAACTTCGATATAGAAATGAAGAACAGAGTTCAACTTTCTTTCTAGTAACTCTTAACTGTCTGATCTGCTTCTCACACACTGCTTTGCATTATACAGTGAAAGAAAAAACAAAGAAAACCATTACAGTAAGCACTATCGTACAACCTTGGAACCTAAGCTAGGGAGTCATATCTCCATTGCAACCCCTCCTTTCTCTTTAACTTCCTTAAGCCGATTAGACTTTACCTTACGTTCCTAATTCCTCATTATGTAGCATTTTTGTTCTCTTCTATCTTATTTACACAGTTTTGTGGAATTCTACTATTAAAATGTTTAATTTTTCCTATCTTGAATATAAAAAAATTAACTCAAACTGCAACCTACAAAGATAAGGCTTAGAGTACTGAGACATTTTAGTTGATCTGTTATGGAAGATGAAAGGTAGGGAAGCACTGTAATCTATATATATAAAGCAGAAATTCTGTGGGTTTGTGTGTCTGTTTGTTTGTCCGCGATTGGAGTCCACACCGTTTGTCCGATTTGCATCAAACTTTGCGTACATGTTCTCCGTGAGCCTGAAAGAAGTACTGTCAACTTTTCATTCGTAAAATTTGCTGGGTTTGAACCAAGATCGTTCAGATAGATTTCCATAAGAAATACATGTAAAGTTCGATTTTATCGGGTACAGACTTTATTTCTTTTGCAAAATTAAATTAGAAGGAATATTCGTATAAAGTCAAAATAAGTACCAAAAGAAGGGAAATTAAACACAGATTCTTATTATTGTCCTAGAATAAAGCTTTCGTTTCGAAATTGCAAGAATTTAGATAAAATATGCTAATATTTTGTGAAATTTTGAGTTTGTAAACAACCCATCCCCCTGACGACCAATGCAATTGTTGATTCTGAGTTCATGTATTTTCCCATAAGAATGTATTTGGATTTTGGCCCATTTATAAGCAAATGACGATATGAAGAGGATGAAAAATTTCAGAGATTTTAATTATTACAGTCACGGACAATTTGTAGTAATGAATTACAGGGGCAACAAACATTCGTAGCACCACAATAAATTAGTGGAATTGGATGAGTAACTTTTTATTTATCAGTTCGGACTCTTGACAATTTTACGATTAAATTTACCAGAACCGGAAGTTGAAAATCTTGCAAACTTACACATTACTTTGAGACATGTTAATAATAAGAGGGAAATTCCATAATGATTCACATTCTTATTCTTGATTGTAGATTTCAGATTCTAACTTTGATTAAAAATTTTTTTGTTTTCGATAACGTATCCCGTTGGACTAAACTACGAGATGATGCAAGATGTTATTTTCTCTTATGTACAAGTAGGTATACTACATTTAGTCCAACTTTTATTTTCCCCGTTGATTCTCAATGAGGAAACTTTAGCTAGTACTAAATACAGTACCAGCAAGGGTGATCTAGTGCAAGATGGTGCGCACCCAGGAAAAATGGGCTTGAAAAAGTCAGACAGGACAGAGAACTCAATTTAGTTAAGTAATTTAAAACTTAATTTAGTTAAGTAAATAATACACAACAGGAATTGCACTGCCTGAATTTCACGTGCCTAAATGGCTTTCTGGGATATCACAAATGGGACACACACTATATATTTGCCACCTTACCACCATTATTTAAAACAATTCTATAAAAGAGAAAATAAACCTGATGGTCACCATTTTAAATCAGATTACCATAAAAGTTTAACTATTGATTCACAGAGCTTTTCACCTTTTAAGATGTTTTTGGATCCATGGCTTTCAGAAGGAAGAACTTGTTTACTTATTGGTTGAACATTTTAAGAATGATACATCTCTGACATAATGTAGAGTTAGTTCTACCTCACAATATCTAGTACTTTATAATCATCAAACAAAATACTATGGGATAAAACAAAATGAACTGATTAACAGTTACTGAAATCAGTTAAATCATGAATTTCAATAGGAAAAATATTTTTTTCTGGCAGAAATTACATACGGAATGGCTTGTAAGGGAAAAGCTATGCAGAAACAGCATTATTCTTATCGAAGGCATAAAAGCAAACAATCCTTACCTCCTCAGCAAGGAGTTTCTCCTCTTCTTCTCCAATGGTTAAGTTTATAGAATCTTCATTGTCCACAGCATTACTCTCAGATGCTGCCTTTTCTATTGCAGCATTTTCCATTTCCTTAAGACTAGGTGCAAAACATGTATCAACCTGCGGAAAAAGTCATAATTGATCAGCAAACCAGACAATGACATACTTATATTCCATTTATCACTTGGTAAAAATTTACCTCTGTGTCCTCTTTCTCAGTTTTAATGGGAGATGATGGCTCCTCTTTCACGGGCATGGCAGTAAAATCAGTGTTCCCCACTTCAGAAGATACTTTTACTTCTGCTGATTTATCATTTTCATCAGAAATGTTACAGTCTGAGATCCTTTTCTTTTCATCAATGGAATTGACACTGCTATCAACATCATCATTCTCACCAGCATCAAAGCTTATGTCATGATTTTCATCTGCATTACTATGGGTCTCTGATTCTGCATCATGATCACCCCTCTCTGAAATTAAACAAATTAATTAGCCTCATGTAGTGAAAGAAGAATAATTCCATAGATGGGAGCTTTTTCACACGGCCCATTAAACAAAAGCAACTTTATAAATCAATATTATCTATGCCATACACAAGTCAACGACCCAAAAGCATGGGAGCATAAAACCACCTTTAGAGTAGGTAATTCCTTAATTCCTTTATATACCTTTGTTATTTGCCCTTACTAACTTCCTTGAATAGTAAAAATTTACTTCTTAACATACTTACTCAGATGGTTACTTAGACTGATAAAGCTATTTAACTAGTTTGGGGAATAAGTGATTGGGTTGTCAAGATTTTAGAATTTTACACCGCGAGCCGCCGATTGGCGTATGGCAGGGAGTGTATCAACACCAAATATTCATACCCAATCCTGTTAGCCTCTAATGCTCCGAGGAAAAAACGACCAGAAGTAGCTATCTGTTCTAGCGACCTCCTTATATCGCTTGGTCGACGCCTCTCGTAGATCGCGTTCGTTTTGAACTGGAATTATGATGTCTTTGACCTCGTCTGAAAATTCTGGGCTGATGAATTTTTCGAAAAGCTTCCGTCTGTATTCTGATCTTCTCTCCTGTAGTGAACTCCACCCGAGTGAGTTTATCATAGCCGTAACGCTGCTATCGAACCTGAAACGTGCCGCTCTACGTTGAACCATCTCTAAATCTGAGACTAGACCTATTTTATTTGGATCCCAAATTTCATCAGTATTCGAGATTGGGTCTAACCAAAGAAAAATAAGCTATATAATATATAATATAAGCTATATAAATATAAAAATATTTCTTCGACTCTTGATTGACATCGTCTAAGGGTTCTACTGCATCTTTGCGTTTTATTAGCCTTTCCCATAAGATTACGAATATGTTCTTTGAATGATAAAACTACTGCTAATTGTAACTCCTAGATATTTGACTCACGAATTCTAAGGGACATTCTGATATTTCATATTGCAAGCTGTTAACGTTCGTGGATTGCGTGAAAATCATAGCAACGCACTTCTTTACATTCAAATCAAGCTACCAGTCTTCGCACCACTTTCAGATAACGTTTACGTCGTTCTGCAGGATTATACTAAATCTTAAAAACTATAACCTACTGATTTTATTAACGTGTTGCTTTCGTAACTACTTCGCTAAATAGTACAATCTGTCACAAAAGACCAGAAATAACCTACTGAAATTCTACGAATGGTATATTTCACAGGAATGAAGACTGTTACTACGTGAAAAAATCACTAAAACAAGATACGCAGCTAGTGTCTTCCGCCCACGCTGGGCCCTACGTCTAAGCATGGCGTATGTTACAATGGTATTCGCCTTATCCATAAGTCTAACAGATGGCTTCTTTCTTAAAAAACATTACGGGGGTGAATAACACTTAAGGATTAACTACGGTCCAAACGCGAGAAGTGCAGTATTACCTATCCCCCAAAGAACGTATCCGCAAATTTTGTTTGCAATGCTACAACGACTTTCAATAGCAATAGACGATACCTGCAAAAACGTGGTAAGTTTGACGACAGTATTTACTTTAAAATAATTCAACATGATATACACAGCGAGTTACCAAGGTTACTGCTATGAAAGGAAGCAAATTATGTGTTTATTAAAATACTAGATTTAAATATAGGATCAATATAGGGACAGTAAAACACACTGGATAAAGAGAAAGAGATAAAGCAAAATCTGCTTAATAAAAAGAATCACCGACGCTTGGTATGATTTACTAACAATCATTTAACTATAATTCTTTCGCGACAATACGAAAGATTTAGTTAATGCGCTCAATTAGCTTAAGTCCATACCTTCAACGTTAATAGTACGAATAGTATTTCACCTGCGGTAAAAAAAAAAGCCCTTAGTTAAAACAAACAACCCTGCATGCGGATATCGAGGCGTCTATAGCGGAAACCAATCAAACTAAAAGTGGTAAAGAATTCATAGGGTACCGATAAAAATTGGCGCATTGGGCGGGATAGCATATTTCCCACCATTTGGTGCTCACTAGGATACAATTTACATAAACGGCAACGTTTCAGAGAACACGTGAGGTCGCGAGTGGCAATATAGAAAATGGCCATTAATGTTACAGTAATTTCTATGTTAAAGTATGTCGATAACAATGAGTTTCACATTTAAGTCACAATTACAAATACGTAAGTGCTACAAAAACGAAAAATGTAAAAAGGGGATTGCTTAATAACCTTCGCATAAATAAAAACCAAAAAATTAACTAGTATGAACGGCATATTACTCAAAGGAAAAAAGTTTTACATTCACTACGGAAGACTAATGCGCAAACAATTTTAAAACGCTCGAAAAAAGGTTAAACGTTTCACACTTTCATTTGCAGAGAAGATATTTTAAGTAATGCCGATATGATAGCGTAAACCACGTAAAGAGAAAATCAGGTTTCCAACAAAAAGAATTACTTAAATATTAGTAATCAAAAGGTAAAACTTTTAACTCACTTCCCACAGACGATCTCTTAGATGGTTTCTTCTCACTCAAGTCAAATACGTATTCTTCTGGATCATGGCCTTCCTCTTTTAGAACCTAAAAATTTATACATAGTAAATGAAAATGGCGGACTAGGAAATATTACAGAAAAGCATCAGTCGGACATTACGTTCTTACCTTCTGCAATCTTTCAATCAAAACCGCCTTAACGCCGTTTTTATCTAATCCGCGGTTTTCCAGTTCAGCACGTAAATCTATAACACGGAGTTCTGTTAATTTTTTCTTGTCTGAGTCCGACGCCATAGCTAACACTGAAACTGAATTCAGATTACACAATCGTGGTACACGAGATTATGGTGACTACCGTGTCTTGCGAGACTATACGAGATTGACAGTCGACAGGGTTACCACCGTAAGTGGTTTACACCTTGCGAAAAGAATTCTCTGATTTGGTTATTATTTTCTTAGCTACTTTTACTCTCTTTGTTGTGGCCTACTATTTTCATGGACAGAATCAAATATTAATATATTTCTAATTCCAAATGTTCATAACAATTTTTTTGCAATCAGCCTGAAAAATGTGAGCCAGGGGAATATTTCTCGATTTTGTTTCTTTTAGATTTATCATGTCTTAATTCTGTTTCTGCTTATAATGATCAAACGCTATTCAAACTTGAATAACAGATGTGAGCCATCAACGTTTACCACGTTTTCTTTCTATTATCGAATGCATCAGGCCATTTCTTCGGTAGTTGAAGAACTACCACCTCTTAAAAATATAACTGATATCAATGTTGTAGTAATTTCAACACTTTCGACCCTTTCAACACATCCACTGCGGATACCTCCATTTCCAATGCATTTATCATTCGAACGGTGGAGTGATCCGCAGTGACCGTGTTAAAAGTTATTGCACACCTTCGCACAACCCTTCCAATAGAAATCTGAAGAGAGGTAATAATCATAGTTAGATAATTTCTGCCCTTAAAATTACGTGTCCTCAGATCTGTGGACACCCCTAACGAAGGGAAATTCCCTAAACTAACGTTCACAGGGACATTTTGTTGATGGCTTGCAGCCTAAAGAAAATTAGTGAACGATTTTTACACTCAGAGGGGAAAATAATACATCTGATTACACTCAGAATCATCTGATTAAAATTTCTACCATTATGCCTGATATTTAAAGTAGTTATAATTGAATGAACCTCCTCATGAACATACTACTTTGGGGTTATATGATTTTTCTTTTTCCCACTTTACTCCTAGGCATTATCTTTGCTTTCAAAGGATACATATCAATAAGGATTGAGAATATTTTACACAGAAAATTAGGGTGCATGCCTTTTAAATAGTAAATGAAAGGATGGCTTATCAGAATAAAAATAATTTTCATACCTACCTCAACTTCTCTTAGGATTACCAAACAAGGCAAATATATTGCTTAGACATTCACACATTGCAAAAGTATATAGCATGTGGAGCTGTGTGAAGGTAGGACATGTATATTTAATGATAAAGGAGCATGTCTTTTGGACAGTAAACAAAAGGATGGCTTTTAAGAGATAAAATAGTTATTGTACCTCCCTGAACTTCCATTTCCAAACAAAAAAAAATTACTTTGATGTGCACAAATATCCAATATTTGGAGCTGTGTGAAGGTAGGGTGTAAATACTTAATGATAAGCATGATAAAATAAGTGACTTGAAATTTTCAGAGTAAAATTAAGGATTACAATAATATTTATCATTCATTACTGGCAGTATTCTTCCCAATAAAATACACAATTTCCCAGGCTATGTTGACAATGGGTCATTACAATTTGACAATGACTCATTGTATTTTGACATTCATCCATTCTATTTTGACAATGGCTCATTTAATTTTGACAATGGTTCATTTAATTTTGACAGTGCTGATTCCCATCTCCTAACTTTTGAAATTGAAGGATATTGTGAAAATTTGTATTAATTGAAACTGTATTGTTTTGAAAATTGCCCTAATTGTTTACTCTAGATATTAANGCTCTTACGGTGAAGACTGTTTCAGTTTTACTTTCTATACATCCAAATGTTGAATTAACTTGCTTATTTCCATCAATAAGTTACATAACTACCAACGAAATAGTAAAAACAAACCATTGTCAAAATAGAGTGGGGCATTGTTAATATTAAATGAAACGATGTCAAACTGGAGTGGGTCATTGTCAAAGTTAAATGAACCATTGTCAAAATTGAGTGGATCAATGTCAAAATACTGTGAACTATTGTCAAAATAGCCTGGGAAAGGGTGTAATAGTTAAGAGGATGATGCTCCAGATAGTCCTCTAGCCTTAAGGATAGGCATCATTTAATGAATTGGAGCATTCCTCTCAGCAAAAGCATTAATCTAATTAGTATTGAAAATTTGATACTCTTCCAATAGATGATCCAGTAAATTAGAGTGAACTACAACTCAGAAAAACATTCAGCTAGTTCTCTACAAGAGTAGCTGGAAGTAGATCACTCACTGGAATGAAAAGGGCATGGCAGGTCATATTTTGGAAGAGCGCCGAAAATGAACTAAGCTTAGGAATCTTTCCCCAGTATCATCTAAATACTCAAAAAACTCAAATATAACATTTATGGTACCAAGAATCATTAACATCATTCTAGTAAAATTAGGTACGGTAAGGTTTCCTTATCTTTTTCAAGTAGAATCAACTTTTATTGAAATATTTACCAAGATGTCCACTATCCAACAATTAAAAAATTCCCTGAATTTTCCAAGGAAATATTTTCATGGCAAGTTCGTTGGTAAACTAAATAATGGTAAAATGTTACCTTAATCTGTATGTTTTATGCCTTACGGCTTTTTCCAAGGAAATATTTTCAGTTTTCCATGGTGCTCCACATCTGCAAATAAGTATAATTATGTCCAATTATTAGACATATAGTGATTAATATCCACTTAAGGTTCCAGAAATGGTGACAAACAGTTCATAGATTCACTATGATATTGTTTAGATATTAGAGTCAGACCTAGACAAGGACTAGCCAGAAGGTCGCCTGGGGCATGAAGATTTGAGATCAAATAACATTAGGTTTCTTAAAGTGGATAATTTCTTCAGAAAAATTGTTTTTTCATACACCCCTGGTAACTGTGACTTCATGTGATCCCAAGTTGCATATTCACATTATTGCCAAAACGTTATATGTAAAAAAAAAAGCACATCTACATCTTATGAGCTTTAAATCGTCCACAACACTCAACAAAAAATTTCTTCCTCTTAAGGAATTTTTACCGAACTAACACAGAGCCCAAAACAAAAGCCATGGAACAATCATTCATAAATAGCGTAAACATAGATATTTCCAGGTTACCCGCTGAATTCCCCGAGTTTTCCAGGTTAGCGGACACCCTGATTTACGCTTAAAGAGATAATACAAATGAAAGGTAAAGTATTGTTTTCCATTTATTGAAATAATTGAATAAATGATGTCTCTTATCAAAGGAAACAACTTCATTCAATCAAATAAACACAGAAAGATCAATCTTCATAGAAAATAATTAAAAATCTTTACAATCCAAGCATCTCTGAGAAAATTAAAATAACAATAAAACTTAAATAAACTGGTACAGCTAATTCAAACTATAAGTTATATTACATTAAATTTAGCCTCTATAAAAAGTTACACCAGATTCCATCATAACTGAACTTTGAAATTAATCATGCTTACCCTCAGCAGTTCTCATACTAATCTGCTGTATGAGTTTTGCAGGTCTACTGTTTTTACAAGTTCTGAGAAGAGACTTCTGAAAGAACAGCAGTTGATACTCAAAATTATAAGAAAATAAATACTTTATCAATACAGTTAATGACAAGTGTATTGCACAATCCGTTGTCTTTATTTTCTTGTTGAAGATATTATTACCCGATAAAAATCATACTGTGTGTTTTTTATACATTAGAATTTATTTAATAATCTATAACTTATTTTCTCATACATTGCGGAATATAAGTTACCCTATGCCTATAATAACCAGCACAATTGTTACCTGATATAAAAAAAAACGTTTTTTATTAATTCCATTAGTTCGTATTCATTTTGAGGCCTTTCTTGCCTCACAATTTCTTTCTATTTGGCAAACATAGTTTCAATGGGATTGAGAAATGGAAAGTAAGGGGGCAAGTCATCATCATCATCGTAATTCTGTCCTAGGACAGGTCTCAACGGCACTGCTGTTTCCATGCATCTCTATCCTGTGCATCCCGTTTTACATTTTGGTATTTCCTTCCTTTCTTCAAATCACTTAGCATTCTTAGAAAAGGGGGCAAGTACAGAGACGTATATGCATTATCTGAAATGAGTGTTTACTTGTTCACTTTTGTGAAATGGCACGTTATCCATCACCAATATTGCACTGTTTATTTCCTTATCCCTTAATATTTCAAACAAATCTTAGAGGAAAGAACAAAAGATTGATCATTAAAATGTACATTTTCCACTGAATAATGAATTATGTTTTCTCTGTTCATAGCACAGCAGATCGAAATATTTCATGATCTAACACCTGGAGCTATCTGCACAGCACATGTTCGACGTAAAGATCTTCCCTTTTGAGCTCTCATGGATATATTGAAACCTACCTCATCAAAAAGAATAATTCCATTTTCTGAAAACTTTGATGGTAGTTCAAAAAACTGGTTGGAATACCTATATATTGCTTCAATAGCTGTTTCATTATTTCTCTTTTCTGATGCCAGGTGAATTTGTTTAAGTGTGTAATTAAAAATAGACATTAATCGTCCAATTGATGACTTAGAAATCCGCATTCTGAACTGTTCAAAGCACCTTTCTGTAATTTTTTAAATTAGTTTTGAACCATTTTTGAATTAGTGTTTGATGTTCAGTTTTTCTCTCTACTTTTACCTCTTTGAGACTTCTCCACAGTACCTTTTCTGAGATATTTTTAATAACTTCATGAACGGTTGTTCTCTTCATTACTTCAGAAATCAATATCTCACTTTTTCCAGAAAGATAAGCTACAATTATATTTTTTCTATCGTCATTGCTAGTTTCTTTATTTTTTCTGGTGCCCATATTTTGGGTAGACGTTCCTATATATATAGAAAACAAGCACATTATATTTTAGTAATGTTATACAAATATGTTTGATGAAAAATTACAAAATTGGCTCTTACGGTGAAGACCGTTTCAGTTTTACTTTCTATACATCCAAATGTTGAATTAACTTGCTTATTTCCATCAATAAGTTACATAACTACCAACGAAATAGTAAAAACAAACCATTGTCAAAATAGAGTGGGGCATTGTTAATATTAAATGAAACGATGTCAAACTGGAGTGGGTCATTGTCAAAGTTAAATGAACCATTGTCAAAATTGAGTGGATCAATGTCAAAATACTGTGAACTATTGTCAAAATAGCCTGGGAAAGGGTGTAATAGTTAAGAGGATGATGCTCCAGATAGTCCTCTAGCCTTAAGGATAGGCATCATTTAATGAATTGGAGCATTCCTCTCAGCAAAAGCATTAATCTAATTAGTATTGAAAATTTGATACTCTTCCAATAGATGATCCAGTAAATTAGAGTGAACTACAACTCAGAAAAACATTCAGCTAGTTCTCTACAAGAGTAGCTGGAAGTAGATCACTCACTGGAATGAAAAGGGCATGGCAGGTCATATTTTGGAAGAGCGCCGAAAATGAACTAAGCTTAGGAATCTTTCCCCAGTATCATCTAAATACTCAAAAAACTCAAATATAACATTTATGGTACCAAGAATCATTAACATCATTCTAGTAAAATTAGGTACGGTAAGGTTTCCTTATCTTTTTCAAGTAGAATCAACTTTTATTGAAATATTTACCAAGATGTCCACTATCCAACAATTAAAAAATTCCCTGAATTTTCCAAGGAAATATTTTGTTTTCCATGGTGCTCCACATCTGCAAATAAGTATAATTATGTCCAATTATTAGACATATAGTGATTAATATCCACTTAAGGTTCCAGAAATGGTGACAAACAGTTCATAGATTCACTATGATATTGTTTAGATATTAGAGTCAGACCTAGACAAGGACTAGCCAGAAGGTCGCCTGGGGCATGAAGATTTGAGATCAAATAACATTAGGTTTCTTAAAGTGGATCATTTCTTCAGAAAAATTGTTTTTTCATACACCCCTGGTAACTGTGACTTCATGTGATCCCAAGTTGCATATTCACATTATTGCCAAAACGTTATATGTAAAAAAAAAAGCACATCTACGTCTTATGAGCTTTAAATCGTCCACAACACTCAACAAAAAATTTCTTCCTCTTAAGGAATTTTTACCGAACTAACACAGAGCCCAAAACAAAAGCCATGGAACAATCATTCATAAATAGCGTAAACATAGATATTTCCAGGTTACCCGCTGAATTCCCCGAGTTTTCCAGGTTAGCGGACACCCTGATTTACGCTTAAAGAGATAATACAAATGAAAGGTAAAGTATTGTTTTCCATTTATTGAAATAATTGAATAAATGATGTCTCTTATCAAAGGAAACAACTTCATTCAATCAAATAAACACAGAAAGATCAATCTTCATAGAAAATAATTAAAAATCTTTACAATCCAAGCATCTCTGAGAAAATTAAAATAACAATAAAACTTAAATAAACTGGTACAGCTAATTCAAACTATAAGTTATATTACATTAAATTTAGCCTCTATAAAAAGTTACACCAGATTCCATCATAACTGAACTTTGAAATTAATCATGCTTACCCTCAGCAGTTCTCATACTAATCTGCTGTATGAGTTTTGCAGGTCTACTGTTTTTACAAGTTCTGAGAAGAGACTTCTGAAAGAACAGCAGTTGATACTCAAAATTATAAGAAAATAAATACTTTATCAATACAGTTAATGACAAGTGTATTGCACAATATAGCTATACATTTATCTCTGTCAATAATAATTTGCAATGAGGAACAACATTTTGAAAGATTTGAAAATTACAAATCAACAAATATCATATAAAAATTTTATATAACAGTTAAAAGTAATCATAAAATCACCCCTCAAGAAATATAATGTACAATAAAAAGGCAAACGAATAAATTTAATCTAAAATTTAAGATGTACATGCTAATGTTATGTTTGTTTTTCTTTTTTAATTGGAGAAATTGTGCTTAATCATGCCTAACTATTCATTTCAACAACTTCAGAGCAAAAGTAGAGGAAATTATGTGGAACAATTTCATTTTGCCCAAAATGTGAAGGTTAGAAGATTTCAAGTCTTCTTGAAATTGATAACTTCTTGCTATGACATAAAAATTCCAATCTCAATTTCAAACACCAAGTTGAAATTTTAAGAAGATAAGTGATTATAAGAGTAAATCTTATCATGAACTTTGTTTCTTGCAAAATACCAACCAAATCTATCACTCTTACACCACAAAGACCCAATAGTTTCAATTTCTTGCATTCGCGAATACATAATATTTTGACTTTAATAGTTCTATTGAAGGAAAAGTAGAACTCATTAGAAAAAGCTTTGCTTAAAACATTTAAACAATTAACCCTAATTCACTCAGATGGTATTTAAAATTCCATGATTGTCAAAATGTACGATATGAAATATATAAACAAAGATTTTAAGTTGCATACCAGTTCTCAATGTAGAGTAATTTCTAGATCTACCAATGACTCAAATTTGAACACAACCAATTATGACTTTACTCAGATGGAAATAATCTTGAATTCATGATGAAGCTTTCACATCTATAACATAATCCAAGAGTGATCATCTTTCTTGTACATGTAAACATTAATGTTATTCTCACAAGAAAAAATAATAATGCTGATGTGATTGATAGAAGTGTTTAGTTAAGAGTTTGCCTTGAGAGCCAGAGAAATGATAGTAGTCTTATTTCTATGTCCCTCTTATAACATCTACTTCCTCACTGTCAATGCTTTTAATTTACTTTTTTGCACATAAAATAACAAATGCAAGGAAAGAAAATTGGAACATGGCTATAATTAGAGGTTTAAGATCACTCAGTAATTTGTATGTCAGCAGATGGAACTCTCATTCTGAGAATAAAAAAGAGGTTCTAGATTACCGATTTCTAGGAATTACCCTATTACCTAGTTTACTCAATGCATTTTGGAAATTATGCTTCCATCTTTGAGGGTGTCCATAAAGGAACCATCAGTTCATCGTTTCCATTGAAATGTTGGAAGCATTGTTTCTAAAACGTGTGTAGAGTAATTTCTAGAAATTGGTAACCTGGAACTTCCTGATTGTTCTCCAAACGCAAGTTCCATCTGCCAACAAATTGGCTACGGAGTGTTTTTAAACCTCTAAAAGTAACATATACCAATTCAAACATCCCTAGCCTGTATCTCAAGATTTCGTGTTAAGTCTCCCCCTTTTCAAAAGATTTTTATAGATGGTTCAAACAAATTCCTACCTTCCAAACATGTTTTAATAATATTTTATTTAGAGTTTGGCTTCATTATTTTACACATTGTCATTATACTCAAAATAACAGGTCTAAGTAGTAGAATTGTCAATAGTTCACCTAAATAAAATGATTAATTAAAGGGAAAATTGTCCACAGCCCAACAATAATTTATAAAATAAACTATAACAAGTTAATATCTAAACTAAACCACTGCAGCTTAATGGTGCTTTTTGATTAACATGTGTTTACAATCTTTACAACATTTACAAACTTTTATTCTACCTCACAACCAATAAAATATAATCCTCAGTCAAAATTCAATTGAAATAAAAATGGGTCAGAGATATACTCGCTTGAGCCATGCAACCATTTCCAAGGAAAATTTTCATTAAATAAGATGAATATAAATAATGCAAATATTTTGAATAATATTGAATACTCATTATTTCAGGAAAAAATGAAACAAAAAAATTGTTGCGCTATCCATGAGCTTCATGAGAAATGTAATATTAACAAAGTATATTCTGTATCTGTTATGAAGAAATCTTGCAATAATTTCATAGAAATATAAACTGTGCAACATTAGTGATACATGTGCCACTTTGTCATATTTTTTATGAGAATAAATACCTGAGAAAGTATCAACTCAAATACCTAACCATAGCTATTAAACAAGAAGATTCCTTTGCCTTATTTTGCAAGATAGGTGCATTTTCTTAGTATGTCTCTCTACAAAAAATAATGAAAAATATGGCAGAATATAATTCATGCTCAGGTACACTATCTCCTTCCACACTGGCCAAGCTTGTCCCAAATGATACACTATCAGAAATGTAGGCTGGAATAAGAAAAAACCTAGCAATATTTCAGTCTTTGCATGGTTGAATAGACCAGCCAAGCACCATACGATCAAAACCACAAGAAAAGAAGTTGCATGACCATGGAGGAGAGTAAGATGGCAGTGATTCATCTGCCCAAGCTACAGAGCAAACCATTCTTCGGTGGCCCTGCAATGAGAAGAATTTAAAGATTGATAAAGCAGAAGAAGGTATTTTTACACAATAACATTAAATTTAATATTTGTCATAAAATACTACACAAATCTGAAATACATTATATGAGATGCAATAAAATTGACTATAAAAATTTGTTTTAATTTTGCAGTAAAATATATTGCTAACCTCTAAGAGTTGAAATATTTTTATACCATAAATGTAATGGATATTAGAATGTAGTTTTTCTTCTAGTAGAAAATGTAACAAAAAGAATATTACTTTTTAGGCCCTTAAATAATGGGTCTATTTCTATGCAAACATAGCCATGATACCAGAGCAAGTTAGCTTAGGTCTAAATGTCTAGGGTTTAAAGAAGTTCTTTAAATTAAATGCAAACCAGACAAAATGATAGAAATATAGAAGGTAGTTTATGATTTATCAATGATTTCTTTAGCAAACAAATAAAATATAATAGCTTTAAGATTAAGGTTACAAAGGTAATCTTTGCTTCAAATTAAAGATCACATATAAAACAAAGCTTTAAATGAGCATTTAATAACAGATGCAAAAAAAAATATATGTAATATGTTTAAAAAATATCAAAGGTATGTCATTTGAAAAACATTCCAATAAATTTGCTAATTCATAAATTACCTGTCGGCTGTTTCTTGGCAGTCGGGCAACTCGTTGGCCATTCAGGTCAAATAGTCTGACCTACAATAAAATATCAATTACTTACTTATGAAATATTACCTTAGAGATGATTTAAAGTTTGAAAACAAAAATTAAGCATACATTGGAAGATAAATATGCCACATGTAGGCTATGAAATTCAGTTATTATTTTAAATTAAAACATCCCTTGTTTGATTTCTTGAAAAAAGTGATTTCGATTTTTGTAAAAATTTATATTCTAGGCATTATCACTCTCAGCAACCAATGCCTATCATCAAATTGTAACTTAGTGAAGGATCAAGAATTTTATGAGTCTATGAGCTAAATGGTGAATCTGTAAATAACAGAAATTTGCAAGAATAAATTAATCAAGTCTCACATTAAAATGTCCACGCAAGATCATCCAAAAAAGGTGAATCAAAGAATAATACAAATTGTTTCTGGTTGTTACCAGAGATTTTTAACATGTGTGCCCTGAGATTAACGGGGAGGCACCATTTCACTAGTGATGCAAATTCAACCAAGATTACCTGACGGTTATCATGTGGAATAGCAATGAGGCCAGATGATGGTGAGACAGAAAGGCGGTTTACTGCTGAATCAGTCCGAATAGCTGCCAGTGGTGACCTCATATTGCGGACATCCCACACTTTTGCACTTCGGTCATCTGAGCCTGATACCAGTTTGTCTTCCCTTGCAAATACAGCACACGTAACCATCCTGTCACAAAATAAAAAAGTTTTAATATAAATCAAGATTCAAGCTTAATTTTAGGAATGGAAATAACATTGCAATTGGATATGGTATATGCTTATTTTGCTCTTCAGTTTTTATCACTTTCCTTTGGGTAACATCAGCGTTATCCATCATTTAACAGTTTAAACATGACAAATTAAGGTTAAAGAGCTACATATGAGTGCACAGTGCTTTTATAGTGGCTTTCACCCTCAATATAAATATAAAGTAATTATTAAAAAAATCGAAAAATTAACAGTATTATTTACTTTCAACTTAATGTACATATGGTATTTTTTTAATGTTCTTATGCTGTGTTATGGCACATGAATCTGATAATGACATGCTGTTGTGACTCGTGACTACTTTTGGCTAATGTCTCCTTAATTCCCATGTTCAAGGGCTATAGGCAAGAGCAAAGCAATAGGCACTTCTGGGACAAATGTCCTATCCCCACCTCCAATCCCTTGCCTTTCCCTACATGCAAAAATGTTTCAAAATGCAACAGACATACTAATAGAATGCTGGTACAACAAATTAAGGGTAAGGAAGTAAGTAGTATACACCAATACGATGTATAAGGGAGAGGAGCTTATAGGTTGAGTCAGTAGTGGGTACCCCTACTCATTGGTCACCTTGAAGCACCTATTTTGCTTTGCTCTCAACTATAGGTCAGGAGGAACTCCTGGTCAGAGGGATGCCTTTGGGTCATTGAGATCCTCTTGACCCAAGATCTGTCCACAGTCATGGCCTAAAGATACCAGAACCAGGGGATGGGGGTGAGGATGGACCCATGCTTGAGACCTGGAATGCTGCAATGTGCCACAAGTGCAGAGCGAGCAAGGATAGGAGGCAAGAAGGAGAAGGCAATGACAGAAGAGGATGAAGGTGGCAAGGAGTCTCTGAGTACCCATGTTCATCTTTAGGTTCTCTTGTGTAGGCTTGCCCTGTATTATACCATCTGCAGCATCCTACCCCATTTTCTGGAAACTTCAAAAAGGTGCAAAAACGGTTAGGCTGGGACCATATATATGGGCAAGAATTTCTGGGAATCAGGGAGTTCTGACTAAGACACTCTGGAGTACAGAAGATCCAGGTCTTAATTGACTCCATCTGAGGAAGTCAAGAAGACCCCAGAGCCCAACTTGGTCCCTGGTGTCACATCACAAACCCGGCTGATGACATAGGAGCCCCCCTGAGTAACTCACATTGAGGGAGTCAAGAAGACCCCAGGTTGAACCACCTGAGGGACGGGCATAACGGCAATTAAAGCTTAATCCGAAGATTTGGACTTTTCATTTTCCTATTGTCACTATGGCAATGCAACTACAGGTGGAAGTGTTAGAGAATTTACACATGACAAGGCTTAGTGAATTATTCTAATAAAAAAACCCTCAATACACAAACATAAAAAACGAACATAGATAATACTCTATTCAGAATATTTCATGGATAGACGTGAAGAGGGTCTTCGATTGAAATTCACTGATTTAGGAAGGAATATTTATCCTCTCTTACTCATAACCATTGAATTATTGATTGAGACCACCCTCAACTTTCTTCATCTATTGCATCAATTATGAGTCACACCTCTATCAATATGATAAAGTGTTAAATATAAGAATTTGCAAACTTTAAGCCCTTATGATACTGAAATAAGGAATAAATTATTACTCTGTATGGCCCTGGAATACAGATACTGAGTGAACAGGTTCTCTGAAGTCCCAAAGACGAAATGTTGTATCTCTTGAAGAAGTCACACATAAGCGTTGAGTGGGGTGACAGCTGACATTACTTAACTCCTGATCATGACCTGAAATTTTTATACCATGTTAATACACCAAGAGCAAAAATAATGCAAGAATATTTTAATGTCTTTTAAGAGAAGATGAAAATATACATATAATTCTCATGATGATAGATTTGATACAATGAATCATGATGAATGATACATAATAATGATTTACTGAATTTACTGGGCATGTCTTGTAGGAGGATAAAGATTTTCCATGGAATTTATTATGATAGATCAAGTCTCAAAAACTTTGATATACCAAAATGCTTTTCATATACGGAAATGAATAATTCAAGGGAGATGGAAAATAACTTAGAATATGTATGACTTTGAACTCATGGTCTAAACAAGAAACAAAATTAATCCTTTTCTCTTCAGTCCAAAGTAGTACACCGAAACAAGTAATAAACTGATATATTGATAATTTTATTACAGGAACAAGATTCAAAAACGGTACATCTAAAATATTTAATAAAGTAATATGAATACATTCTCCAAATCAAATAATCTTAATTATCTTGATTTTACATATTAATGTAAATTTATTACTCAAGGGAATACAAACAGCAATAAGAAATGAAACACCAACCATACTACAAAATTTCATCAAGTGATAATTGAATGTAAAAAATATATGAATTCAGCAGTGATACCACTTTCACCAATCAAAGGATTTTCTTTCATTCATGGTGTAATATGAATGAAAATTAATTTAAAAAATTGTATTTTACACCCAAAAGCAAAGGTGAGGATCAGTCATTAATTTATAATTTCTATGGATGTCATTAAGAAATGAAAGAACAAAAAAGATTACAAATTTTAAATTTACAGTATTGAATATAAAAATGCCTACATACTAGTTTCTTTAGAAATGTTTGTAATTATTATTAAAATATAAACAATGAACATTTCAAACAGCACAGCATTGTTTCCACAATAAATGCTTTTAAAAAATACATTTTGAAAACACCAAAAATATCTTTTTATGATTGATTGTACAAAGAAATAAACCAATTTCTCCTGAGGTTTCACAGGTACTTCAAAATATTTCTCATTTTAATTAGAGGTGATCAAACTTATCTTTGTGGAAAGGTCCCATATTTGTGAAGTGAAACAACCTTGTATTCCCACAGAAAAGTTTGATGACGTCTAGGCTAAAAACAAAACTAGCCACCAAAATATAGTTCTGTGGTAATGCAATGTCATTTTCTTCTTTTTTTATTGCCCTGGCCTTTTAAATTTCCATTGTATTTCATGCACTGTAAGTTAATTTTTTCCTACCCTTTTAATGGATAACATGAGCATCCCAGAAATATCGTAATCCAATTTCATTGAGGAGCTAAAGATCATTTATTTTTAAATGATTTCTAACCTGTAAGAGTCTGTATTACTTCTCCTGTGCAGGCATCATATAGGCAGGCTGTCCGATCCCAAGAAGCAGTTACCACTTGATCACCACCAGGTAGCCAATCAGCAGCAGAAACTACAACTCCTGGACCCTGAGCACCACTTCCTTGCATGACTCCACTCATTCCATGCTGCCAGTGACCTCTTAACTCAACTAGAGGTGTTCTGAGAGTCGGTGCATCTGATATGCCACCAGTACCTTCAACAAAGAATTTATACATCAAAATTTCCAAATAACACAACTTAAGAGTCAATAAATTGCCCATAAAACACACATTACCTAACACTAGTTTTGCAACTTACTTTTCCCTCCTTAATGTCATCAACTTATTAACTCATCTTCCACTCAATCTGAAACATTCCATCTCTGTTCTATTCTACATCTCATCTCTGATTTTCTACCTTTAATCACCTTTTTTTTTTACAAATTTCCACCTCTATATTTCACCCAGCCATTTCTTCTGATTAATTTTATTTCTTTGATCAATTGTTTCCCACTACCTCCAGCACAACCTTGTATTTTTTTTCTATCAACCAACATCACCCTTTTCATACTATTCCATACCCAATTCCAAAGATCTCCTCTAAGGGTCCATATTTCACACCCATAACTATAAATAATGATCCTACAAGTCCACTATCATTCTCAAGAAGCAATGTTATCAGCTCCTTTCTCTTCATGACGACTTTCTTCACCGTCACTATTTTCCTTTCCCCTTAAAAGTGCAAATTCCATCCCTAGAAGAAATACTACCCAAGAAGGGATTTTTTTCCCTGTCATCTTTGATTTTCAATTTAAATTTCCTACCTTTAGTAAATTTCATGACTTTCCTTTTACCTTCAGCTTGAAGCCCCTTAGATAATTTTCTAAATAAACTAGAGCTTGAAGTCCCTTTCTGAATAATAATTCAAATGCAATATTTCTTTAGATCAATGAATTGACTAAAAATATCCATCTACAACAAAAAAGCTCTGAGCAACTTGATGATACGAGCATGTTAACAAAGATTACAAACATAAATACCAATTTCATGGAGGGTATATTGTCAAAAGATATTATCAACAGTTACATATCGCCCATGTTTGAGATATAATTCTCAATGAAAATCTCAATTGGATTGTTGAGGATTCAACCAGATGACTTTACAGATGAATCTTAAGGATTCCAATGGTAGAAAGAAAAACAGAAGAGTGGTAGAAAAGAAATAAAATAAGAGTAGTTTGTTTAGAAACCAAGAGAAATTGCTAGACCCAAAATACCTCCACTGCCAGGAATCTCGCAGTCTTCTCCATAATCTTCCTTTTCTGAAGAATCAACTTCATCTTCAGAAGACTGGGTGGCTGGTTTCTATAATAAAAACAAAGAATGTGGATCAAACTTAAAATCACACCTATATAATAGAATAAACATATGCATCAGGACTCTATTTTACATTTAAAGGTTTTAAGTTTGCAAGTCTAAAGATTTGACAGCAGTATGGTGATCAGTTTCCTCTACAATTAGACATGGCTAAAATTTTAGACATTTCATTTTTCAATTTAAAGAGCAGTTTCTTGAGAGAGGTTAGAGCCTTGGCTGATTAGATTTTTCTGATTAGGGAAGGACTTTCATGGTTCAAAAAGTTTTATCCTTTCCTGGCACTCTTAATAAAATGAGTATGGTTTCCCCTCTTTGGTTTGAGGCTTGCATTCCATATTTTTTTGGATCGTAATTCACATATTTCATTAAAATAATCATTCCATTAAGCATCCCTAAGTCTCATTCTCTCATTATAGCTTCTATATATGTGTAATAGCAGATGGCATCTTTCTCTGTTCAGGTTATTGTTAATATATTAGCATCTCTTAATATTTTTATATATCTTTATAACTTGAGCTGGAAATAAAACGCATTCAAAATTTAATCTTTACCCTTCATTTTCTCATTAAAGTTCTTGCTTACTCATTTTTCATTTCAAAAGTTTATCATAATATAGTGTTAAGGATATTTGAATCAAATTAACTTGGTTCAAATGTAATTAATTTAATTTACAAGGTAACAGATGCAGAATGATTTTAATCCATTAAAAATCTAATGCCAACTACTGGTGCCAAATCTGAACTGGTTATACCTGGAGTAGTAGTAGTAGTACTGTTAAAAGTGCTTTGATAGCCTAGATCATTTTGCATGTAGGCCCCCCCTGGAATCAAACCCGGAACTACTTTCACCGAAGTTAAACACATTATACTTGGATCTGGACTAATACACATTTGGAATGGACCAGGCTCGGGTTCATTAATCAATGAGCTGAGCTAGGTTTGGACTAGAAATTCTGGCTTGTGCAGACTTATAATATCTAGGGCTACTTAGTAGCATAATTTTAATATTGTTGAGCTAAGATGGTGACAGATGAAAACAAATCAGAAAATAATAAATTGAAAGATAAAATTTTGTTCACTTTAAGGAAGATAAAATTTAATATGAATCTTGAAATGAGTGGCTACCAATGAAATGGGTTAACACACAACTGCAGCTGATAAGGGGTTACTGCACTACATGATCTTTTTAGCTAACAAAAGTTTGTAAATATTCTTAGTCTTTAAGTTTGATTTATATGACTATAAAAAGCCAGTGCTCACTACATTCAAAATGTGAGAAATATAATTACCGAAGGAAGATCCCATGTGACAGCTGCTTGCCAAATCTGTGCAGTTCCATCACCTCCTGCTGTTAGGACAAGATCACGGGTAGGGTGGAACCTCACCGAATTCACAGATCCAGAGTGACCAACATATTGGAGTAAGCAACGGCCTGAATCTATACTCCATATACATGCTGTATGATCTGCATGAATGAGAGAGGAATAAAATTTATGAACCAAAACTAAAATTTCAGTCTTTCTTTGGGGAGACAAGATAAAATTAAAAATATTATTCAAAGAAGAATTAACTTAAACATAATTCTAATAGTGGATTTTTTCACTGCAAAAGAATCTCAACCTATAAAAAACCTTTTGCAAATAAACAACACAGAATCAGGAGTGACTTTGTGGTAATGATTAACGTTAAAAAACTCCATTTTAACAAAACTTTTACTAAACCACAAGATTCATAATTTAACGTTAAAAAACTCCATTTTAACAAAACTTTTACTAAACCACAAGATTCATACACGCACGACCATGGCTTCGCAGCATGGCTGCATCATCAGGTGACTCAAAGGGAAAAACACAGAATATATACAAAAACAGAGGGGGTGGAGGGGCAGTCCGAGGAACAAATCAGAAAACAGTCGAGGGGGGAAAAATGGGGGAGGGAAATGAAAAAGGAAAGCGAGATTAAGGTGAGGAGGGGGGGAGGCAAAGACAGGAATGCACTGGCAAGGAGGTCAAAGGGGTTAGGTAGCATACATAGGAAGTACAACACAAACCAAAATCAAGGAACAGCNCTCTTAGCAACGGTTTCGAACCAAACATGATAGACAGGATAATAGGCAGGAAAAAGAAGAATTTGGCCCTCAAGGATATTTTCCGTGTGATCAAATCCTGTGATAGTAAATGGTGTTCACTCTGTTATTTTGGTAATTTCTCTTATTTCATAGCCAATAGTTTCAAAGATAAGTTTAAGTGCGCTTTCAAGGCAGGCCCCAAACTCAAAGACATAGTAGTTAAGTGCAAAAGATTTTGGTTTTGTGTTGTACTTCCTTTGTATGCTACCTAACCCCTTTGACCTCCTTGCTGGTGCATTGCTGTCTTTGCCTCCCCCCACCTCACCTTACTCCCATCTTCCTTTCTCCTCCCCCCCCCCCTTTTTCCCCCCTCGACTGTTTCCTGATTTGTTCCTCGGACTGCCCCTCCACCCCCTCTGTTTTTGTATATATTCTGTGTTTTTTCCCTTTGAAGATGCAGCCATGCTGCGAATCCATGGTTGTGCGTGTATGAATCTTGTGGTTTTGGGGTTTTTTGTTTTAAACCCTTTTGCAATTTCAAGTATGGATGACTTTATACTGTTCCACAAAGGAAGAAATTTTCCTTACAAAATTTTAGCAATAGAAATAATTTTGGCAACTCCAAAACGTCGCCTGCTACTGTCAAGGTTAATGGGTTCTGATAAATCCTGTAAGATATCTTAATAAGATAGTCTAATAAAAGCTCCTCTTGATAAATTTTACCTGCTGAGGCAGTTGCAATCAAGGGATGACCAAGGCGTGAAACTGAAACCTCCCAGACCCCATCCCTGTGTCCTGCAAATGGTCTTACAAGTGAAGCGCTCACAGATGGTCCTTTAAAGCTTGAGACTATCTTACTTGTATGAGCTCTAAGACGATGTGCGCTTGTCTTTACCTTCTGAGATGATGTGGAATGTGACACAGCTAAAAAGCGAAAAATCAGTAGTAGCAGATGAAGACATAACATACAGAGTAGGAAATACGTAGATAATAGGATGAATCACAACATGTTATTACTATTACTACTTTTATCTCCAACAATATCAATCAGTGGGTAAATTTTAAACAAATACTTCCATTGATTTAAAAATTTTTGATCCATAATAACTGATTTTGATTAATTACGCTAGTCTTGTAAAGAAATATTTAAGATTCATATACCGTTAGACATTAAGACAGGCCACTTTGGCAACTTGTCTTTAGATTTTACTGAGATATTCGTTCAGGTATTAACAATAGTTTCTTTGCTTACATTTTTGTTTGGACAAACCCTTTGAAGAACTTCCATCAAAATCAGGATAATCACAGCTTTGTTTATCACTCACAAAAGATTCCCTTTCGAGGCGTTCATTGAGGTTGTCGATTTTTTCTTGTACTAAAATTCGCGAAACAATTACATGAATTATTAAAGATAATAGATTATTAGGGTAATAAACTTATAATGATTTACGGTTGACTTAGACAAAGGACTCTGATGTGGAAAATACATATTTGGTTTAAACGAAGTTAGTAATAATAGCAAGAGTAAATTCTACAGTATCGAACCGAACGTAACTTACGTGTTAAATTCTCTAAGTACAGAATTTCAAACTCTTTTTCAATCTGCGAAAAAAGTTCCTGAAGTCGACTCCTGTAAAGAAATCAAATGGTTACACAAAAATACATGGAAAATCTTGCAATTAGTAGCGAACCTGAAAGAGAAAAACCTAATTACCTTATAACAAGAGGGAGTATCGGCTCTCCTTCAGTCTCGGATCTTTGATTAAGGTAAGATAAAGGTTGCATGTCAACTTCTGGGATGTTACTTTGCGATTTAGGTATGTTCATCCTTTTACTTTTGGGTGGTTTACCCATTAAAGTAGGCACACCATCTTGAGGCATTATGAGTTATTTCGGGTACGGCGAGATTAAGTAAACATTCAATCTGAAAAATATTAAAAATTCGTCGTCTGTTGTTTACAACTAGAAACTGCAAACACTTCAGACATTGATGGCTACGGTTAACTTTGCCTTGTATGATTAAGCAGCAAATCAACTGCACACGATTTCTCACTAGACGAGTTTCTTTTTCACTTAGTTCAGCTTCAACTTAAATATAATTCATACCTATCGATTGCTGTTAGAGTTAAGCCACGGCATTTGTTTTTGCTTAATTTTGGTTGACTTTCAACTAATGACAAGCTTGGATCATGATCATAAAATCTATGACAACAATATGTTATGACATGGACCGTCAAAATTAACTGGAAACTCTAATTAACGGTTTTATAAGACGGACTCTATCTGCGGCTAACGTATGGAACGTAAGAATTGATGCGCATAGAATCAGTCATTCTTACCCAAACTCTTCTACTAGCGCGAAAATATAGTTCCATGAATAAGTAATTATCGTGAGTAGACTGAAGATAATGCTCGACAGATTATAAATCCGAGCTTGTAAAAAACAGTTAAAAGAGTATTATTGGAAGGAATCTCAGTTATTGTATAAGCTCTGCAGTCACAATGTTTGCATCTGAACATTTACATTTCGACATCCATTTGTCAAGGAATGGAAGAATAAACGTGACTGAGCTTTCAGCTATACACACCCTTTTTTGAAATAGTCTCAATTTAGTAACCATCAAGGGCAAAGAACTTAATCCATTACGATAAGAAGCAAGGCCGACTGTATTCACGGCCAACGCACAATTCACGGGATCCGTGCGCGTCGGCCATTTTGCAGAATCTTTTGGTAGCAAGCAACAACTTCTTATTTATTCAGTGTTTAAGCATTCAGCGCAGTTGTGACATAATAGTTCCAAGCGAATAATTATTATTTATTTTATCAATACCCCGCATAAAGTATTAACATCAGTGACTACAGTAAGTGTATCCTGTAAAGCGAGCAATCCCGCATAGCTCGATCGGAAGTACGTTTTTGTTCTATGAAATCACAATTATCTCTCGAAATGAAAAAGAATCATAATAAAATTTTAGAAATCAAAACACAATAATTATATTTGATGCATTTTCGCGAGTTAAGGCTATGTTTTGATTGTAAAATAGGAGTAAAACTGATAGTGTTAGTTATAAAAGTAATCACCAGAGTGCATTCCTGTTAAACAAAAAGTAGGGATTGTAATTTATCATTAATTTGAGGTATATTTCGTATAATTGAACAATTTAGTGAATTTATAAAATTCTTATTTGTATATGATATAGTTTTTATGTAATTTCATGGCGCAATATGCAATCATTTCCAAGAAATCAGTAGATATAGTCAATGTTGTCACTTAACAGTTGACAGTCAAAATGTATCAAGACGGTGTTACAGCTTTACTGTGTAAAAACATGTAATTTCGTCTTCCTCAATTTTAAGAGATACGTAACTTTGAGGAAGTAGGACTAAAATTTAGTTTTCAGCGTTTATGTGTGACTAAATAGTGAGTGGACCCAAAAGACTATGTTATTTAGTTATGCCCATGCCTAGGTATTACACTTTGGTAATGTTGTTGTATTTTCCGCGGATCTGTCAACATTGTATTTGCAACCCTTAGAAGTCGACTATTTCTGTTAAATTTTCATGCACATAAGGCATTAAAGCATTATATTTAGCTACTGCAGTGATGATGCGTTTACTTCTGTTAAGGTGAGGAAGAATGTTTTCCATAAGCTGTTGTTTAAAACTAATTATAAATTTGTTTATTCGCTTTGCTATTCTGTGGAAATTAATTATTTATTCTAATTCTACGATTTGGATTTACTTCTTTACAGGGAATTTCTTTTAAGAACCGATGTTTGTCAACACATAGCATCAAATACAACATGTTTGAGGGAAAGCATATACACTTCAGCCCCATAGATAATAAACCGCTTTGTTCTTATTCCAAAAAGATCTGCAAGCAGCGTCGTTTGAATGGGTACGCGTTTTGTATAAGGTACGTTTTACATTATCCTCAGCGGTATATTCTCGTAGACAATATGATGCGGGAGGGTTATATTCGTGTTTCTTTGAAAGGTTATCTGGTAATTGAGTGGTTTTAACTCTAATGTGCTATTAACAAGTAAGTACGTCAATTTTTAAATGTATTTAATTATTATAAATCAAATATTCAATTTCTTACTTATGGTATTTGCCTTTTACATTTCAATGAATAGATGCTAACATTTTAGTGTCTGTCATTTATATACAATGTTAAATTGTAAGACATTGCTTTAAAAAGAGAAACGTAGTACTGAAGTGATGATTCACCGTGTTGTCATTTTCTTAGTTTTGTGTTCATAACTGTGCCGTCGCTGTCATCGTTGTTGAAAGATTCAACTTAGATATTTTGTTATTATAGTTAACGTGATATAGACATCCATGTCCATAATTAAACATGATTATAATCTGTGTAAAAGTTTCGAATGAATTGTACCATAAATTTCCTTAATTCGATGACCACTTTATGTAGCACAAGATACGTTTAATTGTGCATTGATTAGCTGACTAATGTTGTTGTTACAACCTGGTCTTTTATAATTTGAAGTTTCATGACATGTTTTTCATAATCTCATATTAAAACTGATACCCTTAAGTATAGGAGACATTCCGTAGAGTTAACATACCTTACCCTGTGTAATTTATATTCTTATGTGTGGTTTATTGGAACGTGTGGAACGAAGATGGAACCGGATAATTGAGGCATTCAATTTAAGTGACCTACGTAATTGTGTATATTACCGAATGTCATGAATGTGTACATGCATGTTTGAATCGCATTGCAATACAATACATTATAACATGATAACCCAAAGAAAGGTATCATAAGCTAGGGTAACCAACCTATAATGTATGGTTAATTTTAAAAATTTTCCATACACTCAAAATTGCTTTGTGTACTTTCAGCTGTAAATGCTAATTGTAATTTGAGTTTAATAGAGTTAAGTATGTGCCATATATAGGTAAGCATTTTCCCTGTCAAAATTCTGATTACTTTAGCCAATGAATAAGTTACAAATTTCTAGTTTTTTCAATAACATTGAGTTTCATTTAAAACGTTTATAATCACTTGCTGAAGATTACTTTGTGATTACTGGGACTCTTTTCTTGTATAGCATTTTGAGCAAGTATTTAATAATGCAACATTTGGGTTCATGCATCTCAATGAAAGGGAGTGTAGAATATGTAGATGTGACAGTAACTCAGTCTCTAAATGTCAAAGAAATGCTGTTTTCGACGAATCCATTAATTATTTTTGAAGATGAACTATTTATGTTGCCATTCAGTTTGTTTAACTATGGCTTTACTCCTGTCTTTTGTAAAAGCCTGCATTAAAATTATATAATTACCTCAAATTACCACGTCATCTATGCATAAAACCTGCAGACTGCCCTTTGGTATGTGGCATGGTTATCATTTATCCCCTATTTTAAATTAGAGTACATTCTTTGGTAACTTAAAGGCTTATTACATCTTCATCTCCTTCACCATTTGTTCAAAAAGCTATTGGGAGGGAATGAGAGGATTGACGAGGAGCAAGGTAATTTTCTAATGCTATCCTCTTTGAGCCAGTATGCTAAAAGTAGAGAAATTCCATGTAAGTCTTATTAGTAGTATAATTATTTATGAGAAATATTTACTTATAAGCATTCAAATTAAGAAAATTTAGCTCAGTGAGAAGACTCCTAGAGTATCACAGTGGGAAACTATTGGTACAATTAGGCTCTAATTATTTATTTTATGCAAATGAGAGAAAATAGAAATGCCTTTTTTGCATAAAATATGAGTGCTAAAAAGGTTAATTTATGAAGGCGGTCACCTATGCCTTGGTACAATTCAGCATCAGAAGGTAATCATTGTCATATTTAACACATTCATTCTATTTTGGGCGGTTTTAGGAACAGTAGTTTATTATTTCTCAAAAAACTGAACTGCAAGCAATAAGTTGAGGCTATCTCAAATAGCATCTTACATGGGCACACACAAAGTTAAACAGAAGGCAACGTGGAACTATTTTGCTGCTTGAGGCAATGTGGCATATTTTTTTTTCTCCAAGTCACTTTACTGTGATTCAGTTGAAATAATATGAAAATGATTACTGCAAGGGAAATATCTTCTCCATTACTGGAATTCATCTTTGTCTCAATAAAACTTCTAATGTTGAAAAATGAATACAATGCCTGTTGCTGCAGCAATGTTAGCAGCACCATTTACATTAAATGTTCTTGTGAGAAATTATGTATTATTCCCATTTTATCCAGCTTTTAAGAGGTGCCCCAGTCAGCTCTCTACTCATATTTCCTTCACTAAGCCTCTGTATCTGAAGGATATCTATATACATATTTGGGCTATAGACCATCAAGTGGGTTGTCTGTGTATTTTCTGTGAAAGCAGTCCTTGGGAGGCCAAGATGTTGACCCAGCATCATGAAAAAATTGGGAAGCTACCTTGTTTAATAAGTATCTGGTTCAGTTTGATCTAGAAAAACCAAGAAGTCATGTGAATCAATGCATTGACCACCTGTCACTCATTGTAAATGCTGTCTGATTACGTCATATGCTGTGGGAGGAACTTCTATATTTATTTATGCATCCATGTGTGTGCTAATACATTTTTACAGGAGAGAGGTGCCTGAAGCTCCTGAATATATGTGTGTAAACATGTATTTATGCACACATGTGTACAAACATATATCATACTCAAATTTTTATAGTGCAGCACATTGACTCCCCCCTAATTGCCTTCTCATGACTGATGATGCTACTGATGATTACCATGCTTATTCAGGTAGTTACCAAATCTTTTGCAATGTCTATCTAGTGTGCTAATTCATGCAAGGGTAAGAAATAGTCGTGTTAATTCACTGAAATCCAAATATTTTATGCTGTATGTAATTCCAAAGAAGAGAAAATTATTGGTTCAACTGTAAAACTTGCTTGGTTAAGCCAGAAAGTTAGTTTATTATTTAATTAAGGGATTATAAGGATAGCTAAGAGTTAAATGGAGAGATTTGCTCATTACCACCTTGTCTTTAATAAAAAGTAGAAAAGAAAAGGATAAGGTGACTTTGCACGTACAGGTATGCAACTACGAAAAATGGATGTGAAATATGTCTGGCAGGCCTCAGACTCAAAGTAGGAATTTTTCTCTTACTGGGGGTATGTTTATTCTTATTGGATAATATCCATCTGCATGGTTGTCAGTTGAGAGATCTTGTCGCTAAATCTATCAGTTTTTACCGTTTTTAACAAAGGAAATTGAGTAGTCTATTCTATTACCTTAACCATCCTCTTTGTTCTCTGAAAATAACTCGTTTAACTTAATTTAAATTTAAATAACATTACTCTCAGTTGATAAAACACAAAAAAATATGCTACTAGTTGTACTTTTCCACAATATATTGTGGAAAAGTACAACTATTCTCATTCTCTTCATGATGTATTTCCACAAAACATCGCCAGCAACTGTGGATTTTATTATAAGCTATTTTATTTTTCAAATACTTGTAAACTATATTTTTCTGAATTTAGTGACTTTTAGGATTGTGTTTTCAAATATTTTCCAAACTAAATTGGCATCCATGTCTGCCAATGCATTGGAAGATTCCGGCTTCGAGCTGCAGTCCTGTCAGACTTTTTTCATCTTTTTTTTCTAAGGGGAAAAGGAAAATTTTATAGATAAAATTTATAGAAATTCCTGGTAATTACAGCTTCCAAATATTATGTGTATGTACACACCCACATAATTAGAAGTCATGTATTGGGCTACAGCAGTGGGCACGGAGATATGTTAACTGCCTCAGGCACATCTTGAAGAAGGCACCAAAATGAATAATTGACCATTTTGTTTTCTAATACTTTGATGGAAATAATGAAATTCAGACAGAGGAGAGTATTTCTCTATTTCATTTTCAAATTTTGACCATATTAAGGTTAAGTTACTGGGGATTAACATACAGGTACTGCTTTACACCTCATCCTAGGGAAATCAATGGCTCTGGATTACCCTGGCCTTAGATTCTAAAATTAATTAAATTTTTAGCTAGGTACCTTTAGTTGAACTAGAAGTAAATTATTAACTAATTACGTACCCTAAATGCCAGCTATTTAAGATAAGATAAAACTTATGAAATTGAATAAATATGATAGCCACGCCATTAGAATGTAAGTATTATTTGGCAATTGACCTTTAATGGCAAGCAAAATAAACAGCAAAGGTTAGTTGCTGAGGAGGTTTTCCTAAGGAAAAGGATTGGGGTGCATGATTAATGTACTCGTATACATATAAATATAATGACAAATATTATAGAATTTTAATAATTTTTAGTTTTAATGTAAGATGTGAAAACTTCTATATTATCAGTTGTGATGATAAAACCTCAAGATAAGTTTTTGATGATGAGATATGAGAAAAGGAAAAGGTTGGCTCTATACCTGTAAGAAGTAGTGCAACTTATCTAACAAAATGCTGAAGGATTCGTCAATTAGGTCAATTACTTATATTAATTTGATTAAGAAATTAAATCAAAACGATAGCCATTTTAAGTAAAACTTTGCATCTATTGAAGGTGTATGTGAATTCTGAGTATGTATCAAAGGCTTTTGAAAAATGGTGGCAGAAGTATTGCTTATGGAAGAAGGTCATGAGAGAGTAATGATAATAAGTATAATTTTGGAAGAGAATTCTTAGCTGCACAATTTAAAACTGCAGAGAGAAGGGGCTTTACCAAAGTATCTATGACAAAGCTGCTTTTAATATTTTCTTGTTAAAAGGATTAAATTCAGATTCAAATCTTTTGCATAACATGATTTAATCTTATATTTTCAATTGCAATCCCAGTACAATAACAGACTGCTTTTCTTGTACCAAATATCTCATGTTAATTCCCAGATGAGTCAAAGTGTTCCCGTCACATTGTATGTGTATTATTTTGGCTCTTCTTTGTTTAATGGCATATGGTATTGTTTATATACATGAACCAAAGCCCTATGAATGCAATCCTAAGTAAAATTGAATATCAGTTTTCATTTTGGCAATGAATAAATCTATTGCAACCAAAATCTTCCTATTTCCTACATGTAATAGGGAGATTTTCAAAATATTTGTGCTATATAATGATCAAGAGATACCAGTAAATTACACTTTATCATTTGTTCAAAATAATCATTTGGCAGTATAAATAAATAAAAAACTCAACATTATCAGAAATTTAGAAAGGTGGTGTGCAAACTTGAGGCAATCTTATCAGCAAAGATATTCAATGATGAGTCTCACGCTTATAATTGAATAAGGATTTCATCTCAATATTGCAAGATCTTCTATTGTTTTAGTCTTTGTTGAAATTTTTAATTTTTAATATTTCATCTTCTTGAAAACTGAAGGCATGGTTAAGCATGCCTCACACTTGAAAACATGGGGAAGTTGACCTAAAAGAAATCCGTGGGGCAATATATTGAATAAATCATAATCATTACTTCAGTGAGTTATGGTTTTAATTTCTTTCTTATCGATTGAGTCAAATAGAGTTTTTTATAATAAACCCATTCATTTGGCATGCGTAATTAGAATCTTCAGAAGAAAATTTCTGTAAGCTATATAATCAGTTCCAATTTTTCCACTTAAGGTTAAAATACCTAATCTTTTGTTATATTTATAAACGTAGGTATTTTATCTTATGAAATGAGCTATGAAAATAAAAAATCTATCATAATCATGGAGTTTTACAGATTTTCAAATTAAAAATACCTGTAAAGAGACTTGATGATATTCATCATGAGATTTCACCTGTTTACATGGGACACAAATGTCAGACTAAACTGGCAGTTTTTATTTAGCATAGAGAATTAAGATGACAAATGTTAGGTTCTATTCTGTATAAACAATACCACCACATTATTTTTTTTAATCAAGTGTAGAAGTTGTAACTTTGTAGAACTCCATTACAGGAATGGAAAAAAATAACTTTGTGCAAGTTCCCAGAAATATAAATTAAATTTGCAGAACTTGTACAAAGTTATTGTTTACAATCTTGTGTTACCTTTTACTTCTACTTTCTGGAGCTTGAGTGGCCATTTGTGAAAATGGGTTAGAT